>JAUJYZ010001422.1:0-467500 GCA_033675265.1 Actinostola sp. cb2023
TCCGAAGTGCAATCATAACCGCAAGAAGCTTATGATCTAGTGTGAATCAAAATCATAATCGGAAATGGAATCGTAAGAAAAAGAAGACCTTCTGATCCTTCCGATTCCATCGGCCTTCTGCTTCCAATTCCGACTCTGATTATTAGTTCACACTGGTCATAAGCTCCTCTTATGATTCCACTTCTGACGCTAGTGTGAACCATGCAGTCTTTATGTTGGATTAATGGGGTGTTGCACCGGCACTAAAAATAAAGGGGGAGGTTCATAGTTGTTGTACCTTCATATTGTTTATACACATAATTGAAGTGGTTTGTGCAATAACTAAGTGATCTTTGACCAAAATCTAAATTCTCCTTGATACTCTTTGAATTTGTACGGAGAATTTGGATTTTGATCTCAATTCACTTACATGTACACTGTTCTTGCAATTAATGAACAGATGCCAAAGTGTTTCAAACTCCAAATGAATTTGTTTCCTCTTTTAGTGTCCATTGGATAAATACTTGAACTTTGTTTCTGTAGATTTTAGTGACTGTCAAACAGCCTGGGCAGACAGCACAAGACAGAGGAATCCAGGTAGAGTATTGTACAGAGGCAATAAATGGTTTCATGTCTTTGAACCACCCGTAACATCTTTAATATTTAATTAATATACATTGCAATAAATAGTATTGCCGCTAGCAAGCTGATCTGGCATTGAGAGGTCAGACACACACATGAAGAGGGAAACAATGTACATGTACAAATGTACACACTCAGATAGAAGGATATACACTGACTGTTTTTTGAACATTTTTATAAGGGATAATTTATGTACATATATTTTTATATCTTTTCTTCACAGTTATGTTATCATTATATTTCCATATTTTTATTTTTATTTTAATATTTATTTTAATATTATTATTGTATACCATTGTAATGCGCATTTTAATTTTTTTACGATTGATATTTGCGCAATATAAATGAATAAATTATTATTATTATTATTACTGTTGTACAATGTAGTTTGTAAGGTTCCTCTTCCTTGAGTTGCTTTATTTCTCTTCATAAAGGTGGAATTGAATGAGATAGAAGCACGGAGTGAGTCGTACCCTGTAACAAGAGCCTTCCTGAGACTACTTAAAGAGTTGACAGACATTCCTATCCCAGCATCCCTTGGTGTCGGCTATCGCATCCCAGGCTTTGAACCTTACCTCATGTATCTACGTGATGATGTCTTCTTAAAGTTTAATTCACGAGGATATCAAGACATAGAGGAAAAAGTAAGTGTGTACATGTATTGTAATACTATGAATACAACTCGATTGCTTGATATCAAGGACGTCATTTCTGATCTTGTGAGGAATTTTCATCAGCTAAATTTCAGCTTTTCAATAGAATACTCTCTGCTTGATAGCACATAGGGGGGGGGGGGGGGGCAGTTGTGCCCCTCAGTCGAATTTAAGGTGAATAATGCCAGAGATTCAAGGATTTTTAATAGCTGAATAATATTGAGCAATAGCTGGATACACTGACACTGTTCTTGCATGGTCCCCTTCATTTGTAAGCACATGGTTTACCAGCAACTCCATGTCTTTGTTTCAGTGGCAAGTATCGTGTAAAGTTCTAGAAGTTCTCTTCAAACTATTAGAAGACTATGTTCCTCAGCCTGCTGATTTTGTGGACCAATTCCTGGAGGTTCAAGGTGGCGCGAGACATTTAGCACCCAAACAACCTGGGTTTACGCTAATGGTACACATGCTCAACGACACATCAATGTTGAGAATGGTGAGAAATTGTGGATAATAAACTTAGTTTGACCCTGATAGAAATTGAGGGAAGGTAAAGTGCTATAAAGATACCCATAAAGTTCTTCTGAGCCCTAGAAAGAAAGGAGAAAGAGAAAAAACATGTGACCCCAATGGGATTCCAATTCCTCGGAATTGATCACAGATGCTCTACCAGCTGAGCTACAAGGCCAGACTGGACCCTTAGCTACATTTATTACGTTGACCTTGATTATCTCAAAATCCTTACTACATGCATGGTTATTATCTTGCTACATTGTACATGTACATTGTTATTGTTATTAGAGTCTTTTTCGTATGAGTGGGAAGTAGTTACGGTATGGTTTAATAGTGCTGTGCGGTGACGGTACCATGCGGTGACTGTGCCTTGTCCAAGCATTCTGATTGGTTGAGCAATGCTTTTGTGCAAGTTGTGATTTTTTTAAATAATTGAATAGAATGTCCTCGATTGTATACCATAACCGTAACTCTGTGCTGTAGGTTTCATACAAAAACGACCCTATTTCAAACAGAAATACATGTTTCTCCTAGAGTTTTGACTAAGTACCACCTTTATTAATATATGGATGTGAAATAAGTTTAACTTGAATCAATTTATCTTGACGTACAGATTCTCTCCATTATTGATACTGCCTCATTTACCCTGGAAGAAATGCAGAGTACATCAGGTAATGTAACCTTCATTTTATTTATTCTATATTATTATAGCTTTAGGTGTGAGGAAAGACAAGTGCCATTATTTAATGAGTAATGCATTAGCATGTGCATGTATAAACCAGGCTTTAACAATTTTGTTTTTAAAGAACATCCATTTCTACCCTTGGGCTTACTGAGGACTTCACTGTTAGATTTGACTAGTTGAAAGCTGACTGCTGACTTGCTACATGTATGGTTATTCTTGGGTTGCAACCACATGACTCAAAATCCCTTGAGATATAAATAACAATGAAACAGCTGCCATGTTGGATGATCTAACAAGAGAAGCTAATGAGGAATGCTTTGTTATTGTCATCCAACATGGCGGCTATGATGTAACGTGCAACCCAAGAATTATGCTGTTACATTGTATAGTCATTATGTCGCTACATGTATCGTTAAATCTCCAACAGATCTACTGTATCTGCTTGAGCCTTGTGTTTCTGCTGACATTCTTTTATACTTAATTCTATTTAAGCTGGTAAAAATGAGTTGGAAAGAACCACTTTACTCTGCTTGAGAATGGTGGAAGTGACACTTGAGAAGCAAGGCCAGTTCATGGACATGTTGCGCACTATTCCCCATAGAACATCTGTGATGGTGTCCCCCCTGGAACAGTTATTAATGAGTATTAATCCACAGAGTCAGGCAGCTGATTATCTTTTAAAGATTGCCAGGTAAATAGGGGGGGGGGGGGTGCGGGGGGGGGGGGGGCACACTCTGTCTGTAGTTCAAAAAGCCATTTATTAAATAAATGGAGAAGAAATTGTGATATACATACAAGCATCTTCATCCGTCAGTCCGTCTGTCCTTCCATCTGTCCATCCATCCATCCATCCATTTAATCAGTCAGTCAGCTAGCCAATCATTCAGTGAAATCAGATAATCGCTCAATTGTTCCTTCCTTCCTTCCTTCCTTCCTTCCTTCCTTCCTTCCTTCCTTCCTTCCTTCCTTCCTTCCTTCCTTCCTTCCTTCCTTCCTTCCTTCCTTCCTTCCTTCCTTCCTTCCTTCCTTCCTTCCTTCCTTCCTTCCTCCCTTCCTTCCTCCCTTCCTTCCTTCCTTCTTTCCTTCCTTCCTCCCTTCCTTCCTCCCCTTCCTTCCTTCCTTCCTTCCTCCATTCATCTTTGGTTACTATTCTCTAGATATCTTACCGTATCCCACATTGGACCAGAGCTGAGTCTTTCTGCTGTGAAGATTCTGTGTCAAGTGTGTCAGTCTCAACCTGTACAGACTCACATGGTTGGACTGCTTACTGCAGACAAGGTAACTACACTTTAAGTCTAGTATTCATTAGATATGCTAGCGTAAGAACTTATGTCATGTGAAAACAGACCCAATGCGAGCATTAAGCACAAGCACAATCATAAGAAACTTGTGACTCGTGAAAACAGACCCAAAGCGAGCATAAGCGCAAGTACAAGTGCCTGAACTACCATAGAGGGCCACAGGGTCATCGGCGTAAGCTGTCACATGTCACCCTCTTTATAATAATAATAATAATTATAATAATAATAATAATTATAATAATATACTTTAAATAAAGTCATTTATTTATTTATTTATTTATTTATTTATTTATTTATTTATTTATTTATTTATTTATTTATTTATTTATTTATTTATTTATTTATTTATTTATTTATTTATTTATTTATTTATTTATTTATTTATTTATTTATTTATTTATTTATTTATTTATTTATTTATTTATTTATTTATTTATTTATTTATTTATTTATTTATCATAAGAAACTTGTGTCTTGTGACATGTGAAAATGGACCCAATGCGAGTATAGGCACAATAAATGGACAATAGTTGATACTTGTGTTTACATGTATACTTGCATTTATGTTAAACTACGGCCTCTAGCTAGTGTTTGCTTTTGCACTGATGCTTGCATTGCTACTTATTGTGTAGTGACAACCAGGTCCAATGTTTTCTGAAGTAAATAACTTAAGGTCATACAATATGGTAGCCTCCGTTGCAGACGTTTTAGTTGGTTTACTTTTCTACTTAAACGTCTGCAATGGAGGCTAACAATATGGTGCATAATAAAAATACATTGGCCATTTTTGGGAAGTACACTGTCGTCCTAATCTAATCATTCATCTCTGTGTTCCAGCCCACATCACTGCAGATTCTCATTGGTTTTGTTGAACATCTTGAGATAAATGAACCAGAAGAGTCGCTTACCAAGGACATGGAAGAAATTGGAGAAGGTATTGGTATTAAATGTAGCTGTGGTGATGATTGTGATGGTGATGATGATGATGATGATGGTGATGATAGAGATGATGATGATAGAGATGATGATGGTGGTGGTGATGATGATGATTGTGATGATGATGATGATGATGGTGGTGATGATGATGATGGTGATGACAGAGATGATAATGGCGATGACAGAGATGATAATGGTGATGATGATGGTGGTGATGATGGTGATGATAGAGATGATGATGATAGAGATGATGATGCTGATGATGATTGTGATGTTGATGATGGTGGTGATGATGGTGATGACAGAGATGATTTGGTGATGATGGTGATGATGATGGTGGTGATGATGGTGGTGATGATGGTGATGACAGAGATGATAACGTTGATGCATGATATGGTCATGATGATGGTGATGCATGATGATGATGATGATGTAGAGATGATGGGTGTAAGTGCCAATGTCAGAATAGTAATTTTGGCTAGGCTGAATATCTGACCTTAGTAGCAGTTAGGCCTGGCATTAAAATGTTTATGTAACTCACCCAGAGCATGCTATGATGATAATGATGACTGTGATGGTGATGATGATTACCTCTTATGGTAGTGATTTTAAAAGATGATAATGATGATGATGGTTATTTTTAGCTGTGTTTTATTGTACTAATATATACATTATTACATGTAGTTCAATGTTTTATTCTTGTTTTGTTTAGATTTTCTCAATGAAAAGTCTTATGGCCCTTCCCAACTACGCAACGCTACTCGTCAGAACATTGTCCGCTTCATGTTGCACTCGCTAGAGTTCCCTGCACCTAACCTGGCTCACTTCTTACTTGGCTACGAGCTGAGAAGACCTGTATCCAAAACAAACCTACAGTTACCAGGTAAACACAAGAACATTATTGAAGGGGTCCCTGTAAGAACGGTGTAAGAGACTTGTGATCAAAACCCAAATTCTCCTTTGAAATTCAAAGAATCTCGAGGAGAATTTAGATTATTAATAATTTAATAATTTAATAATTTATTCACTTATATTGCACAAATATCAATCCTAAAATTGACCATCTTTTTGTTGAATGTATAGAATCAAAAAATTATTATTTTCAAATACGTAATTGGTTAGAAGCTTTTGATATTATCCTACCTGACTCAAACAAATCTAATATTATACTAGGTGTAGAGGATAATGTAATAAATTTTATTATCTTAATTTATAAGTTATCCTTATACAAAGGAAGAGAGAAAGGAAAAGTGCCTTCTCTATCTCTGTTTAAAAATGTATTAACCCTTTGACACCCAGAGATTTTTGAGTTTTTTAGCGATTTTCTGGACCTAATCACGCCATAGGAAATTTCGATTCCATATAAGGGGTTTCCATGGAAATCTTGACAGTTCTGAAAGCCCACGGGCTCAGGTTCTGACGTAATCTTTCTCTTTTGGTGAATCTCCTCGAGGAACGGCATCTCGTAGCTACTAGGATCGGTCAATTTTGCATTTTTAGAGTGTTTATAGCCATTATTCACCACAGAAGCCCCCAGGACAGCATCATTAAGCTTGACTGGTGTGGTAGAGACCGTTCTCCTGGAAGAACTCAGGAGTTTAGATACGAATTCACGAACAGATTTCGACTTTGCCGTTTGGAAATTCAAAATGGCGGACTCAATTGTGAAATCGTCTCTCTGGTCTTTCTGTGGTGGATTCCAGGACCTACAAAGGCATTTTTGGCGACTTTGGACTTGTAAAGAATGCAACCGGTGCAATATTTTGCCTGTAGGACCGAGTGGCTCGACACTCTATATATTCTTAAAAGAGGGATTTTCGGGGGAGATCTATGCCGAAATTCCCGGATGTTTCCCGGCATCCTTTTCGGGCGTGCAGAAGGAAAACACGTGTTAGCGAAAGTGGTCCTAAGGAAATGGCTATTGTTCGGCGAGTTAAGGAAAAGAGAGGGCAAAATTCACGACTATATCAAGAAGAGAGATGGAAGTTTGCTGAGAAAGTGGCGTTTTGTTTCGCAAGGATGTATTTTGGAAGAAAATCCAAGTCAAATGTCGTTCATTTTCGAGGTGTAAAATTGCGTCAAAAACACGCATTTTTGATTTTTATGGCAAACAAATTGAACTAATGCCCAGAAATCGGACCTGTAAGTCAGTTTACTTGAGGTTAAAATATGAAGAGTTATCTAGTTGTCACTAATAACTGGCCATGAGATCGATGTTACGAAAATTCAGAAAGTTAGAATAGAACAGAGAGTGGCCCGATCAAAAAACATATAGGGTTAACTCAATTGAAAAAATAGAACAGAGATCGCACTTTTCGTGTAGTGTTTTTAGTATTGCGATACAAGCGATACAGCTTTGGTTGTAATGTCCTGCTAACTGCTTTCACAACTTTTTCGTTAGTTTCTTCTCCTTTTACAAATTTGCATCAAGTTAAAATAATGACCGAAACCACTGCTGCCTCAGTATTTATAGCAAGCGTACAATGTACACTACAGGCAATACGAGCAATACAGGCGATACGAGCAATACAGACAATACGAGCACTACGGGCGATACGAGCAATACAGGCGATGCGAGCAATACAGGCGATACGAGCACTACAGACGATACGAGCACTACAGGCGATACGAGCACTACAGGCGATACGAGCACTACAGCGATACGAGCAATACAGGCGATACGAGCACTACAGCGATACGAGCACTACAGGCGATACGAGCACTACAGACGATACGAGCACTACAGGCGATACGAGCACTACAGACGATACGAACACTACAGGCGATACGAGCACTACAGGCAATACGAGCACTACAGCGATACGAGCAATACAGGCGATGCGAGCAATACAGGCGATACAGACGATACAGCGATACGAGCAATACAGGCGATACGAGCAATACAGGCGATACGAGCACTACAGGCGATGCGAGCAATACAGGCGATACGAGCACTACAGACGATACGAGCACTACAGGCGATACGAGCAATACAGGCGATACGAGCAATACAGGCGATACGAGCAATACAGGCGATACGAGCAATACAGCGATACGAGCACTACAGGCGATACGAGCAATACAGGCGATACGAGCACTACAGCGATACGAGCAATACAGGCGATACGAGCAATACAGGCGATACGAGCAATACAGCGATACGAGCAATACAGAGGATACGAGCAATACAGCGATACGAGCAATACAGACGATACGAGCAATACAGGCGATACGAGCAATACGGGCGATACGAGCAATACAGGCGATACGAGCAATAATAGCGATACGAGCGACAGACGCAATACAGACGATACGAGCAATACAGGCGATACGAGCAATACAGGAGCAATACAGGCGATACGAGCAATACAGCGATACGAGCGATACAGCGATACGAGCAATACAGCGATACGAGCAATACAGACGATACGAGCAATACAGGCGATACGAGCAATACAGGCGATACGAGCAATACAGGCGATACGAGCAATACAGGCGATACAAGCAATACAGACGATACAGGCGATACGAGCGATACAGGCGATACGAGCAATACAGGCGATACGAGCAATACAGGCGATACGAGCAATACAGCGATACGAGCAATACAGGCGATACGAGCAATACAGGCGATACGAGCAATACAGCGATACGAGCAATACAGACGATACGAGCAATACAGGCGATACGAGCAATACAGGCGATACGAGCAATACAGGCGATACGAGCAATACAGGCGATACGAGCAATACAGGCGATACGAGCAATACAGGCGATACGAGCAATACAGGCGATACGAGCAATACAGGCGATACGAGCAATACAGCGATACAGACGAATTCTGAAGCAGCGCGGCGATAGTTATTTCCTGTAATGAATAAATTTCGCAGAAAAATAGCTTCTGCAGATACGATAATGTTTTTAAACATATTAAAGTATGATAAAAGGCATTTAATACAGTCAAAATAATCACATCTTCGAGGACTAAACTTAGTAAATACTTAATTATTCTCGTGAGTTCGTAAGTTCGTAATGTCATTTGTACATCTACTCAGACTTTGTACATTGTACTGACTTTGTAATTGTTGCTCAAATGATTTTGCTTGAGTTTGAGGAACCGGGACACGACTATCGAACAGAACGCTCGTCATCTACCGTTGACATCGTTTGCCGTAGATTGTTTATATTGCAATTCTTCAATTTCAATGTGCGATATCAAAATCGATGTGAGTTGAACGTATTTGGTTGCATTGTATTCATATTTGCTGCCGACATCGACGAAATACAATGTATAAACCTTCCACGACAAGAACTTCTGGGAAACTGGGAAACTGGGAAAGCGATTGTGAAATATGGCCTCGAATATCAGTCACTTTCCGAGTTCATTCGATATTACTCGTGGGGAAATCGGACGCGCATGTGCCTAAATTTGTGACGGATATATGGGGAAAAAAAAGGCCTTAATTTTTCATTTTCCAAGTTGGGCATTCTACAGGACGCCCAACTAATTAACGCAAATGGAAGGAAAAATCACATCCGAATAAAGGACGTTAAATGCAAAAGAGGGTGAAAATTAAAAATGATGTAAATTTCATCATTTGTACTGTGCTATATGTGTTGAGTTGATTGAATTTTCGTCGGCAAAACTAATTTTTGCGGTTGTTCATTTCTCAGTTTCTTGAATAATGAATGAGTGAATAAACCTAAATGATGCATGTATTGAATGATGATTGATCATTTTTATTATTACAAAACACTAAATGCTGCATGTATTTCCGAAGCATATATTTTACTACAATAAAAGTAGGGTAAAAACAAAAATATATTTTCCATGTGCTACGCAAAATTATTGTCCCAAAACAAGGTATATGTAAAGTTGAAATGATGTACTGTTAGGATCCTTTAAAATTTGTTTGGGTAAATTATTTTGCGTGATGCTTCAGAGCTTCAAAGTTTCGAGAAATTCACCTAAATTACCCGTCGGCGATCAAGCGATTTGCATAATTTGTACAGAGTTCGACACGGGAACTCTGCATCTTGTATTTGACCCTCTGGTCCAACCTAGTCCTATAGCTTTGAGCGATGGTGTGGACAAATTGGCCAAGTATCTATGTTTGCAGCGCGACACAGAGTGAACTCGACTTCATTTTCTGGACCTGAAGAGGTAAACAACTGCAAAAAGGAACTATACGTCAGGTGTCTTTTCGGTCTTTTCTGTCTTTCCGATCATGCCCACAGCTATCTCCAACCAACGATGTGAACGAACAGCAAACATCTTCCATATTTCCAGTTAGACTAACTAGACATAAACTCGCAATAACACAAGCGATTCTAGGAACTTGAATGTTTCTAATTAGTCAATTTCATTGTCTTGCCGGTTTGGCTGCGAGCTTGTTTGTTGGTCGTTTTATTTTAAAATTCACTACCTGATCATCCCAATTAGATTCCCGACCTCAAAAGATATAATAAGAACACTTTTTCATCTTTATCAATGAAAACTAACTATAAAAGTTTTAGAGAAAGATACAAATTCAGACAAACAAAACATTGGCATTGTTCGCCTATGAAATGGTAAATGAGATTCATTTAAAATGGTAAATGAGATTCATTTGAAATGGTAAATGAGATTCATTTAAAATGGTAAATGAGATTCATTTGAAATGGTAAATGAGATTCATTTGAAATGGTAAATGAGACTTATTTGAAATAGGAAATGAGACTCATTTGAATTGGTAAATGAGATTCATTTGAAATGGTAAATGAGATTCATTTGAAATGGTAAATGAGATTCATTTGAAATGGTAAATGAGACTCATTTGAAATGGTAAATGAGATTCATTTGAAATGGTAAATGAGATTCATTTGAAATGGTAAATGACTCATTTGAAATGGTAAATGAGATTCATTTGAAATGGTAAATGAGATTCATTTGAAATGGTAAATGAGATTCATTTGAAATGGTAAATGAGACTCATTTGAAATAGGAAATGAGATGCGTTTGAAATGGGAAATGAGATTCATTTGAAATGGGATGTGACAGTCATTTGAAATGGGAATTGAGATTCGTTTGAAATGGGAAATGATACTTATTTGGAATGGGAAATGAGATTTATTTGAAATGAATGGGAAATGAGATTCATATGAAATGGGATGTGACAGTCATTTGAAATGGGATGTGACAGTCATTTGAAATGGGAATTGAGATTCGTTTGAAATGGGAAATGATACTTATTTGGAATGGGAAATGAGATTTATTTGAAATGAATGGGAAATGAGATTCATATGAAATGGGATGTGACAGTCATTTGAAATGAGATTTATTTGAAATGGGATGTGACAGTCATTTGAAATGGGAATTGAGATTCGTTTGAAATGGGAAATGATACTTATTTGGAATGGGAAATGAGATTTATTTGAAATGAATGGGAAATGAGATTCATTTGAAATGAAATTCATTTGAAATGGATGGGAAATGAGATTCATTTGAAATGGGAAATTGCATATATTGATTGAGCCGAAATCACCAGTTCATATTTTCGTTGTCAAAATTTGGACCTTTCGGTTGTTACGTGATTTCGGCTCGATCAATTTCCTTCTTAACTCGTCAGAACATCACTATGGACCTCAAAAGGCCATTCACGAAGTTTGGCAGCAGTTTTAGTGAAAATAGTGTCGTTTGAATATCGGCTGGCATTCACAAACACGGACACCGTCCAAAGTTAGTAATTGTGTTGAGCACAATAAAATCCAAGCAATTTTGACGCGGAGCGAGCGAGTTACAAAATACGGCAAACCGGTCATTCATTATGCGGGAACCACCTTAAGACATCGCTTAGTCAAAGGTTAGTTCCATTAGTTCGCTAGATTATATAGTTTTGACGTGATAAGCTTTTAAAGTTGACATCAATTTATCGGCCGGCAAAGGGTCAAATTGAGGCGAAAACTATTTTTGTCATTTTTCTCGAAAACAAAGCCATATTTCGCCAAACAAACTATACAGTGGTTTGTTTTACATTAAGGCCTACCTATGTCTAAAATATGAGACAAATCGGATTTTTGACTTGTACCACATATTTCCGAATATGTCTGATTTTTGCTGACAGGTACTCTTAAATGCCTTTAATCATACTTTAACCCATTCGCTCCTGAGCTATTTTGCGTTTTTTAGCGATTTTCTGGACCTAATCACGTCGTAGGAAATTTCGATTCCATATAAGGGGTTTCCATGGAAATCTTGACAGTTCTGAATGCCTGTGGGCTCGCTTCTTCACGTGTTCTGCCTTTCTTCTTGGGAGTTCGTAGGGGCTAGTAGTAATCACTACTCGAAAAGGCCAATTTTGCATTTTTAGAGTGTTTATAGCCATTATTCACCACAGAAGCCCCCAGGACAGCATCATTAAGCTTGACTGGTGTGGTAGAGACCGTTCTCCTGGAAGAAATCAGGAGTTTAGATACGAATTCACGATCACATTTCGACGTTGCCGTTTGGAAATTCAAAATGGCGGTCTCAATTGTGAAATCGTCTCTCTGGTCTTTCTGTGTTGGATTCCAGGACCTACAAAGGCATTTTTGGCGACTTTGGACTTGTAAAGAATGCAACCGGTGCAATATTTTGCCTGTAGGACCGAGTGGCTCGACACTCTATATATTCTTAAAAAAGGGATATTCGGGGAAATCTATGCCGAAATTCCCGGATGTTTCCCGGCATCCTTTTCGGGCGTGCAGAAGGAAAACACGTGTTAGCGAAAGTGGTCCTAAGGAAATGGCTATTGTTCGGCGAGTTAAGGAAAAGAGAGGGCAAAATTCACGACTATATCAAGAAGAGAGATGGAAGTTTGCTGAGAAAGTGGCGTTTTGTTTCGCAAGGATGTATTTTGGAAGAAAATCCAAGTCAAATGTCGTTCATTTTCGAGGTGTAAAATTGCGTCAAAAACACGCATTTTTGATTTTTATGGCAAACAAATTGAACTAATGCCCAGAAATCGGACCTGTAAGTCAGTTTACTTGAGGTTAAAATATGAAGAGTTATCTAGTTGTCACTAATAACTGGCCATGAGATCGATGTTACGAAAATTCAGAAAGTTTTAGAATTTTTCAAAGCACTATCGATGTTTACGGCCGGTTTCGGCGGTGTAGGAGCGAATGGGTTAATATGTTTAAAAACATTATCGTCTCTGCAGAAGCTATTTTTCTGCGAAATTTATTCGTTATAGGAAATAAACTATCGCCGCGCTGCTTCAGAATTCGTCTGTATTGCTCGAATCCGTATCGTATTGTATCGTCGCTGTATCGCTCGTATCGTCTGTATTCGTGCTCGTATCGCTCGTATCGTCTGTATTGCTCGTATCGTCTGTATTGCTCGTATCGTCTGTATTGCTCGTATCGTCTGTATTGCTCGTATCGTCTGTATTGCTCGTATCGTCTGTATTGCTCGTATCGTCTGTATTGCTCGTATCGCTGTATTGCTCGTATCGTCTGTATTGCTCGTATCGCTGTATTGCTCGTATCGCTGTATTGTATCGCTGTATTGCTCGTATCGCTCGTATCGTCTGTATTGCTCGGTATCGCTGTATTGCTCGTATCGTCTGTATTGCTCGTATCGCTCGTATCGCTCGTATCGCTCGTGTATTGCTCGTATCGCTCTGTATTGCTCGTATCGCTCGTATTGCTCGTATCGCGCTCGTATTGTCTGTATTGCTCGTATCGTCTGTATTGCTCGTATTGCTGTATTGCTCGTATCGCTGTATCGCTCGTATCGCTGTATTGCTCGTATCGTCTGTATCGCTCTTATCGCTGCATTGCTCGTATCGCCTGTATTGCTCGTATCGCCTGTATCGTCTGTATCGCTCGTATCGCAGTATTGCTCGTATCGCTGTATTGCTCGTATCGTCTGTATTACTCGTATCGCTGTATTGCTCGTATCGTCTGTATTGCTCGTATCGCTGTATTGCTCGTATCGTCTGTATTGCTCGTATCGCTGTATTGCTCGTATCGTCTGTATTGCTCGTATCGCTGTATTGCTCGTATCGCTGTATTGCTCGTATCGCTCGTATCGTCTGTATTGCTCGTATCGCTCGTATCGTCTGTATTGCTCGTATCGCTGTATTGCTCGTATCGCCTGTATTGCTCGTATCGCCTGTATTGCTCGTATCGCTGTATTGCTCGTATCGCTGTATTGCTCGTATCGCTGTATTGCTCGTATCGCTCGTATCGCTCGTATCGTCTGTATGCTCGTATCGCTCGTATTGTCTGTATTGCTCGTATCGCTGTATCGCTCTGTATTGCTCGTATCGCTGTATTGCTCGTATCGCCTGTATTGCTCGTATCGCTGTATTGCTCGTATCGCCTGTATTGCTCGTATCGCCTGTATCGCTGTATTGCTCGTATCGCCTGTATCGTCTGTATTGCTCGTATCGCTGTATCGCTCGTATCGCCTGTATCGTCTGTATCGCTCTGTATCGCTCGTATCGCCTGTATTGCTCGTATCGCTGTATTGCTGTATATCTCTGTATCGCTCGTATCGTCTGTATTGCTCGTATCGCTGTATTGCTCGTATCGCCTGTATCGCTGTATCGCTGTATCGCTCGTATCGCCTGTATTGCTCGTATCGCCTGTATTGCTCGTATCGCCTGTATTGCTCGTATCGCTGTATTGCTCGTATCGCCTGTATTGCTCGTATCGTCTGTAGTGCTCGTATCGCCTGTATTGCTCGTATCGTCTGTATTGCTCGTATCTGTATCGCTCGTATCCTGTAGTGCTCGTATCGCCTGTAGTGCTCGTATCGTCTGTATTGCTCGTATCGCTGTATTGCTCGTATCGCTGTATTGCTCGTATCGTCTGTATTGCTCGTATCGTCTGTATTGCTCGTATCGTCTGTATTGCTCGTATCGCTGTATTGCTCGTATCGCTGTATTGCTCGTATCGTCTGTATTGCTCGTATCGTCTGTATTGCTCGTATCTGTATTGCTCGTATCGTCTGTATTGCTCGTATCGCTGTATTGCTCGTATCTGTATTGCTCGTATCGTCTGTATTGCTCGTATCGTCTGTATTGCTCGTATCGTCTGTATTGCTCGTATCGCCTGTAGTGCTCGTATCGCCTGTATTGCTCGTATCGCCTGTATTGCTCGTATCGCCTGTATTGCTCGTATCGCCTGTATTGCTCGTATCGTCTGTAGTGCTCGTATCGCTGTAGTGCTCGTATCGTCTGTAGTGCTCGTATCGCCTGTATTGCTCGTATCGCCTGTAGTGCTCGTATCGCCTGTAGTGCTCGTATCGTCTGTATTGCTCGTATCGCTGTATTGCTCGTATCGCTGTATTGCTCGTATCGCTGTATTGCTCTGTATCGCTCGTATCGTCTGTATTGCTCGTATCGTCTGTATTGCTCGTATCTGTATTGCTCGTATCGTCTGTATTGCTCGTATCGTCTGTATTGCTCGTATCGTCTGTATTGCTCGTATCGTCTGTATTGCTCGTATTGCTGTATTGCTGTATCGCTGTATTGCTCGTATCGCTGTATCGCTCGTATCGCTGTATTGCTCATATCGTCTGTATCGCTCTTATCGCTGACAGTATTGCTCGTATCGCCTGTATTGCTCGTATCGCCTGTATCGTCTGTATTGCTCGTATCGCTGTATTGCTCGTATCGTCTGTATTACTCATATCGCTGTATTGCTCGTATCGTCTGTATTGCTCGTATCGCCTGTATTGCTCGTATCGCCTGTATTGCTCGTATCGCTGTGTATCGTATCTGTATTGCTCGTATCGCTGTATCGTTCGTATCGCCTGTATTGCTCGTATCGCTGTATTGCTCATATCGCTGTATTGCTCGTATCGTCTGTATTGCTCGTATCGCTGTATTGCTCGTATCGCTGTATTGCTCGTATCGCTCGTATCGTCTGTATCGCTCGTATCGTCTGTATTGCTCGTATCGCTGTATTGCTCGTATCGCCTGTATTGCTCGTATCGTCTGTATTGCTTGTATCGCTGTATTGCTCGTATCGCTGTATTGCTCGTATCGCTCGTATCGTCTGTATTGCTCGTATCGCTCGTATCGTCTGTATTGCTCGTATCGCTGTATTGCTCGTATCGCCTGTATTGCTCGTATCGCTGTATTGCTCGTATCGCCTGTATTGCTCGTATCGCCTGTATCGCTGTATTGCTCGTATCGCCTGTATCGTCTGTATTGCTCGTATCGCTGTATTATTCGTATCGCCTGTATCGTCTGTATTGCTCTAATCGCTCGTATCGCCTGTATTGCTCGTATCGCCTGTATTGCTCATATCGCCTGTATTGCTCGTATCGCTGTATCACTCGTATCGCCTGTATTGCTCGTACCGTCTGTAGTACTCGTATCGCCTGTATTGCTCGTATCGCCTGTAGTGCTCGTACCGTCTGTAATGCTCGTATCGCCTGTAGTGCTCGTATCGCCTGTAGTGCTCGTATCGCCTGTATTGCTCGTATCGCCTGTAGTGCTCGTATCGCCTGTATTGCTCGTATCGTCTGTAGTGCTCATAACGCTGTAGTGCTCGTATCGTCTGTAGTGCTCGTATCGCCTGTATTGCTCGTATCGCCTGTAGTGCTCGTATCGCCTGTAGTGCTCGTATCGCCTGTATTGCTCGTATCGCCTGTAGTGCTCGTACCGTCTGTAGTGCTCGTATCGCCTGTAGTGCTCGTATCGCCTGTAGTGCTCGTGTCGCCTGTATTGCTCGTATCGCCTGTAGTGCTCGTATCGCCTGTATTGCTCGTATCGTCTGTAGTGCTCATAACGCTGTAGTGCTCGTATCGTCTGTAGTGCTCGTATCGCCTGTATTGCTCGTATCGCCTGCTGCTCGTATCGCCTGTAGTGCTCGTATCGTCTGTAGTGCTCGTATCGCCTGTAGTGCTCGTACCGTCTGTAGTGCTCGTATCGCCTGTATTGCTCGTATCGCCTGTATTGCCTGTTGTGTACGCTTGCTATAAATACTGAGGCAGCAGTGGTCTCGGTCATTATTTTAACTTGATGCAATATTGTAAAAGGAGAAGAAACTAACGAAAACGTTGTGAAAGCAGTGAGCAGGACATTACAACTAAAGCTGTATCGCTTGTATCGCAATACTAAAAACACTACACGAAAAGTGCGATCCTAAAACGCAACACATATGAAATAATAAGGTAACTGGCAAAGGGTACGTGGGGGGGGGGGGGGGGGGGTATTTTACTTTACTGTTGTTTACTAGTTATCAATTTTCAAGTTGTAGTATTTGTAAAAACCGTAATAATAACAAATTGTAACAATGTCATATTGAAGTTGTAAAGGTTTTTGCAATAAATATTAATTAAAAAAAAAAAAAAATTAAAAAAAAAAAAATCCTAAAATTTTCAGATGCGCATTACAATAACTGAAATGAAATAAAATAATATTAGAACATAAAGTGTTTTTTAAGAAACCCAACTGGCAAGGAGGCGAACCAGTTGGCTATTTACAAGCATGGTCGAGAAACTGAATTTGAACTAGGGATTGCCCGGAACAAATACAGTCTCAGCTAGTGGACTGAGCGGGACTCAAACTTGGGGTCACCGGATTCTGAGACCGACGCTCTGACCACTCGACCATGCTGCCTCCATTATCAGAGATCACTTATGTTGGCCTTGCAGGGAGCCCTTCAATTTGCATGTTTAAAGGTTGACACACTTCCCTGAAAGATGACGCATATTCACCCCTGATAAAGTGTTGAGTGCAGTAGTCACCAATCTCTACACTACACAACATTGAAATGAGGGGAGGGGGGTATGGTTGAAACTGCTATATCTTTGAGCATCATAAGAAGCTATGTCTAAGATAGTCTCATTTTAAGTTGAATGTCTCAATTAATGTGAAAACTACCGTACATTAAACAAGGTTTCAAGTATATTCACGTTTCACCTTCTAGGAGTACTCGGTGCACCCAAGACATGTCTACATGCCATCTTAGAAGTACTGAATTGTGGGGTTGAAACCCTGAGGGGTCCCACCTGCATCACAGAGGCACCACACTTCACTGAGTTAGGCTATAAGCTTATCTATCACTTGTGTGCTGACAAGGACACGTCCATGCCGACGCTACGCTACTTAAGAACCAGCCACGACTTCTTGTACCAACATCTCCATCACCTACCCTTCAACAAACTCGTTGCCATGGAGATAGAAGAGGGTTTGGTCCCTCCTTTGAGTGTGATGAATCAGCAATCGTGGCTTCTAAAGACTGCAGCTATTGAACTCAAGATAACAGCACAATCGCGACAGCGCTCGCACACTCAAAGGCTTCTAGCGCTCCTGTTGAAGGAGCCATCGGCTCTTGCTACCATGCTCAGCTCATCGCAGGTCCCTGACCTCTCGAAAACTCTAAATGAAGACCTCACTACATTGAATACAAGTCAAAGTCTTTATCAGACAAATATGTATGTGTCTGAACCAGGAGCTAATCTCATGCAAATGCGCAGGAAGATACTCAGCCTGCTCGACTCGGTTGAGTTTACTCAAGACTTCCCCACCCCTCTCCAGTTGAATTATTTTGACCAAGGCATTATGGAGAAGGTGATTGGTTCATGTGAACAGAAGTCTGATGATAGTCGTGTTATGTATTGTAATGTTCGTGAGCTACACAGACTGTTGATGGTGGAGATCAGCAGTGCTCAGGGTGCGGCTACAGCTGGACAGAAGAACTTTCTGTTGGAGGTTAGTATGTGTTAGTACGCACACTACATCAACTGTGCATAGGTCAGATCAACACCAACACCATCTAAGGACACAATATAATAACTCTGTCACATATAATATATGACTACATAATACCACACCACACCACATTACACCACCACATTACATAACACCTCAACTCACATCAAGGTACCACACCTTTTTTTTTATTAACTTTTTTTTTTTTTGACATAATATCTTACCAAGGTACCACACACCTTAAATAACTCTACATTTTGTGAGATTACTATCCACCACGCCACGCCACACTACGCCATGCCACACCACACCACACTACACATATCACAGCATAGAAATCTTAAGCCATCATTTTCTGTCATTAGGAAGTCAAAGAAATTCTCCAACACGTGGTCCAGCGTAACATGGTATGTGAGAGTCTACAGGGCAAACGTGAAGCCTTAGAGTCATGGCGTCAAGTCATTGAGGTTATACTTGCCACTTGTGGTTATGATATCCTACCAAAGGATACCAAGCAGGCTGTAATCCTTGAGACACTACAGGACTTATTGTTGAAGGTATGCTGTTAGTAATGCAAGAACTGCCTTCACATGCACTGTACCCACTGGGCTCAAAAGCTTAGTTTACTCTCGCTCCGACAACTATTATTGGCTCAACTCCAATTTAAGTCAGAGCAAGAGTAAATGAAGCTCTGGTATCCAGGGTACATACACTACAGAAGAGCACAATGCTGGTTAGCATTGTCTGTTATGATGCTAATGTTATTTGCCAACCATTTATAGACAGTATAATGCCACCCTGCTTTGATAGATAAGCCAATAGATGTAGACCTCTAATTTGCACTTTTTATTGTAATCAGCGCTTAGAACCGACTTGTATAAGCGCTTTATAAGTTATTATTTAATATTATTATTATTATTATTGCACTTTATATAATTACAGTGGTTTTGTTGTGCTCCAACTCCTTTAATAATGAGCAAAATAACCTCATGAAACATGCAGACCTATTGATATACAACATTGAGGGTGCATGCAGTATTATGGAAATGCATATCGTTTTTATTTATTTATTTATTTATAAAATCTTTTGACAGACGGCCTACGTCAGCAGAGCTGATTTTCAGAAGGGCTCTGTATAGGGCTCTGTATAGTGACGCTCAATCATTTTACCGTACTTGACGTATTATTAACAATTCTAATAGATTGCTCATGAGAAAGCATTATCAGAGCTTGCGGCACCTGTATCTGGTGTTATCCTAACACTAATGACCAACCTGCGTCACACAATCCTTCCATGGGAGACACCCACCACGCCCACGCCAATTGTTGACAGCGCCCTCCAAGGAGGTCAGTCTACCACTCTACGTGGAACCACTACACCATCGGGACCATTGTTTGACATATTAAGGGGACTTATTGAAGCGGTGATGAGGTCAGGTGGAGGGCTTCAGAGAGTGAGGGCTAATCTGTATGCAGCAATATTGAACTTTATGCAATTGGCTCAGAAACCACAGGGAACGAATGAGAATAAAGGTAAGACTTCCTTCCCTTCCCTTCACTTTCCTTCCCTTCCCTTCTTTTCCCTTCCCTTCTTTTCCCTTCCCTTCTTTTCCCTTCCCTTCTTTTCCCTTCCCTTCTTTTCCCTTCCTTTCCTTTCCTTTCCTTTCCTAGGTCTTTCTCGGTTCCTTCCATTCCATTCCATTCCCACCCCTTTCCTTTCTTTTTTCCTTTCTTTTCTTCCTTGAAAATGAATGAAAATGAATAACCTTTATTTAAACAGGGTTGTCCTTTCAGTGTGTAACTGTATAGGAGCCCTCCTTCCATTCCTTTTCTCAGTCCCTTCCCTTCTCTTTCCTTACTTCCTGCTCTGACCATTTTCTTGTGTCGTTTGTTTACTAGGGGTTCTGGAAGGCGTACTCTCTCATCCCACCGAGTCCTGGGAGCTTGGTACTCTGTCAGTGTTGTCCAGCTATGGCGAACCCTTCATGGAGGTGCTCTGTAGAGATGCTTGTGATGGTCACGATGTTGGGAGGGTAAGTGTAGATATTCAGTGTTTCAAATTCAAGGGGTCTGTGCAGTAACAACATAAAACTATAAAATAAAATAAAAAATAAATAAAAATAAATAAAAATAAAAATAATTTTCCTTCGGTCTCTTTGAATTCCACATGGACCGCTTCATGTGTACTCTGGGTTCCAGAGGTCGTGATAGACGGTGGTGAGGGAAGAGAAAGAGAGAGAAATCTTGACCTCTTCCCGCACATGTACTAAATTACTTGAAAAAAACACCCGTGATTTAGAAATGAAGAAAAACCATAGAAAACGTTTCCAAAATGCTTCCAACACATCATTTGTGAGAACGTTGTTCTTCTCTACAACACGGGCCGAAGAGGTGCATCGTAACTAAGCTAGATTTACAGGATACAATAGTCTTATTATATTATTGTTCTGCTTACCCTCCCTGCCTGGAATAGGCAGTAATACAATTAAAGCTAAATATGCTGTAAGCCAACATGTGCTAACGCAATGCTCAAACCATGGGAATCTCCCACCATCAACTTCGTTCTCAGGCTGTTCTCCCCTCAACATAAGGAGGAAGGGGAGAGGAGCCTGGGAATAAGGCTGGTGACGTCTTTACTGTCTTCCCCAAAATATTATACTGTGAAGATAAAGGACCCTCTGATGCATGAACCATGTTTCTTCTCAGATGCTGGCCTTCTCTCTACTAGACGCAATAGTTACTATTGATTGGCAACGACGTTGGCTCAACTACTGCAACATCAAAGGTTTCCTGCGAAACATTATTGAGGGACTCATCCAAGAAGATGATAGGCTCCTAGCCATGTTGGACCCCTCACCAGAGCCCCTAAAGGCACTATATATCTACGAGTCCAAAATGGCCCTTCTCACGTGCATTGCCCAGTCCCCGGAAGGATCGGAAGTGCTTCTTCAATCAGGTCTGATGCCGAGGCTGGCCGAATGTAATTTTCTAAATCGAAGGCCTGAGTACGAGTCACATGGGATGTCAAGTAATGGTTACGATAGTTACCTACGTGATAGTTTTGTTCCCACGGTGATGGATAGGTACAGGCAGCTCTTGCTTCCCGCGCTAAAGGTCATTAGTACAGTGTTGACGTCACTAGGCCCAGGACACCGCGATGCATCCATGAAGGTGAGATTAGGAATCATTCTTGTACCAGTCTCTTCTCATTTTGAAAGTCAATGGTCTGAGACTGTGTCTCTGTATCTGTTGGTCTCCATATGTCTGTCTGTCTGTCTGTCTGTCTGTCTACACGCAGTCCAACTATTTCTTCTGAGGCTATTGTTAAGATAAATATTTATATATATGAGGTCTGTTTTCTTAAAAGGAGTCTTGTCGATGAAGCCCCGTTTTGTAATAACAGTCCTCATATTGTTGTACTCCTAGCAACAAATCGACCCAAAAATGAAAACCAACAGCAAAAAAGCATTCTGATACTTTCACGTGAAACGACTATCTCGAGTTTTTCGATAGTGCGCATGCCCGAGCTAAAACAACATGCTAGGTGATTTTGATACAACTAGACGCTCATTGAGCGTTCACTCGTGCCCTGGTGCGATTGAGTACTGGGATGCAGCACATCATGAAAGACGCATATGGGCCTCCAGCTTAGATCATGCAATTTGAGATCTGTACGTGAATAAAGTTGACAGCTGAACTTGCCCCTTGACCTCCGGTGCTTCCTGATTGGTTGGTGATTTGTAATCTCTCTCGTGGTCAGATAGCCTGCGTCAGACTCATGTAGAAGGTTATTGCATCATTTCAATCTAAATTTAGACGAGAATACACTTAGATTTTTGCCCCTTGACCTCCGGTGCTTCCTGATTGGTTCGTGTTTTGTAATCTCTCTTGTGGCCAGACTTTCTGTCTCCTACCATATCGCGACCGGTACCACGAATAATAAAAAAATACGGTCTCGAATCTTAGACTCGTGCGCCGCACAAGTAACAATATGAGGTCTGAGAATCATGAGAAAGTGTGGAAGTGACCTGTACTTTGAAGGAATAGCTAAACTTCGAGCTAAAACAACATCCTAGGTGATTTTGATACAACAATAATAGATCTGTTTTCTTAAAAGGAGTCTTGTTGACGAAGACCCGTTTTGTAATAACAGTCCTCATATATATATTTGTAAGTATGCATATTATATGGGCTTCCTGTGGTAGACCACGTGCGGTGAATTGGGCTTCCTGTGGTAGACCACGCGCGGTGGCATTGGGCTTCCCATGGTAGACCCCGCGCGATAGTATTGGGCTTCCTGTGGTAGACCACGCACGTTGGCATTGGGCTTCCTGTGGTAGACCGTGCGTGTAGGCATTGGGCATCCTGTGGTAGACCACACGTGGTGAATTGGGATTCCTGTGGTAGATCACGTGCGTTGGCATTGGGCTGCCTGTGGATCAGCCCGTGCTGTCACGCAAGTGCATTGTCACCTGTCACAGTATCGTTGATAGTTCCATTGTTTGATAGGTTCTTGGTGTTGTAGTCGCACATGCCGACGTGTTTATCAGTATTCTACAAGACAGACAAGCGGTACACGACCAAGTCTCCCTACAAGAGTTAGCCCTAGTCACATCTATCATATGTAACGCTGGACTGACTGAGACAAGTCTCTTAGACGATGATTCATTGGTGGAAGACGAGATACGATTCCGCGGACCTCTAGCAAGAATACAGAGACTGATGATGGCCTTGCTACCTAAGTACTGTTCCAAAGATTACTGGGATAAGGCAAGTAATTACATTCTTCTTGATTGGACTTGAAAAGATTTTGCTTCAACTGCGTTGAAGAAATAGAAAACGAGCGCGCGTGCTATGTGCAGATTTATAGCACGCGGGGACTGATCAGAACATGAGAGAAGTGTTAAGAGAAGCACGACGCGTAGCGGAGTGCTTCTCAACACTTCTCGAGTGTTCTGATCAGTCCCCAAGTGCTATAAATCTTCACATAGCACAGCGGGCAAGTTTTCTATTTCTTTTATAATATACAATAATGATTTTAAGGCAAGTTTTCAATTTTGTTCGTTACAAAAATGTTTGAATATCTGCGCGTGCGTGCTGTGTGCTCTCATAAAGCACGCGGAATATGTATCCTTTGGCCAATCAGAGCGCGCGTTATGTCATAGTTATTTTATAATCATAAATCCAAAACTGATGCTTGAAGCACATGCGTAATTGGTCGTAAAAGATTTGTCAAGCTTAATTCTGATTGGTCGTCTTTCTCAGGTGATCAAATCTGCTGTAGAGCAAAATCTCCATGGAAACGAGACCCCCAATGTCAAGCTCAGCATAGTTGCCTTGGAGACTGGTGTCAAACTACATCAGATATGTGCTAATGTCGTAGGATACTGCAGAGCTGTTGTCAATGCTGCAGGTTTGTGTACTGTTTATCACTAGTACATCCTCCTTTTTTCTTGGTCTTCCTGTGGTGAAGAGAGGAGGCATGGGAACAATGTCCTCCCCAGTCCTCCCTCTTCATTTCTTTAGTCACCAGTCTTCATCTTATTCCGTTACCACAGGAAGACCATACAAATTTGTGCGTTTTTTTTAATAATAATAATATTAATTGAATCACATAAAAATATCAATGCTCATACAACGACTATACAAACCATATATATTCAAATCAAGACACATGAAGGTGAGAATAAAAGGGAATCGAGGTTTCAGGATGCGCTATATAAATACTCTATTATTATTAATTGATTTATTTTTTTGCAGGTTCTGCAGGTCCCCAGTATCACGTTGTGTTCGGTGCTAGCATATCTGATATATCATCACGAGACGTTAGACCACGTCGAGATAGTAAGTATACCGCTGTCCAGCGACACTATCACGTCACGTGATCGATTTCGACCAATGAGAGCGACGGGAAATTTAATGTAGAATTATAAGCTCTGATGATTGTCCTCTGCGGAGCGATCCTATCACGTCACGTGAATGATTTCAACCAATGAGATCGAAGGAAAGTTTTTTGTTGAATCATAAGCTCTGATGATTGTCCTCTACAGAGTGATCCTATCACGTCACGTGATCCATTTCGACCAATAAGGTCGCAGTAAAATATATTGTTGAATTATAAACACTGTAAGTTGTCCTCGGCGGAGCACCATGTCACGTAATTGGTTTCGACCAATGAGAGCGAAGTAAAATGTATTGTTGAATTATAAACACTGTAAGTTGTCCTCGGCGGAGCACCATGTCACGTAATTGGTTTCGACCAATGAGAGCGAAGTAAAATGTATTGTTGAATTATGAGTTGGTGAAATGGGTGAAGGGAGGAGGAATGGCTGCCCTTGAACTATCAACTCTTCTACTGTAGGTTTTCGCGCACCTCCTGTACAGCTTCATCGCCCACCAAGTCTTGGTATACTAGTGAGCGTTGTCAAAGAGTGTACTGGAAGCGCTTTAAAGGCTGTTGAAACCCATAAACAAACTAGTAGGAAACTCGAAAATATCCATGAATTAACCAGTGAGGAACTGAAAGAGGTAAGATAGTAGTACAGATACATCAAGACACAGCTATTTCAAAAAAGGTTGGTGAAGGTTTTGTTGCATCTTGCATACCAAGCCCGAAATGTATTGTGGATCATATATAAATAATGTCAGCATGCAAATACAGAAGAAAATGTGCCTGCTCCATATTGCGAAGACAAAGTTTGGGAAAATTCACATTGTTGTGACCTTTCGCTGACTCCATTCACATCGCCCATAGTGCATTTCGGGCTTGGTATGCAAGATGCAACAAAACCTTCACCAACCTTTTTTGAAATAGCTGTATAGTCACTGGTGTATAATAGTGAACGTGCATATCCTACACTGTTATGCAAAGAGGGTCGTTTATTAGGCCCATCTGCGAGACAGGATGATTCTAGGGCTAGGATGATCCTAGTACCCATGTAAACTGAAAGCAATATATATATAGGCGGTAGGTTGATTCGCCTGCTAGGAAGATCCTAGTACTAGTGTCTGTGTCATTCCTCTCATGAAAACAGGCCCTTAGAATACCACCAGCTGTTTGCCTTACTTTTGGAAGAGGCGCTTATTAGAAAGGCGCTCATCACCGAATCAGTTCTTTATAGAGAAGGAGCGCTTATTTGAGCCCCGGCGCTAAATATAGTATTTACGGTGTTGATAGTGTTATATATCTGTTCGCAGGTTTGCCAGCTTCAATCTTCCGTTACTGTACAAGAGAAAGTGTCAACCTACCAACGACAACAACTAGCGCAAAAATGTCTCAATCAGATTATTGCGCTTAAAAAACAAGAAGTCGACACTCATCTTTGTATCCTTTGATTGAATGAATGAAAGAATGAATGAAGGGATGAATGAAAGAATGGATGGATGAATGAATTAATGAAAGAATTAATGAAGGGGTGAATGAAGGGATGGATGAAGGGATGGATGAAAGAATGGATGGATGAATAAATTAATGAAAGAATTAATGAAGGGATGAATGAAGGGATGAATGAAAGAATGGATGAAAGAATGAATGAAGGGATGAATGAAGGGATGAATGAAGGGATGAATGAACTTATGAAGGGATGAATGAAGGGATGGATAAATGAATGATTGAAGGGATGAATGAAGGGATGAATAAATGGATTAATGAATGAAGGGATTAAAGAAATATGAATAAAGGAAGAAAGGGATGAAAGAAAGAATGATTGAATAAAGGGATGAATGGATAGTTGAAAGAATGATTGAATGAATGGATGGATGGAAGAAATAATGAAGCGATGAATGAGTAAGCGAATGAAAGAAGGGATGAATGATTTAATGTGAATTAATAAATTAAGCGAATTAATAAATAAATGGAACAACTGATTGAATGATGGAGGAAATGAATACATGAATGAGCGAGGCAATCGATGGTTATAGTGGGGTACTATAAACAGTTAAATAGATCTGGTTGGTTTGTAAAGTTCTATTACCTTGACGCGTTTTTTTAGATATCATCGAAAACTCCATGTTCATATTGTGGCGTCATCTTGACTTTTACTTCCTTCGTTGCATACCATCTGATGAAGAACACAGTATCTTACATCCTGGACGTGTATCTGGAAATATAAGGAAACTACACGGTAAATCCCTTCCCCCTCCCCTCTCCTGCGCTCCCTTCCCTTCCTATCTCACCACCCCATCACCTCCCCACAGAGATTCAATTGATGTAGATGCACGAATGTTCATGTTTTTGTTGATATTTTATTCTTCAGACTGGTCTACAAATGTCAATGTATCCAATGTATCATCCCTCGACCAGACAACTGGTATCAGTGATGGCGTGACGCGTGACGAAATAGACACGGTAACGCAATTTAACAAACTGATTATTCGTTGGTAGTGATGATGAATTTCATCATAGCATTGTCACAGTAGCCAGTCATGTCAGTGAGGTAGCAATTTACCATCAGTAAGGGGAGACGCATAATCGTCAATTCGATTTGACACAGAAAGACTGTTTCCCTAAAAATTGATTATGCTTTTATACTAATTAGATTTTTTTTGTCTTGTAAAGCGCATTTGATCATCTTGTTATAGCCTGCATAGCGGCGCAATGGGAGAAGGGAGGGGGGAGGAGAGGAGAGTCTCCCCATTCCTCTCCTCTCTTCCCCCCTTCCCCTCTCCCCTCCCTTCTCCCGTTGCGCCGCTACGCAGGCTATCTTGTCATGGAAGATTATTATTCATTATCATTCTCACTGATTGTTTTGTTTTGGCAGCTCAAACAGGAGGCTAAGAACTGTATAACTGATTTACTGCTGAAAAAACTAGCAGAACTTGAACAGGTACTGTTTGTTTTTTTTTTTTTTTTTAAAACAGGTACTTTTAACTGATATAATAGTGTTGCCATCCGTGTGCTGGGTGTCCAAATACAGGAGCTTATCCACTAGATAGTACTTTCCTCTCTCTCTGAACAAACGGGAGTAACTCTCTTTCTAATTGCCTGATATCAGTAGACGTGGTGAAAACCTTGTGCATTGTCGGCATCCTCTAGAATCCAGCGCGTACTAAGTGACAGGGTGTACTGTGATTAGGCGATACTATATAACTAACTGTTATTTGATTCTGCAGGATCATGGTAAAGACAGAACGCGCATTGGTTTTATACGAGTATTGGTGCGTCGAGTCAAAGGTCTTTTAAATCTTCACGGCGGCTTTACCAACGAACCAATCCCAGGACGATAGCGCAATATCACGTGACTAACTCTAGTGCGCATGCGCTTTCTGGCGTCCTTGTGAAGAAGATGTGAAAAATCGCAGAATCGTGTAACAGATGACAGAGTTGAGTCAGTCATCTGCCCGCAAACGGATGCGCAACTTATAAATTCAACTCAAAATGTGAGCCCTCCATTCTAGGTTATAGCAGTTGACATCGTAAGCGCATGCGCGTCAAATATAATGTAGAAGTAGTAAAGATGGCATTAGCTTTCAGTCAATAACAGTTGTACGTACCAATAATTGAGTCGTTTTCGAACGAGTGCGAAACCTACGTGACACTCAAATGGCTTCCTTTCTGAACCAATCAAAAAGCGTACAGATGCATCTCATCCAATCATACTCTTTCAATACGATACGGAACGGTGCCGTATTAAACTTTCCCACTCATACAAAAACGACTCCAAAATATATTTAGTGTTTGTGGTATAGCTAGGGTTGTCTGTATTATTGAAATAGCTGATCATTCAATAAACAATTGTTAACTATATATTTGTGTGGATTCTTCATCTGCGCGATTACCTGGATTAGAGTAGATTTAGGAATAGGAATAATTCCAGATTCTGAAGCAGACGCATGACGTCATTATTCCAGAATATCATTTTCCCGGCAAACTACATCTTATTTTAAAGCCCTGAAGGAGCTCTGTAAGAATGTGAAATAAAAAGTTAGCATTCTCTTAATTTTCATAGGAAAAAATAGGTTGGAAAGTTTTTCAAATCTTCACTGTTTTTGGCTCAAAAATTGGGCAAAAGTGATGAAGATTTGAAAACATTTCAAACCTATTTGTTCGTATAGAAATTAAGACAATGTTAACTTTTTATTGAACATTCTTACAGAGCTCCTTCATCGCTTTAAAATAAGGTGCAGTTTGCCGGGTAAATAATTAATTGAAAATAAGTGGTATTTAATCATTTTCACCCGCAATTATGACCTTGTGGGATACCTGTGCTATGGCTAAACCACGATTTTTCAATTAATCATTTTCCCGGCAAACTACATCTTATTTTAAAGCCCTGAAGGAGCTCTGTAAGAATGTGAAATAAAAAGTTAGCATTCTCTTAATTTTCATAGGAAAAAATAGGTTGGAAAGTTTTTCAAATCTTCACTGTTTTTGGCTCAAAAATTGGGCAAAAGTGATGAAGATTTGAAAACATTTCAAACCTATTTGTTCGTATAGAAATTAAGACAATGTTAACTTTTTATTGAACATTCTTACAGAGCTCCTTCAGCGCTTTAAAATAAGGTGCAGTTTGCCTGGTAAATAATTAATTGAAAATAAGTGGTATTTGATCATTTTCACCCGCAATTATGACCTTGTGGGATACCTGTGCTATGGCTAAACCACGATTTTTCAATTAATCATTTTCCCGGCAAACTACATCTTATTTTAAAGCCCTGAAGGAGCTCTGTAAGAATGTGAAATAAAAAGTTAGCATTCTCTTAATTTTCATAGGAAAAAATAGGTTGGAAAGTTTTTCAAATCTTCACTGTTTTTGGCTCAAAAATTGGGCAAAAGTGATGAAGATTTGAAAACATTTCAAACCTATTTGTTCGTATAGAAATTAAGACAATGTTAACTTTTTATTGAACATTCTTACAGAGCTCCTTCATCGCTTTAAAATAAGGTGCAGTTTGCCGGGTAAATAATTAATTGAAAATAAGTGGTATTTGATCATTTTCACCCCCAATTATGACCTTGTGGGATACCTGTGCTATGGCTAAACCACGATTTTTCAATTAATCATTTTCCCGGCAAACTACATCTTATTTTAAAGCCCTGAAGGAGCTCTGTAAGAATGTGAAATAAAAAGTTAGCATTCTCTTAATTTTCATAGGAAAAAATAGGTTGGAAAGTTTTTCAAATCTTCACTGTTTTTGGCTCAAAAATTGGGCAAAAGTGATGAAGATTTGAAAACATTTCAAACCTATTTGTTCGTATAGAAATTAAGACAATGTTAACTTTTTATTGAACATTCTTACAGAGCTCCTTCGTCGCTTTAAAATAAGGTGCAGTTTGCCGGGTAAATAATTAATTGAAAATAAGTGGTATTTAATCATTTTCACCCGCAATTATGACCTTGTGGGATACCTGTGCTATGGCTAAACCACGATTTTTCAATTAATCATTTTCCCGGCACATCTTATTTTAAAGCCCTGAAGGAGCTCTGTAAGAATGTGAAATAAAAAGTTTTTAGCATTCTCTTAATTTTCATAGGAAAAAATAGGTTGGAAAGTTTTTCAAATCTTCACTGTTTTTGGCTCAAAAATTGGGCAAAAGTGATGAAGATTTGAAAACATTTCAAACCTATTTGTTCGTATAGAAATTAAGACAATGTTAACTTTTTTTATTGAACATTCTTACAGAGCTCCTTCAGGGCTTTACAATAAGGTGCAGTTTGCCGGGTAAATAATTAATTGAAAATAAGTGGTATTTGATCATTTTCACCCGCAATTATGACCTTGTGGGATACCTGTGCTATGGCTAAACCACGATTTTTCAATTAATCATTTTCCCGGCAAACTACATCTTATTTTAAAGCCCTGAAGGAGCTCTGTAAGAATGTGAAATAAAAAGTTAGCATTCTCTTAATTTTCATAGGAAAAAATAGGTTGGAAAGTTTTTCAAATCTTCACTGTTTTTGGCTCAAAAATTGGGCAAAAGTGATGAAGATTTGAAAACATTTCAAACCTATTTGTTCGTATAGAAATTAAGACAATGTTAACTTTTTATTGAACATTCTTACAGAGCTCCTTCATCGCTTTAAAATAAGGTGCAGTTTGCCGGGTAAATAATTAATTGAAAATAAGTGGTATTTGATCATTTTCACCCCCAATTATGACCTTGTGGGATACCTGTGCTATGGCTAAACCACGATTTTTCAATTAATCATTTTCCCGGCAAACTACATCTTATTTTAAAGCCCTGAAGGAGCTCTGTAAGAATGTGAAATAAAAAGTTAGCATTCTCTTAATTTTCATAGGAAAAAATAGGTTGGAAAGTTTTTCAAATCTTCACTGTTTTTGGCTCAAAAATTGGGCAAAAGTGATGAAGATTTGAAAACATTTCAAACCTATTTTTTCGTATAGAAATTAAGACAATGTTAACTTTTTATTGAACATTCTTACAGAGCTCCTTCAGCGCTTTAAAATAAGGTGCAGTTTGCCTGGTAAATAATTAATTGAAAATAAGTGGTATTTGATCATTTTCACCCGCAATTATGACCTTGTGGGATACCTGTGCTATGGCTAAACCACGATTTTTCAATTAATCATTTTCCCGGCACATCTTATTTTAAAGCCCTGAAGGAGCTCTGTAAGAATGTGAAATAAAAAGTTAGCATTCTCTTAATTTTCATAGGAAAAAATAGGTTGGAAAGTTTTTCAAATCTTCACTGTTTTTGGCTCAAAAATTGGGCAAAAGTGATGAAGAAGATTTGAAAACATTTCAAACCTATTTGTTCGTATAGAAATTAAGACAATGTTAACTTTTTATTGAACATTCTTACAGAGCTCCTTCAGGGCTTTACAATAAGGTGCAGTTTGCCGGGTAAATAATTAATTGAAAATAAGTGGTATTTGATCATTTTCACCCCCAATTATGACCTTGTGGGATACCTGTGCTATGGCTAAACCACGATTTTTCAATTAATCATTTTCCCGGCAAACTACATCTTATTTTAAAGCCCTGAAGGAGCTCTGTAAGAATGTGAAATAAAAAGTTAGCATTCTCTTAATTTTCATAGGAAAAAATAGGTTGGAAAGGTTTTCAAATCTTCACTGTTTTTTGCTCAAAAATTGGGCAAAAGTGGTGAAGATTTGAAAACATTTCAAACCTATTTTTTCGTATAGAAATTAAGACAATGTTAACTTCTTATTGAACATTCTTTCAGAGCTCCTTCAGCGCTTTAAAATAAGGTGCAGTTTGCCGGGTAAATAATTAATTGAAAATAAGTGGTATTTGATCATTTTCACCCGCAATTATGACCTTGTGGGATACCTGTGCTATGGCTAAACCACGATTTTTCAATTAATCATTTTCCCGGCAAACTACATCTTATTTTAAAGCCCTGAAGGAGCTCTGTAAGAATGTGAAATAAAAAGTTAGCATTCTCTTAATTTTTTCATAGGAAAAAATAGGTTGGAAAGGTTTTCAAATCTTCACTGTTTTTTTTGCTCAAAAATTGGGCAAAAGTGGTGAAGATTTGAAAACATTTCAAACCTATTTTTTCGTATAGAAATTAAGACAATGTTAACTTCTTATTAAACATTCTTTCAGAGCTCCTTCAGCGCTTTAAAATAAGGTGCAGTTTGCCGGGTAAATAATTAATTGAAAATAAGTGGTATTTGATCATTTTTACCCGCAATTATGACCTTTTGGGATACCTGTGCTATGGCTAAACCACGATTTTTCAATTAATCATTTTCCCGGCAAACTACATCTTATTTTAAAGCCCTGAAGGAGCTCTGTAAGAATGTGAAATAAAAAGTTAGCATGCTCTTAATTTTCATAGGAAAAATAGGTTGGAAAGTTTTTCAAATCTTCACTGTTTTTTGCTCAAAAATTGGGCAAAAGTGGTGAAGATTTGAAAACATTTCAAACCTATTTTTTCGTATAGAAATTAAGACAATGTTAACTTTTTATTGAACATTAAATAGGAGAAAAATCCGTTTTAGAAAAGGCGGTAAAAATGTGGGATCCCTGTGGTGCCCTCGAACTTGAAGATGCGAGAAAACAGGCTAAAAATAAGCAAATTCGATGCAATTCACACTCATACTTACTCTACACAGTGCGATAATCATATGCTCAGAGTTTTTAACTCCAAAAAATATATTTCAAAAATTCGCATTTTGCGATGGATCGATCCGAAAGCTCAAATTGTGGGCTCCCTGTGGTGTCCATACCACAGGTATCCCGCCATTGAACAATATATAGCTAAATCTCCATTTCTTCACTGGCTTTTAAACAAATCAAAATTATTCTTTGACGAACGTGTAGCAACGGTAAAGACCTTCCTATGATATAAGTTTGGCTGCAATCGGAAACCTAAAAGTAGGGGGAAATGGCAAAAAACGTCCTTATTTTGCGCCTCCTTCAAGCGATGCTTTCGTACCGCACTTTTTCGCTTATAAAATCCTTAGTTTTAATTGTTTTGAAAAACTAACTGCAGATTCTTGTAGCCAATACATCGAGCTTTCCAACGACATGCGTTTTGTTGGAGACAAAGCTATTTGAAAATTTCGAAAATTTTGGCACATCTCGTAAAATCGTTTTTCGGCCGTTTTTCGTGATTTTTGACTTCCAACCTCTATTTCTTCTAGAAATCAGCTAATTTTCTCAGATATTTTTAGCCAGTGATTTAGAGCTGTATCTTAGCTTTCTTCTGCATGTTGTTTTATTTTCGAAAAGTGACTCTAAATAGGAGAACAATCCGTTTTAGAAAAGGCGGTAAAAATGTGGGATCCCTGTGGTGCCCTCGAACTTGAAGATGCGAGAAAACAGGCTAAAAATAAGCAAATTCGATGCAATTTACACTCATACTTACTCTACACAGTGCGATAATCATATGCTCAGAGTTTTGAACTCCAAAAAATATATTTCAAAAATTCGCATTTTTCGATGGAAAGCTCAAATTGTGGGCTCCCTGTGGTGTCCATACCACAGGTATCCCGCCATTGAACAATATATAACTAAATCTCCATTTCTTCACTGGCTTTTAAACAAATCAAAATTATTTTTTGACGAACGTGTAGCATCGGTAAAGACCTTCCTATGATATAAGTTTGGCTGCAATCGGAAACCTAAAAGTAGGGGGAAATGGCAAAAAACGTCCTTATTTTGCGCCTCCTTCAAGCGATGCTTTCGTACCGCACTTTTTCGCTTATAAAATCCTTAGTTTTAATTGTTTTGAAAAACTAACTGCAGATTCTTGTAGCCAATACATCGAGCTTTCCAACGACATGCGTTTTGTTGGAGACAAAGCTATTTGAAAATTTCGAAAATTTTGGCACATCTCGTAAAATCGTTTTTTTTTTCGGCCGTTTTTCGTGATTTTTGACTTCCAACCTCTATTTCTTCTAGAAATCAGCTAATTTTCTCAGATATTTTTAGCCAGTGATTTAGAGCGGTATCTTAGCTTTCTTCTGCATGTTGTTTTATTTTCGAAAAGTGACTCTAAATAGGAGAACAATCCGTTTTAGAAAAGGCGGTAAAAATGTGGGATCCCTGTGGTGCCCTCGAACTTGAAGATGCGAGAAAACAGGCTAAAAATAAGCAAATTCGATGCAATTTACACTCATACTTACTCTACACAGTGCGATAATCATATGCTCAGAGTTTTTAACTCCAAAAAATATATTTCAAAAATTCGCATTTTTCGATGGAAAGCTCAAATTGTGGGCTCCCTGTGGTGTCCATACCACAGGTATCCCGCCATTGAACAATATATAGCTAAATCTCCATTTCTTCACTGGCTTTTAAACAAATCAAAATTATTCTTTGACGAACGTGTAGCAACGGTAAAGACCTTCCTATGATATAAGTTTGGCTGCAATCGGAAACCTAAAAGTAGGGGGAAATGGCAAAAAACGTCCTTATTTTGCGCCTCCTTCAAGCGATGCTTTCGTACCGCACTTTTTCGCTTATAAAATCCTTAGTTTTAATTGTTTTGAAAAACTAACTGCAGATTCTTGTAGCCAATACATCGAGCTTTCCAACGACATGCGTTTTGTTGGAGACAAAGCTATTTGAAAATTTCGAAAATTTTGGCACATCTCGTAAAATCGTTTTTCGGCCGTTTTTCGTGATTTTTGACTTCCAACCTCTATTTCTTCTAGAAATCAGCTAATTTTCTCAGATATTTTTAGCCAGTGATTTAGAGCTGTATCTTAGCTTTCTTCTGCATGTTGTTTTATTTTCGAAAACTGTGACAGTACAGAGCTCCTTCAGCGCTTTAAAATAAGGTGTTGTTTGCCGGGCAAAGAATTAATAAAAAAAACTGGTATTTGATCATTTTCACCTGCAATTATGACTTTGTGGGATACTGGTGGATATTTAACCGATTTTCTGGCGCTTTTTAAATGTTTGACCGCACCACAGGAAGCCCGCATTTCAGGGATCACTTTTTGGCAAGCATATTTCTCTTACTTAGAAACACTTTCTGAAAAGGAAACAACGCTCGTGAGAAGAAGTAGATAAAGCTTTAAATCTGTGCGTAAAAAAGGTTGCAAAATGACGCCGATTTTGATCGGAAAATCGAAATCAAATTCAAAATTTACCAAAATCTGTGTCTTATAACGAACGCCTAATCGAAATAGGTCATTTTTTAGCGTTTTTACTCACTTTTAAATTTCTGTTCGCAACGAAACATATACCAGAGATGGGTCTATAGAAGTGCTATCCCTTAGTTAAGGGATAGTTTTGAATTTTCACAAATTGAGTGAGAAAATCGACTTTGAAGGCCGTCCTTTTTGGCGGGTTACCTGTGGTTCGCTTTTGTTGTTGTCACCTTTGAGTGGGATACCTGTGTTATCTATAACCACAGGAAGCCCAAAGATCATGGCGTTCCAACCTAAAATTCCCCAAAAATATAAAATCACGGGAATGAAACATTGATAAGAAACAGGGTCAGTCACATTGCAATCCTACGCGCGCCCGACGGCAATCGATACCTTTAGGTGCGGACACACGGTGGGCACGTGCAACATTGCGCGCAATATTGCTGACAATTTGGTTGCAGCGTGTGTCCACCCATGAAACTGATTGCTCGCAATTTACTAGCGCGCGCTAATACGACCAAGGGAGCACAGCAGACTGTTGTTTGTGTAGCGCGGGTAGTTCATTCGATCTTTTCCGCCGCCATTTTGAAAGCTATTATCATGCAACTATCCACTGACAAGTGCAAATGCGGGCGCTAATATGAGCGACAGTCTGCCGATGTTTACAACTCTCCACGAGCCCCGAAGGGGTGAGTAATGGTTTCACTCCCCCTCGTACCTTCGGTACTCGTCCATATCGGGAACGATTCCGGTAATGTTTCGGGACTTGCTCGCGCTCGCTCATATTAGCGCCCGCATTTGCACTTGTCAGTGGATAGTTGCATGATAATAGCTTTCAAAATGGCGGCGGAAAAGATCGAATGAACTACGCGCGCTACACAAACAACAGTCTGCTGTGCTCCCTTGATACGACGTAATTTGTTGCTCGCAATGTTGCAGAAGTAGGACCATACAAAGAAATGATCCATGGTAGGATTCGATTCTACTTCTGCAACATTGCGCGCAAGATGTTGCAGAGGTGGACACACGCTGCAACAATACGTGTTGCGTGCAATGTTGCGCGCAATGTTGCACCGTGTGTCCGGCCCTTTAAGTTCTATATTTCATATCCCAATAGAGGCGAGTTTTCAGTCCAAAATTCCCTCACAACATCTTACCTTTGACGTTTTCATGGCGTGGTTCAACATCATTCAAAGATTTCTTGCCAGCTTTTCGTGTACTTATTTGTTTGGTGTCCAGTTTGGAGCAAGCGTGTTCTATAGGCCATGATTGTTCGCTTTGCGCATTCATTTCTTCCACTTATAGTTTCACTTGTAACGCAAGTATAAGCGCAAGAAAACAACTTTGCAATTGTATCATGTGAAAATAGGCTCGAAACAAGCTAAGCGTAAGAAATGGACAAGAGTTTTCATCACCGTTGTTCGTTATATTTATTACTGTTGGGTCAGGACGGCCTGTTTCCACAGTGAAAGAACGCCTTTGTGTTGGAGCTTATGCTTGTGCGTCGTTGGTGAAAACGAGGCTTTAGGAAAGATTACAAGAAAGCAAAGAACCAATGACACTCACAGTAAAAAAAAATTTTATTATTATTTTAAGCATTGTTTTAGGGTGGTTAGAGAGTGAATTCGAGAAAACAAAAACCACCCTAAAACAAGTCTAAATGCTCCCAAAATCATTACAGACATTAAAGGAATCACAACAAAGGTAAATGTAGGTTTTTGAAGCATTTTATTAGAATAAAGATATTTTCAGTGATCATTCGTTAGTTTTCATACATATTCTCCCATACAGATAATCAGCTTGGGCTACCTGTGGTACAACTACAACAACTGAACAAGTCAAAGCCGGCAGCCGAGCGACAAGCAAAGCCAACTGGATAATTTGCAGTTTTGTATGATTTTGGCCATATTACAGGTACAGATTTTGCCATATTCGACTATTGTTGTTGTTTATCTATTGGCTTCTATTAGAATGTAGTTGTTGCTGGAGCCAGTTCAGTTGATTATTACGGCAGTGACTGCCATTTATGACTTGTACTTCGTGGTCTCTTTCTCAAACTTATAGGTGAAAGTTTTGTAAATAAATAAATTCTTATCTCGCTGAGAAATTTCAAATCTTATCAGTGCATCGATCTGGAGTATCATTCATTCAGAAGAGTATTAATTTAAGCTTGCAAGGTATACGTATTACGATTGTTTTGTTTTCAATGTTGTTGTTTTGCGAAAAGCCAACAACATCAAAAGTGCGGGCTTCCTGTTTTTTCATTGAATTCAGCTTTTCAAATATCTTGATTTTAATCTCATTTGCAAAACAAAAATTCATTATTTCTGTCTGTAAATGTTTTTGTTTGTTCCTTTTGTAAGCAATCTCAATGTTTATTTGTTCTCTTGGTGAGAAACAAAGACGAAAATCGAACTTGAATACAAAATTCAGCGCGGGATCCCTATATATGTCACGTGACTTTTTAAATTTTCACCGAAGACAAACGAAAATGCCATAACTGGAAAGAGCATGCTAAAGTTAGTAAAAGTGGAAAGTTTGAAGGGAAGTAAGTAAATAGGGCAAGATCAAGAGTTACAGGCATTCAAACTTTGCCTTTTTTGTATGGAAATGTATGTTGGAGAAAAACCCATACAAATCCTTGTCAAAGCGGGAAACTTTGAAAGCCTTTAACTTTTGTCTTATTTGCTTGATTCCTTTGAAATTTTCAACTTTTACTAATTTTAGTATGCTCTTTCAAGTTATGATATTTTCGTTTGCCTTCGGTGAAAATTTAAAAAGTCATGTGACAGGTGACACAAGCCCATTCCACGCTGAATTCCCTCTCATCCGGTTTGCTTCTCATCCAATCAACGCGCGAGTTTCATATGAGCTATGGGATTCTACATTAGATCCAACGTTTTCTGGCAGGATACTCGTACACGGCTTTTGCTACTTCTCAAGTATTGAAAACGCTCTTACATCTGCATTTTAGGGGATCAGTTGTTAATTTGAATTTTTCTCTCAAAATTTCATCGTTTTAAATACCAGTAATGAAATTATTATACTCTATAGACGCATTTTGAGCGTATTGTTAATCTTCATGATTACATGAGCGTTTCAACTGACAAAACGTTTTATCATTCGACTCATTTCTATCCGCAGTTCTGATTGGCTGAAAGACCTGCAAATAACTGCGCATGATAACTGCGTACAAATAACGGTCTGAGCATGCGCAGTGAAGATTAAGCAATGTTCGCTGCAAATAACGGTCTGAGCATGCGCACTTAATCGATCATTCACAGTGTAAACATGGCAGCTCGTTTTACAATATTTTTTCTTGATGTTTATATTCAATAAATTCCTTATTGATAGAAATGAGTCGAATGATAAAACAATTATTGAACTCGGTTATCGCAAAATATCGTGATTTTGTCAGTGTCTCGCAGATTAATTATTTGCCTCTGCCTTCGGCATCGGCAAATAATTAATCTGCTCGCCACTGACAAATCACGATATTTTGCTCAACCTGGCCAAAAACTGGAGGGCCATGTTTATCCGATATCATTGTATGCCAAAGCTAATGCGCATTACAATAGTGAAAATTCTACTAAATATATTTCAACAATCAGACCTTCACGACATTTGTGTAGTGTTCGTCCGTCAGTACAGATTACTTGTCTTTCATGCTCCTCGCAAATGGCATTTCGTCGGCGATGTCTCAACGGGACGGTGGCTCGTTCTTCATGTAGCTCATCTTGCCCGATATCGATACCATTTCCAAGATAGAATTCAAGACCCAAGAAAACATCAATGTCAAGCTTGCGATGGGATCCTTTTCCAACGATGCTTTCACAAGAATACCACAGATTGATCGGCTTGCTCCGGCCTTGGTCATGTTCCTCCCAAGCGAGTAACGAGCCGAGGATTTCGCTTTACCAAGATATTTTTCAGCACTCACTGCAGGATCTACACGCTTTCGGCCTCGAAATACGACCGTAATGAAATTCCTTAACCGTGTCATTTGCTTCCTGACTACTTGGGAGTTGAAATTCCTTCTACCAAGACCTTTCTCAAATGGCATTTTGATGCAACCAGGTTAGTGGTTAGAAGAATGAGAGCAAAGGAATAGTAACGGTTGGAACTATAATGAGTCTTCAATTGACAACACAAGAAGGAATCTGATTGGTTAGCGGTATGACCGTACGTAGGGTAAGCTCGCTGATACTAATTACAAAATCTGATTGGATGGCGGTAATGAGATATGAGGCAGGGGCGGGAAGCTCGCTGATACTAATTGCAGGGGCGTAGCGTGCATATAAAATCCTTAATATATGTATATATTATAAAAAACATAAAAATATTGAAAATAAAATGAAATCTAGGACAAAATCTTAACAGCTCACGGCAGATTACTTGCTGGAAACTACTCACAGAAGGCAGCAAAATGCTATTTTGGAGACCCTATACCTCAAAAAAGTTTCGGGGAGCATACCCCCGCATCCTCCTACGAGCTCGCACCTTCGCCGCTCGTCAGATTGTGTCCCCCAATACATTTCCCCTTTCAGTCAGTCATTGTAGGCATGTATAATGATGATTGTAGTTAGTACAGTCTCAAACAAAATAAATACCAAAAAACTGACTTCGCCTCGGGTTATTATATCGCTATATATAACGGTAGCGGTATATATAACCTGTTTACATAAATCCTTTAACCAATACTCATAAATCATTTACACAACCTTTACATAAATCCTTTTCTGAATCCTTTATATAACCTTTACATAAATCCCCCCATAAAACTGAGTGATAAATGCATTTTACTATGTATTTATGTAGCGAGAAAGTCCGCTGGAAAACGAAGAAAATGGTATTTCCAAGGCTCTAGATTTCTAAATTTTCAGGGGGGGCATGCCCCCTCACCCCCCTAGAAGCTCACGCCTTCGGCGCTCGTTGCTATGTGCGTACATTGCAAAAAAAGCACACTACGCCCCTGAATTGTGAGACTATTACAAAGGAAAAGTGAGCACCAAGTGAGTAAAAACATAGCTTGGGCTCCCTGTGTCTAGAATTGGTGCTCACTTTTCCTTTGTAATAATCTCATCAGTGATGCATTACGTGCGTACCGAAAGTCTGGAACTCTTGATGCTTGTATACTAATGGTAATTTGCAGGTCTTACGTGACATTTTAAATTGTAATCCAACAAAAACAAAAACATAATATTTGAAAAGAGCACACCAAAGTTAGCAAAAATTGCCCACCACCGTACGTTTCTTGAGAAAAAAGCCAACTTCGGTTGCCCATAACTTTCGCCCCATTCATCGAAATTACTTCAAAATTTCCATTTTTGCTAACTTTGGTGTGCTCGTTTCAAATATTATATTTTTGTTTTTGTTGGATTAAAATGTCACGCAAGACCTGCCAACTCCCCATTAAGAAATCTGATTGGATTGCAAGTTATGGAAAGGAACTCGAAAATAAGAAGGCAGACAAATAGAAGAAGAAAAAGAAACAGAAAAATATCTTTTGAAATTATATAATATATATTTCAAATAAATCTATTTGACATAAATTTCGCTTGAAACACGTGTTCCTTTTCATCACGTTTAATCAAAAGCCAGTCTTGAATATTAGTACGTCACACTGAAGAATATATTAAAGGGAGAAGATTTATGCACAGTAGTATTTTAGTCCGGCTTGAATCAGTCGATGCGAGGTAAAATAAAGTATTTTCCGTATATCGAACTTTGACGGCTTCTACTCCGTTAAATTACTTTGCCTTCGCTTTCTTTCAACAGTTCTTTTCTGAAAGCGCAACGTAACATTAGCCACTTTAGAAAGGAGTGGAGGACTGGGAACGAGTTTTAAGAATTAATTTGATTAAAAAATGAATGAGCATATCAAAAATAGCATTATTACAAAGTTTCAAAAGGTTTTGTTAGATATGAATTGAACGAGTAACAACTTTCCAAAAATCGCAAAAATTACAAAGAAATGTATGTTTAGTAGGGACGCTTGTCCCGAGTAACCATACATTTCTTTGTACTTTTTGCAGTTTTTAAATGTCTGCAGTTCAGTTGCTGCTTCTCCAAACCCTATCAAACTCCTAAAAGTCACTCATTTCTAAAGTGGCTAATGAGGGTTTATCACATAATTTCAAAACTCTTAGGACAAAAAAATTCATATCTTCGTAATTTGTGGAGCGGTCTTTTCCAAACTTCATATTTTTACTAATTTCAACGAGCTCTTTCCAGCTATGATAATCATTTTTTGTCCTACGAGTTTTGAAATTACATGATAAACCCTCATTGTGTATAGCCGCCAAAGACCAAAGTCCATGTTGTTACCACCGCTGGTCATAGTACTGAGTGGCTCCGAAAATCATCTCGACTAACAGAAATCTCGATTTTAGCCAGCATCAATGGGCTTGCATCACCTGTCAAATGACATTTCAAATTTTCACCGAAGACAAACGAAAATCATATCCGTAACTTGAAAGAGCATGCTAAAATCAGTACAAGTTGAACATTTCAAAAGAATCAAGCAATCAAGACAAAAGTTAAAGGATTTGACAAGGATTTGTATAATAATGACTATTTCAGTGTCGATATATTTAGTTTATATAATACAACTAATTGGGGACACTATAATCAATAAGTTTGAATACCTGTAACTATTGCCCTATTTACTTACTTCCCTTCAAACTTTCCACTTTTACTAAAGGCTCGGACACACGGTGCAACGTTTCTTGCAACGTTGCGCACAACAGTTGCAGGAGTAGGATCGAGTTCTACTTCTGCAACCGTTGCGCAATGTTGCATCGTGTGACACCTCAAAAAACTCTTGTTGCGCGCAACGTTGCAAGAAAGGTTGCATCTTGTGTGGGCCTTAACTTTAGCATGCTCTTTCCAGTTATGGTAATTTGCTGGTCTTCGGTGAAAATTTAGATTATCACGTGACAGATGACACAAGCACATTAATGAAAAAAGATATTTGTATGCGCGCGTCTTTTTATGGGCTTTTTTTGAGCTTCCTGTGGTAGAGAACGCAAACATCTCTAATAGCCCAACATAATACGTACCTTTCCGTAGTTTCCCAGAATGCTTCATGATTCTGCGCGTGCAAGCGAGATCAGGGTACAAAATAGATCGAAAATATTAAGAGAGAATGAAGAAATTCAGTAAAAAACTTAGACTTTTAAATTAAAAGTGCGTAAGAAGAATTACAAAGATAGATGCAAATTCTCAAGCAAATAAAATATTTTTATTCTGTTCTTGATTCGTTACAGTGGTCATATTTTCCTCAAAACACGATCAATTCTAAATACTTTTTACCCCTGACCTCGCTTGCGCGCGCAGAATCATGAAGCATTATGGGAAACTACGGAAAGGTCCATAGAGCCCAACATAATACGTATTGCGCGCGCTCTCTCTACCACAGGAAACTCATCAAAAAAAGACGCGCGCATACAAATATATATATATTTTAACTATAAGTAACTTCACCCTGGTCTGTCTCCTTGTCGTGGTGGTGAAGCTCGCGCGCCTCAATGATTCGGAGAACTATGCCGGCCGGGACTGCGGTCCCTGGTAGGTTCAACCATGCCGGATTGGTCAAAGAATAGACCTGACTAAGGACAGCCCTGGTCCTCCAGGTTGTGGGGTTGGGCCGTAAAAAAATATGATTACCGAAACCTTAAACAAGAATAGAGACACAAGAAACCTTGGAAGTGCTGTGGCGTCTAGTATCTATGACACCCCTGAGTGAAAGCCAGTTGGAAGCTCAGGAGTTGAAGAGAGAGCAAAAGCTGGTTGGAACGGTCCTGGGATGAATGCTCAGCCAGGAACAAGAATAAATGGAGGAAGGATGTCGAGGACGTATGCGCCTCTTATAGGCACGTAGAAGATAGGTAACAATAAAACAAACCTACACACAACAACTGACCCGGTTGCACGAAAGTTGAATAGCGCTATCCACCGGATAAATCTTATCCACCGGATAACAATGCCGGATGTTGTTATCCAATACATTTTATCCGTCGGATAGAACTTATCCGGTGGATAGCGCTATTCACCTTTCGTACAACTGGGACCTGAATGTCAACTTTATTGGAACTACAGTTGTATCAACTCTACAATCATGGTCAGTAACGTACCAGAGCTTCGAATTCATACCAGGTGCGTGAGAGTGAAAGGATAGGATATACAGCTATTTAAAAAAAGGTTGGTGAAGGTTTTGTTGCATCTTGCATACCAAGCCCGAAATGTATTGTGGATCATAGATAAATAATGTCAGCATGCACATACAGAAGAAAATATGCTGCTTATATATAGCTGTATATTAGGAGGACCAGTTTGGGATAAAGTTGATACTTCAATCACTTCGAAATGCATTGTGGGTATTTCGGTCGAAATTGCTTGCTCCAGGCTTACTCGCTGCCGCAGCAATTTAAACATCTGCTCGAGGTTAGAAGACATTGGGAGTTCCCAGAAGGTAGCTACCAGAAGGCCGCCAATTGTTTTCTTTTCTTATTTTAAATATAATTTGACAATCCTTTCCCTATAGACCCTTTTAATTAATCCCACAATGCATGATTTTCCGCGCTTGACGTCAAACTTATTCTTTTGAATTCTATTCAAAATATACAAAGGAAAATGAATGGAATTCAAAAGAATAAATTTGACGTCAAGCGCGGAAAATTCGCATGCATTGTGGGATTTATTAAAAGGGTCTATAGGGTTTGTAATCCACGAGTTAACAAGGACTTGGTACGCAGTCCAAGAAAACTCGGCACACGAGTTGAGGCCGATCCCAAACGAACTTAGCCCGAACCACCGAACGTTATATCGTCATTCACCAATCATAGTCGTTATAATAATATATGCGGGAGTTCGTCAAAATTAGTCTGCTAACTGCGAGTTTTTAAACATAGTCAAAATACAAGATCGAAGGTCTGCAGTAGGTCGCCAGTAGAAGTCTGGAAGTTAATAGGATCGGCAGCCATTACTGTACTGTACTGTACTGATTCCGACTATTTTCGGTAGCACAACACAATACGAAGCAAAGCGATAGTGACAGCGAGGTAAGATTTAACTGAACCAAAAAGGAGAGTTAGTGACAAAATTCCTGATGTTTGAAACGCTATCAATGTACTTTACTTTTACCCGGCAGTTAGTAACAAAGTACAGTGAAGTAAAATTCGAATGTATATATGAGACTTCGATAGATATGATGTCCCAAATTTGAAGGTTCCGAGATCGACGAATTAGAATTACATGTATTCGCCATCCAAAGGAATCATTCAAAGACAGGCGACATGAAACCTTTCCTCAATTATACAGGCATACAAATAATGGAGTAGATACTCGTGGTGAATCTTCTTTTGCCTCCTTTTAACGGTTTGGCATGAAGGCTTTATCCCACGATCGGATAACGACTATATTGATATTTGTTTTGTTTTGGTATCCGAAAATTCGGCAACAACGCAAGAGAAAGCAGCATCACCATCCACTTGTTTCTTTTGACCCCGTAGCTATTTCTACAAAACACATGGCATTCGGGATACATTAGCGTATGGAACAGCCGGACAAATGGCCCATAAATCTGAAAGCTGTGAAAAAGCACTAAATTTATGACGTTAATCGGAGTCGTTTGTAGGCCTTAAAAGAGTAATTGCTGCCTGAATATATATTTTGTTGCTATTTGGTCTTGAGAGCAGTAGAGTGGTAAAGATTCTAATAAACAACATAACAGATTTTCAGTTAACATATTTTGTTGCTCTCTTCGGGCTTGTATCAGTAATTAAAGAGTTCTTCGAAATCACGTGATTGTGCATTAATTGCGGCAGTGTACATACATGTACGTTTAGCAACAAGTCACTAGCTTCAACGACAATACACTGTTCAGTCAGTATACAAGATCATTTATATGCAGGGTCAAGTAAGCACTCACAAATTCTTAATCATGTCTATTCATCCAGAGGTTTGTTTTGACGGCACGGTGGTCATGGTGGTTTAACAGTGTGTTTAGTTACACACTTTAATTGTGAAGAGATTAGCTTGGGATTTAACAAGTAGTGTATTTAAGACATTTGCTTCCCACTTTTCCTGTCGTTATAACCCCGGTTATAACAGACATTCATTTTCATCTAACGTAATCTATTGTCATTAATGTAGCAACCAGACATCAATATAGACCAATTCTTATACCACACACTTCTTTTCTTTCTCGTTAACGGATGAACAAAGATATCACGAGGGGTTGAAAAGGGAAAATTAACACTGTGAAAAATCGATATTAGTCTATACATAAGGCAAGCAATAAGAGATAACTGATTCCAAAGCATAGTGCAATTATAATAATTTAAAACAATTAAATAAATAACAACTGTAACAATATCTCATTCTCAAATATTTCAAAATTTGACACCTAATTAACACGTTTTTATCTACAGATGATGATCTACTTGTATATCAGTCAGTGGGTACCGTTAGTCCTGATACTCTTGGCTCTAGTACGACGTCTAGTGTCAAAATTTATGAAGGTAAATGTTATAACTCTATTGCATTCACATCATTTCATTCAATACATTAAATAAAGGTGGTTTTTTTTCTTAGAATGTGAAAACATTCATCAACTGCAGGTACAGTGAGACTGGAAATCCCGTTGAGGCAAGTAAAAGATCACAACATTGATTTTTTTCTAATTACTTTAAAGAAAAGGCAGTTACATGATTGCATGTGTGTGCATAGAATTAAGTCTTACTGTACAGTCAAACCTCTCCACAACGGCCACCTAGGACAAACTTTTGTGGCCATAAAAAGTGTAGAGGTGGCCGTTGTGGGAAGGTTTAAAAACAAATAAATGTATGGGCTGGCTGTTGCCCTAGACAAAATACCCTGGCCATTATAGAGAGGTGGTTGTTAGTAGAGGTGGCCATTGTGTGGAGGTTTAAAAACAAATAAATGTATGGGCTAGCTGTTGCCCTAGACAGAATACCCTGGCCATTATAGAGAGGTGGCCATTGTGTAGAGGTGGCCATTGTGTGGAGGTTTAAAAACAAATAAATGTATGGGCTAGCTGTTGCCCTAGACAGAATACCCTGGCCATTATAGAGAGGTGGCCATTGTGTAGAGGTGGCCATTGTGTGGAGGTTTAAAAACAAATAAATGTATGGGCTGGCTGTTGCCCTGGACAGAATACCCTGGCCATTATAGAGAGGTGGCCATTGTGTAGAGGCACAGGTAGCCCAAACGTAGAATCAGTGGACCGTGACGTCATTGAATATTCGTTTGACCGTTGGATTTTCGAATGGTCTCAGGAATGAGCTCTTAGAAAGACTTCAAATGATATGGGATTCTCAAACATGTCTTCATAATAGTAGTCTGATAATTAAAGAACACTTTGGTGTAGAAATCTGAGCAAGAAATTGTGTTTTTGAGTGGTTTTGAGCGATTCGAAAATTCACCCGTTTCTAGCGTACATATAATTAGGAAAGGTTTGCAACTCCGGCCACCAAATTTTTGCAAACACTGTCGCTAAAAAAAATATCTCTCAAAAACTACGCAAGCAAAAAATATCGCCTTCCTACCACACATTCACAAATAAATGATCTTTTCAATGAGCTTTTGTGCAAATTTTTGGGTCCACCATATGCCGAGAAATATTTTTTTGAAGTTGGGGAAGTCGACGAAAAGTTCGCCGTGGCCATCCGCAGTCATCAGCTGTGCACCTAAAACGTTCTGAGGGAGGGGACGGACCGATAGATTGTTTTACAAAGATGTCCTCAAACAGATAAATGCTATATAATTTGAATTTACTACGGTGTATGTTTTAATCAGTATTACCCTGGCTGCCGCTAGGAGAGTTATATTTCATCGTTCTGATTTTCGATGAGTCTTTTGCCTTTAGCATCTATCGGTCCCTCCCCTACTCAGTGTAGCTTTTGTTAACAAATCTATCGGTCCGTCCCCTCCCTCAGAACGTTTTAGGTGCACAGCTGATGACTGCGGATGGCCACGGCGAACTTTTCGTCGACTTCCCCAACTTCAAAAAAATATTTCTCGGCATATGGTGGACCCAAAAATTTGCACAAAAACTTATTGTAAAGATCATTTATTTGAGAATGTGTGGTGGGAAAGCGATATTTTTTGCTTGCGTAGTTTTTGAGCTATAATTTTTTTAGCGACAGTGGTTGTAAAAAATTGGTGGCCGGAGTTGCAAACCTTTCCTAATTATATGTACGCTAGAAACGGGTGAAATTTTCGAATCGCTCAAAACCACTCAAAAACACAATTTCTTGCTCAGATTTCTACACCAAAGTGTTCTTTAATTATCAGACTACTATTATGAAGACATGTTTGAGAATCCCATATCATTTGAAGTCTTTCTAAGAGCTCATTCCCGAGACCATTCGAAAATCCAACGGTCAAACGAATATTCAATGACGTCACGGTCCACTGATTCTACGTTTGGGCTACCTGTGGTAGAGGTGGCCATTGTGTGGAGGTTTAAAAACAAAGAAATGTATGGGCTGGCTGTTACCCTAGACAGAATACCCTGGCCGTTATAGAGAGGTGGCCATTGTGTAGAGGTGGCCATTGTGTGGAGGTTTAAAAACAAATAAATGTATGGGCTGGCTGTTGCCCTGGACAGAATACCCTGGCCATTATAGAGGTGGCCATTGTGTAGAGGTGGCCATTGTGTGGAGGTTTAAAAACAAAGAAATGTATGGGCTGGGTGTTACCCTAGACAGAATACCCTGGCCGTTATAGAGAGGTGGCCATTGTGTAGAGGTGGCCATTGTGATTGTGAGGAGGTTTAAAAACAAATAAATGTTTGGGCTGGCTGTTGCCTGGGACAAAACACCCTGGCCATTACAGAGAGGTGGCCGTTGTGGGAAGGTGGCCGTTAGTAGAGGTTCGACTGTATTTCATAATTTGATGCAGAATAGTGCAGCTAATCTATATTTGTACATGTATATATCTAACTATAAGAGATTAAATGTAGCTAGTAGTAGAGATTAGCTAAGTTGTAGTCATTATATTTAAGTTACAGTCATTATACAATACATTTTATTATACTGACTTGGCTGTCAAACTGCCTTGCAAGAACCAGTTGCTGAAAGTCCTAAAAATGTCAATGTATAGGCAAATAAATGAATAAATGAATAAATGAATAAATGGAGCTTATTTATACAGGTGTAGCTTGTTTTCAGAAACTTGGACAAGTTATCAACTGCTGAATCTCTGTCCAAAAATTAGTCTTAACCCAGGTCTAATCCAGTTCAAGCATTTATTTAACTAACAAAAATACCTATTCAATAATATCCTTCTCTCCTATCTTCATTAATACAGTCTAATCTCTATATTAATTTATTAACCAGTCAAGTGGCCACTAAATAGAGATTGGCCGCTTAATTGGTGAATTGACTATATTTATTAATAATAATATAATGAAGGGTTATGACAAGAAGATAAGTGTTATAACATGTTATTGAATATTTCGGTCACAAACTGTGACCAAGTGAAATATTCAATAACATGTTCACTTATATTCTCGTCATAACCTTCATTATCAAACTGTATACCCAGAAATACACTATTTTAAAATAATAATAATAATAATAATAATACATACTCATAAAACTAATTAATATAATTAATAATATACCAGCTAAGCCTGAAAAAAGGGAAATTGAAATAAAATATAGGCAGAAAACTCAGACTTCACTGTTCAAAAGAGTTGTCCATTGAAGTTACAGAAATTTAATGTTTTCACATATGTACATTTACGGTGTGTACAGATAGAGGACCAAGCACAAGCAGATATGAATGATGTCCCTCAATCGATTCAGGTATGTCACTTTTGTCTAACAAGTAGTTAATAAATTTATAATAATTATTATTATGAAACTCATTAATAATTCTTGAGGAAATCACAATAGAAATCATAACCGTGAAGAAATACAAAATCGTCCTCATTTACATAAACTTTACTGTAACAGTGATTTTCTCTGCAAAAATTACGAGTTCATATGTTCAAAGTTTTGATAATATATGAAATTCTACAACTGTTGGGTATTAAGTAATATGCATACCTGGCTACATACATGTACAGCGATTTGCAAAAATTCTGTAAAAGCAATATACATTGTGCATTGTGGGTAATTTCCATCATACAATTGCTGAATAAGCCCTCTAAAGTTCAAATTTTTCAATTGTTTTTCACATACATCACATACAAAGTTTACTTGGGTTTAAATTCAGGCTTAAAGTGCTACTTAGACGAAAATCGATCGAAGTTTTAAATTTAGCTGAAACTTCATAATGAATAATTCTTCAAGGGTCTAATAATAACTAGTTAAAATCTTTTTTCGATATTCCAGAGGGAAGTACTATATTTTCATGAATCTTTAGAGGAGTCAGTGACGTCATCTACTCAACCCAACATTCAGCTCCATACATTTCTTTGTATTTTGTGAGTCAAAATATCTCAATGTTTTGTTCAGATAACAGCTCTGCATTGAAGACAACTGGTCAGATAATCAATCCTAAGCACATATAATGTAAGAAAACTCCTTCACCCAAACTTTTAGCTTCATAGAAATAAAATAATTCAAGAAACTAAACACAAAGAAATGTATGGAGCGAAGCCGTGTTGATTTTTAGGGTTGAGTAGATGACCTCACTGACACTTCTAAAGATTCATAAAAATGTAATACTTCCCATAGGAATTTTGAGAAAACACATTAACCCTTTGACACCCAGAGATTTTTGAGTTTTTTAGCGATTTTCTGGACCTAATCACGCCATAGGAAATTTCGATTCCATATAAGGGGTTTCCATGGAAATCTTGACAGTTCTGAAAGCCCACGGGCTCAGGTTCTGACGTAATCTTTCTCTTTTGGTGAATCTCCTCGAGGAACGGCATCTCGTAGCTACTAGGATCGGTCAATTTTGCATTTTTAGAGTGTTTATAGCCATTATTCACCACAGAAGCCCCCAGGACAGCATCATTAAGCTTGACTGGTGTGGTAGAGACCGTTCTCCTGGAAGAACTCAGGAGTTTAGATACGAATTCACGAACAGATTTCGACTTTGCCGTTTGGAAATTCAAAATGGCGGACTCAATTGTGAAATCGTCTCTCTGGTCTTTCTGTGGTGGATTCCAGGACCTACAAAGGCATTTTTGGCGACTTTGGACTTGTAAAGAATGCAACCGGTGCAATATTTTGCCTGTAGGACCGAGTGGCTCGACACTCTATATATTCTTAAAAGAGGGATTTTCGGGGGAGATCTATGCCGAAATTCCCGGATGTTTCCCGGCATCCTTTTCGGGCGTGCAGAAGGAAAACACGTGTTAGCGAAAGTGGTCCTAAGGAAATGGCTATTGTTCGGCGAGTTAAGGAAAAGAGAGGGCAAAATTCACGACTATATCAAGAAGAGAGATGGAAGTTTGCTGAGAAAGTGGCGTTTTGTTTCGCAAGGATGTATTTTGGAAGAAAATCCAAGTCAAATGTCGTTCATTTTCGAGGTGTAAAATTGCGTCAAAAACACGCATTTTTGATTTTTATGGCAAACAAATTGAACTAATGCCCAGAAATCGGACCTGTAAGTCAGTTTACTTGAGGTTAAAATATGAAGAGTTATCTAGTTGTCACTAATAACTGGCCATGAGATCGATGTTACGAAAATTCAGAAAGTTAGAATTTTTCAAAGCAGTATCGATTTTTACGGGCGGTTTCGGGCGCCGTGGGAGTCAAAGGGTTAACCAGTAATTGTATGGGCTCTTTGAGATTATTTCAGTGAAGTTTCAGCTAAATTAAACTTCGATCGATTTTCGTCTAAGTAGCACTTTAATAACAGCTAAAATCTAAGAATTAGGATTATGCAAATTACTATATATTGATACATGTATATCGATATATTAGGATTTTACAGAATTTTTGCAAATCGCTGTATCTTAATTTGTGTTATATTTATGTATTTGATCAACTGCATGGTGTGATAAAGCCGGTTGCAAAAAGGTAATTAAGATTTGATGTTCAAACTTAAACATAAAGATTGCAATATGATAGAACACAAGATCATGTAATTTACAGTGAGGACACACTAACCGGGACCACTTGAGCAAAACTGACCAATCAAATTACACCTAAAAAGAATCACATTCCATTTTGTTGGAATGTGATTATTTCCAGGTGTAATCTGATTGGTCAGTTTTGCTCAAGTGGTCCCAGTTAGTGTGTCCTCACTATAATGATGCTAAGATTATTAAATAAAGGGCTTGAATGTTCATGTTCAAAATGTCATTAGATGTAAAGCCTTTTCTGCAAAATAAAAACTGCATGGCTGCAATTGTAAAAATAATTTCATGAATGGTACAAGTAAAGTTGTTGTTGTTGTACGTTGGATAAGTATGACATTATGAGGCTAGAGAAAACTATAATCTGCTGCATTTAAGTTGATTTTTAACCAAATGTCTTGCATTTTGATTTTTGAGCACACCACAGGGAGCTCATATTTCAATGATTGTTTTTACCTACTTCTAGATTTCTGTTTGCATTGGAACCCATAGATAGGTCTACAGATGTAATATACTCCAGTGAAGAAATAGTTTCAGATTTTCACAAATTGAGTGGGAAAATCAACTTTGAATGTCATCCTTTTTGGCCTGTTACCTGTGGTGCACGACACCACAGGAAGACCAAAATCCGAAGACAGAATCTTAACATAGCTTATTATACTGGCATTTACCTACCCAACATTATTGTTTCTTATCACTTATATCATATTGTAAACCCAATTATTTTAACTTTTGTAATGATCTAGCTGTAACAATTTATCATCAACATCAAAAATTAATACAGAACATAACAAACTTTCCCAACAGGAAACAGAAAATGCAGGTGAATACTATGCTGACCAAAGGAACAATCGAATTCACCAACATTTCTTGGTAAAGTCCATGTTTATATTACATTATTATCATCATCACCATCATTATTAGACATGCATTCTGTGTTAAGTAAAGTAAAGTAAAGTAAAGGACTTTTTCATAATATGGCCTCCGTATTTCATCTCCTTTTGCCCCATCTGCATTATTAAAGAAACTACAGTTATGTACTGCAATTGGTGGTAGCTAGATTACATATGGTCGCTGTGGTGTGAAAACACTTCCTTTACAATAAAATTACTATTTCCATAGTCTGTATTATGTTGTTCAAATCATTAGGATATCTAACATACAATGTATATGTATTGTATGTTAAGCGATTATGAACAATACTGTAGTTTAGAAATCAGCATTTCAATCTGAAGAACACATCACTCATGTATTCTTGTAATGTGAGGACCACAAGTTTATAAGTGTACAGCTGTACATTCACTTTTATGTGCTACCCTCTTTAAATAGAGTCTTCATCTCCACTCATCTCATTGTTTCCCATGAAACTTCTATCTACAGTATAGTGAACAAGTACAGCATGCTGAGTTGTAAGCGATCTATACCTACAGTAATTTGTTACTGCAACATATCAAATAATTGAGATGCCCAGAGTTTAACATCCTCAGGATTTGAGATGACAGATTAATTTTCGGACTACATGTACATGTATGTTATTATATACTTCGTGCAACAATGTAGTTACAAAAACTTGACCCAACATAGCTAACAGCAATTGCAATTGCTTTTACAACAGGCATTAATAGCGCGAGAGCATGATCTAAGACAAACGCTAGAAAGAGAAAGGCAAGAAGAAGATGCCCGAGTAAAAGCCGAGCTTCAACAAAAACGAGATGAAGATGATGATGTAAAAAGGCGAGTTTTAGAGTGGAAAAGAAGACATGATGATAAGCAACAGAGAGCAAAGCAGCATCAAGAGAGAACTAAGGAAGACCTTGAAAAGAGAAGGATATTAGAGAACGAAAGGAAGAAACACGACATTGAAGAAAGAGCCAAACTTCAAACAGAAAGAGAAGCAGAACAAAGACAAAGACAAGAACACGATCTTATGGCAAGGGAGGTGAAAGATGATGTTCAGAGACAACAGAATGAGAGTGAGAGTGAGAGACAGCTTCTTCAAGGACAGAAAGAAAAGGAAAGTAGAGAAAAACCAAAAGATGCTGACCAGATGGATCTCCTGGGAGGAAAAATGGAAAAGGAAGCCAGAAAACAGAATGACATGTGTGACATGGGACCAAGAATGCAAGGTGCAGTAGTGCACAAAGTTAAAGACGAAATCCAATCTCTGAGTCTCAATGAGCCAATAAAGGAAGATGGAGATGATGTGCCAAATGAACTGGTAAATATAATAAAATATTTAGTCAAAACATTAAAAAAGGAATTTATAACCAGGTTTATTACATACTTTTTTTTGCAATTAAAATTGCATAACTATACAATCATGTATATAATCCTTATAACATACATGTAGAATTAAAAAGGTCAATCTTAAAAACTAAAACAGTTACTTACTAAATTTTAAAAAGGAAACATATTATATATTGAATGATATTTCACATACATTTTTGTATAAATTTTCATTTTAGCTTCCAGACACAACAGAAATGGAAGTTCAGGATGACCAAGCTGCAGATCAGTGTAAGTGTTCCAAAATTGTTAGAAGTTTCAGTGAAAGCAATACATTGTACTGTGCTAAATCATTGCATATAGCTAATTGCATAATCATTCTCGGTTCGAAAATCATGAAAGCTACATTATGACCAAAAGGAATTCTGGGAAATTACTCTCTCAAATAACATTGTCAAATCATCAACCTTTCTATCCAGACTTGTAGGATCTTAGTTAAATAGCTCATATGCCTTCAAAACTACAAGAACATTGAATATATCTGCATGTAATGTGGCTCATGAACTGATTTCCCATCCATCCTTGCGGTCTCAGCTTCTATGATTTATGATTTTCGACCCGACAACGATTATGCAATTAGCTAGTATATACTTAGACTTCCATATTTTGAAGGATCCTCTCTGCCTGTCCTTATGCACCCACTATTTTCCATTCTCACATAATGTTGGTATTACCATTTTAGTAGATAGTTAACAACTGTTTTTCAAAGAAAGTAACTTCTTTTTATCCATAAGGTGGACATTCCGAAGCTACATCCAGCAGCACAGAAAAGGAAGCTGATGGTTCTATGCCTGATCAAAAAGACAGGTTTGTTGAAAGTAGTTTTTATATTTTGTCACAAGTTTAGTTTAATTATTGATTATTAAGTTCAATTGCCCTATACCACTATGACGTAACGGCTTATTTATGAGGGGGACAGAATCGTGAAGAACAATAGAAATTTGAACTAAATCTGCTCTGCTGAGGTTCGCTTGATTTCAAATTGGCTAGTTTCCAGATATTATATTCATTGATACTTTTCCCACAATATTTACTGTGTTTGGTGACTTTTATCGCTTTCAGACCGTCTGTAAAATACATTTATTTGGGAAATCCTTTGTGTTGTTGCTGTTTTGTCCCCCTCTAGCGACCATGATCCTTAGCGTTTAAACAATACATTGTAGATTGTTTTGATTTGACGTCATAGTGGTATAGGGCAATTTGAATGCATTATTCATCTGATCAGATTACAGGGGTGATAAAATAGTTACTTTGACTGTAAAGTTGGTGATTAAAAGATGCACAGAGAACATGTAGTGTTATTACATTTTTTTAAAAGTAATAAATGTTATTTAAAAATGTATTACTTTGAAAAACTTATTTTTTTATTTTTATTTTTTGTAGGGTTGACAATGACTTCGGTCAGGCACCTGATTAATGATAAAGTTTAGTAGTCACTAAACTAGTAGGTAGATCCTAGACAAGTCCATCTATTGTACTGTACATTACACTAACACTCTAGAAAATATTATTTTCTTTGCACATAATGTGTTAATAAGGCAGTCTAAACTAGTAGGTAGATACTAGACAAGTTCATCTGTTGGATGTTACACTAACATTCGATCTAGAAAGTAATATTTTTCTTTGCACGTGTTCGTTCTGCATTCAATTTGTCTTTCCTACATGTAGCTACATCCAGGTTAAAAACATTATATTTAAATTACCTACTGTACAATTTAAGAAACAGTTGTATGTTGAAAACCATAATTATTATAATACCATGATCGCCTCGGTTTCCTTTGTCCTTCCAGGGACATACAAACCACTAATTCTCCCTTCTCCAATTTCCCAACAGGGAAATTTAGTAAGACAATGCAGAAATCCATTGTCTAATTTTCCCGGCTGGAAAATTGTCAGAAAATTAGACAATGGATATCTGCATTGTCTCACTAATTTTCCCGGCGGGAAAATTAGAGAATGGAGACTCGGATCGTCCCCAGTGTGTCCCTCATATAACAATCACTGGGACCTTGGACAGAGTAGTCTGTCCGAATTACGTTTTATCTGAAAGCTGGCTCTACTCCAAGTTACTCAAGCATCTAACACATGTGGGATGCTACATTATGTCCTCGACTCTGCGCATGAGCAGCGCATATGCAAAGACCGGAATTCTTTCTTTTCTGGACTAAAATCTTGGAACTCTTTATTTCTTGCCTTTTCTCATTGCTTACTAAACGCTAGCACACCATGAAGTTTTTTTCTCGTATTTTCGGGCACTTTCCCTTGATTGGTCAACTTCAGCGTCTTTTACAAAGGCAAAACAACTCTCTGACATGATTTTTGACCAAATGACGATTAAATATTCCTAAACTGACTAAAATACTCGATCATTGTACAAATGAAACAAAGCATCACAATTTCTAAATTCTCCAGAGTGTGGTGTAATCAACGCTCTTTGAGAAAAATATTGTAGTTCGTACTGCTCAAAGTTATGCAAAGTGAACTATATTTTACTTTATTTCCTCGGTGATCATGGTATTACAAACTGATACCATGACAATTCGGGAAATTAGTGATTAAATTTCCCTCAAGCCTCGGGAGAGTTTGTAAAAGTCCCCCTGCCTATGGCGTCGGGACTTCCACAAACTCTCCCTCGGCTTGCGGGAAATTTAATCACTAATTTCCCGAATTGTCATGGTATTACATGTACTTATAATAATACTGCATTACAGTATATTAGCTTACATACATGTGCATAGCTCATGTAAATAGAACATCGTTTGTAGCAGTCAAGAACAGTGTTCAGCACCATATTGAGATTCAAATAAAGTACTGTAAGTGCACTTTACACAATCCCAATTTGTCATAAACTTGCTGATTTTGGACAAAGTTGAATATTTTGGCTCAAACCTTTTCATAAATATTGTATCACCACTGTTTTGAAAATGGTGGGAATGTCAACACTGAGTCTATAGCACCCGCAGGGTAGCATACATGTATGTAGTTTCTTCAAATTTTGATACCCAATAGACCAACTGTAAGTCTAGATATCTCGAGAAAATTATCATTATTTTCATAGGAAAACCAAAAATGCCCATGATTTCTGATGTCATAGAATGAGACCAAAAAAAAACCATTTGTCTTCACTAGCCTCCAGTGCAGACGTTTCTTGTGCTTCTTTTAAGAAATGAAGTATGTCTTCCGTGTTTTCATGCTCTCATGAAAACCGAGGTACACTTGGGAGAATTCGAGAGCAGATCAGTCCAAACATGAGACGTAGTCGAGTGTTTGGACCTGCTCGAGAATTCTCCCAAACGTACAGAGGTTTTCATGAGAGCATGAAAACACGGAAAACGTACTTCATTTCTTTTATAAAATAATTAATTTTTCGAAATAAAGTACAAAAACAAAAGATACAGACGAAAAAACATAAATCATTTATTGTCTAAATCGTAATTCTCAATACATTGCACCAACCAATCAGAAAGCTCTATATATATGTGACTTTGATATGAATTTTTTTGGCGAGTGTTTGAACCGGCAAACTGTGGACAAGAAAATGTGTCATTTTAATTATGATTTAACCTCAAATCAAGTTGAAAACTAAGCGAAAAGTTAACAGTTATACATATTGTGTTAAAAAGAGCAGTTTGAATACAAAAGTGGAGGAAATAGTTCTTTTTGAAAGCAAACACGTCGACTATTTGTGATCGTGGTTCTCAGTGACAGTCGGCGGCTGAACGAAAAGTGGACTGAACCGATGGAGCAAGGTTCGTGTTTGAAAAAATCTCGCTAAACCGACTGTTTGGGATTTTGTGCATTGCTGAGAAGAAGTACATGTAATCTGCTTCCTTCAGTTGTTTTTGCTGCTTGGATTGAGTGCCTGGGCGAACACATTACTGCACTGTTGGAGCTGGTTGGAAGATGGCCGGGAGTTGTACTTGCAAGTGACTGCTCGTTTCGGTGACCCAAAATAGCTATAATTTGGCAGTTACATGTAGACAGCCCTGCGTTTGACAACAGAGTGATGGCAGTTGGCCTAACACAATGATTTGTGTAGCTCTTGGAGAGATTCTCGTTGACACTCAATTATTTCATCATATTTCCAAGCTTGTTTATGCAAGGTATTCATACAACCGGTTTTCATATCATCGAGCTGATTTTCATCAAAACAAGACGTTTTTTCTTAGCTGGATCACTAGCATTCTGTTATTCAAGTAAGTTAATTTCAAAGTTTTGAACATTTAGTAAATTTTGCTAATGAAAATGTCGTACACTGAAAACAAAATTAGCATTAGGTCAAAAAGTCGATGAATTTCCCATTAATCTGGCAGGTCGTTACGTCATTTCCATGTTTTCACAGGCAAATGAAACACGGCGGATCAGCCAATCAGAGCGTGTATACCATTTAAATTATTTTATAATCTCTTTTCCACATAACTTCCAATATGCACTGTAATTGTGCACTCGAGAGATAATTTGTGTTATCATATGACTCATATTTCCCGACTTGCACGCTCTTAATAAAACCATTGGAAAAAGTCACATGATGGGGTCCGGACGTGATGGCGTAAGCCGGTAAGCTGGTAAGCTATGATATGTCCTTTTATATGACTGCAGCCTAACAAGGGCAATTTATCTAGATCTCTTTCCTGCACATGTTAATCTGGGAACAGCATAATGTTGAGTCTGAAAAGTTTTGATTTAGAAGAACTGTTTCACACTAAAGCACACATTCACAATACATGACTTGTGTACTTGGCAATGCAGCACATGGCAATTGAATCTTGGCCATGGTCCTTGGTGGGGTTGGGAGAATGTTGGGACTCATCAAGATAGAACTGCTCCAAGAACATTGATAATGGTATGTAGTACAATGTATGTACATGTACATTTTCAGGTGGGCAGAGTTAGAAGTTCTTCTTGACATCAATGTAACCCTGAACAATCTCCCTTCATATGCATGGAAAACATGGAATTCTCAGTACTGTGGTGCAACCACCAAAAGCGGCTGTATTTGCAGGCTATGCTCTTTCTCAATAACAATCTGATTTTGTTATACATGTACATGTATGCAAACCAATTCATCAAACCGTTGTTTCTCAAAGTCACCAAATGACTAGTTCTGTTGTAAAATGCTTTAACATCGGATACACATTCATTTAAAATTGATAATAACAATTTTATCAAACACATTACATTTTATTAATTCATCAAATGCATATAAGTTAATTTATGACATTGCATATATTATCATAATAAACATAATAATTCATTTCATAAAGGCATACATGCAATGTACCTACAATGATATACAAGTACAACAGATCTCAAAAAATGGTTGCTGTGGTCATCCTTCAGTTACGTCGGAAGTACTTTATATTTAGAGCAGTTGGAGGTCGATAGTTGACACAGGCCAGGCTGTGAACAAACAACAATCACAATGGCAGTCCACCCAATTCGCCCATTACAGTTTTATAGATGATTAAAAAGGCCCTAGTCTGCCTAGTAAAGACATTAAACATCGATAAATTGTCTCATATGGTAAATACAACTCAAAGTTAATTCATCAAACCGTCAACCACCGTCGACGCCTGACGCCCGACGCCCTCACCATGAGGCATGAAGTACGCACAACTGTACGTCGTATATTTATAGTATTATAGCTTTTACACGTTGCATTTGCCATCAAACATATACACCTAGCTGCATGAATATATTATATAACTTAATTAATTGGTTTGGAAGGACTTACAATCAAGTACGGCTGATCAAAGCTGTGTTCTTCAACTTCACCTTCGACCTTCGGCTTCGCTCACAAAATGACAAACTCCAAAGTGACCCTTTTTGTTATCACGTGACCTTCGTATACACAGGAATCCCATAAAAGTTTCACGATTATTTTCACAGTTACAATCAATAACTCAATATTTCGGGATTAGTTTATTTATAACTCTTTGGAGTTTATCATAGTCTTATTCTACCTCGTACAACTAGTATTTCAGGAGAAAATATATTTTTAAATGCACAATTACAATGTGGGCCTGTGGGGCGTGGAACGTCACGAAAGAGCACAAGTAATTCTGCGGGGAAATTGAAATGAACTGAAAAACACATTGACTAATTAATAGTTTTGATGCCGAAAAAATATCTGAATTACACAGACTATATACCTGTAGTCCTAACCGGGGTTTGGTTCCGGCTGAAACGCAGGCTAGTAAGTAGCAGTTGCTGCAAGTTTTGCATGGAACATAACGCCGTAAGTCAAGTAAAAACATTTTCTCACTCGACAACATTGCGCAACCATTATATACAATGATTATCCCCGATTGATGGAGAAAACGTAAATAAATAACCCGGATTTCTGGATGCATTCGAGAGGACAGTAAAATACCCCATGTTTTCTAGTCAGTTCCCAGTGGACCGGCCAAGCCTGAATTTCAAGGATTTTTGCTACGTCACTACGTGTTGCTTTTGACTTGTTTTTGTATCTTCCTTCACGTGCATCGTTAGTCCAGAACTGGCCCCACCTTTCTCAAAAACTATATAAATACTGGGCGCGAAAGACATATAAAGACTACGAGAAGCCCGCGCGCAATCTAATTGATCTAAAGAAATTGAGAAATTGAAATTGATGTAGCACTTTGATCGTCTCTCTCTAGCCCAGCTCTTCCCTTCTGCTCTATGCCGCGCGCGTAGATAAAATTGGGTCCAGTTCTGGACTAGTGCATCGTACGTAATCGTAATCGGTTCCTGGATGCACATGAGTTCAGAAAGAGGAGTTTCAGCAATTTATTATTTATGTAGTTTTGTCTTTGTAAAATTATTTAATGGTTCAGTAGTTATATAAATTGTGGGCCAAATTGGAAACGAGCCGTTTTGTAATATTTACTGAATTTTGTAAACCCACAAGTAAAATAAAGTTTGTATGTATATCATAATAATAATAATAATAATAATTGAAATTTATATAGCGCTAAAATTATAAATATTCTAAAGCGCTTTACAAGACTATAAAAAGAAAAATATAAAACACTAAATAAGCTTTAAAAATGTCATGCAATTAGTTATAAAAAGATTATTTAAAAAAATAAATAATAATAATAATAAATTTAGGATATAGATAGCCTAGAAAAGCTAAACTCGAAAAAGTCTCTAGTAACTAGATCAAAAGTTTTATGATCCATCATATGCTTTCTTAAAAAGAAAAGTCTTTAAGTGTGTTTTAAAAGAATTAATGTATAATATACAAGTCACAAAGCGATCATCATGCCGATTCTCTGACCCAGACCCTTCTCAGCTTTCTACATCATGTTACTCAGTCATTCTTAGGCATGGTCGTTTAGAGGACCGAAGTGGTCGCTCTCAAATAACTGATCTATAAATGGGGAAAAGAGATATGGTGTGGTCGCTAATGAGAGGTGGTCGGTCGGAGAGGTTTTCTAGCTACTCAAAGCCGACCAATCTCCGGTCTTAATGTAATACTAACATGGCAGACGGAAGCTCTTCTAACTTTCTCTCTGTTTAAATAGCATACGAAACAAGAACATCCTAAGCTTATTACCACTTGACGTATAAGCGAATTGAAAGGAATAACATGAATAGGAAACTGTCAAAAACGAAATAATAATACCTTTATTTATTAAAAGTATAGTAGCGGTGATCATATATTAGCGCCGTATTTGACATGTATAATGATTGAAGACAAATATAATTAGACCAACAATATTTCACACAAACTTCATAATCAACAAAATAAATCCCTTTGGTCTGACCGCTGGCCGAAAGCCACCACGTAGCGTCATACTGATCTCCCTTGGTCGTTGGTTAAACTGAGACCCAATAGCTTACCTTCCAGGACCTCTTTCTCCCCTCCAAACATCAGGCAGAGAAAGGCACCCGGCCGTTCCTATATATTACACCCTATAATGAGTTTCTGACCAGTGGAGTCAATTACTGACTAGACGATTGTGAGTATACAATATAATTGTCCTCTTATCTTCACTTCTATATTGAAGTTTCCAACAGTGGCCATCTTGACTATAGAAGGGCGGGAAATAGCTGAATGATATATACCTATATTACTTCAATTTAATCAAGTTTTCGGCTGGATTTTGAAGTACTTTTCAGAATTATATGAGTCTAGCTAAGATTTTGAACTATGTTTTTATATCAAATTAATTTTTTTTTAAATGTTTTATACGTTCGATTGTTCCATTCTCCCTACATATGTAAGACTGATTTCGTTTCTTACTTCTTTCAGTATTTCGTTCTATAAACCACACTTTATATGCGTACTTCATCGGGCTATATACTTATCAGTTGAAATTCAGAAATGTACCTCAATATGTAGGTGAATTGTATGCGCTCGTATTTTAACGTTTTCCATCACACTGATCGAAGGTCTCTGGTCAGAGACCGAAACGTCAGTTTGAAAAATATGCACAAAAAAAACGTGGAATAATTTAGCTGTCTTAGCTTGGATTCAGGTTCTTTTTCGTAAACACATTTCCACACTAGACTGCGAATTTACAAAAAACTATACAACATTCACGCGAAATCGTTTCGTTTCAAGGTGGGGGTAGGACGACCGCTACCAGTGCAACTCGCAATTTCGTAATCGTGTCATTTCATGATCACTTGATAGCATGCATTTGTTTGTGACTAAATTAGCAAAGACTTTGGTAAATGTATTTTTGTGTGGTAAAGTTACACCCGAGGCTTTTCTAACGTTTTTAGTTTCTTTCTCTCATTGTGCTTTTAGCATCAACTAACTAGCGGGCAGGTGAACCGTGTCATGCAAGGTGAAGCTGTTTATGCATAGAACACATAGAACATCATTAAATCATTCAATTTAATCCATAAAACTATTGACAGCCAACCATAGGACTATACAATCTCACTTTCAATCAAGTCATTCGTTTTCTCAATAGTCCATTCACAATTTCATTATGGTATAGTCAGGAAAACTAGTCACATTAGGCAATGCATTTGAAAGTAATAACAATTGCACAAGCTGTCTATTGACAGTCCATGAATACATTTTCCTAAGAACTTCCTCGCGAGCCAAACAAGACACCGCTGTTTTTTGTCATCCTCTGCAATTAAGGCTAATTTGACCGTATTTACCCAGATTGTTTTCAGTTTCGCACGCCAAAGGCTAGGTTAACCGTGGAGAGATGTTTTATTTATGAAAAGGCCGCTTTGATGTGCCGCAGTTACATCACCGACGCTTACTTCGATACTAGCGTTCTAATCGATTTTTGGGTCCAACTGCTACACATCTGAAAACTAGAACTACTTAATGAATAGGAAGAGGGAGAGTCGCCATAGCAACCTAGCAACAGCCTGATGAAAGAGTTCTCTTATTCATACTTCACTTCGATCTGCCAGTTTGAAAAAACAGCCGCACGTTTTGGCGCGCAAAACATTTTCGTCTTTTTCAAGGTTGGTACGTCGACTGTGTTTTTTTCTCCTGAATCTCAAGCACTGCTTGTTCGACCGAAGGGTTTTGCTGATAATTAAAGGGAGGAATCGTCAGTACAGTGATGATGAGAAATTTCACAACGACACCAACTAATGAGCCGATAATGCCTCCAACGCCAAGCTTGGTCTGGTACTGGACCATACGCTGTGTTATAGCTCTTGTAGGATGGCTCGGTAATGGAACAGTCATCTATATCATCGCTTTCTCAAGACGCTTGCAAGTTGCTTCCAATTGGTTCATCATGTCTCTAGCTGTCGCGGATCTCTCTGTGACTCTAATAGTGGCCGTGCCTGAGTTTATATGTAGCGTCTGCTTAGAGTGCGACTGGTGGAAGATCAAAGTACTCTATGATGTGTTCTTATATGCTTCAGTTCTTAACCTCTGTACCATGACATTCGATCGGTATTTTGCCATCGTTCACCCTCTTAAATACCAACGCTTTATGACCAATAACTTTCTTTACAGTGTCTTAGCAATGACATGGATCACGGCAGTTATCATTCCGCTCCCTTACTACATTGCGCTCCGTACGAAACACTACAACGCGTTCTCTACGCTACAAATGCTTGTACGCCTTCTGTTGGAAGTGGTGCCTTGTTTTCTCCTGGTAATAGCGTACTTACATATGGCGTTTATCGCCAGAAAACAGATGAAACGAGTACAACAGCAAAGGCTACAGTTATCACACAACTACAACGAAATATGTCACATCCATATTCGCGCTAAAGGATCTGTACGCTCAGTCGGGTTTGTAGTCCTTATCTTCTTACTTTGCTACGCTGTCGCTGCCTATAAGGGGTTTTTGAATTACGTGGAGTTTACCGAGGCGCCTGATGAAATCGTCGCTGTTGCTCGCATGCTATATCATCTGAATTCCGCCGCGAATTGCATTGTGTACGCTCTCTGCCGCAAAGACGTACGAAATGAAATCATGAAAGCCTTCCATTGCTACGACAAACGGCGTCATTCACCAGTGCGGTTATCGATGACAGAAATCAAACACGCAGCGCAATCTAAAGTCGAAAACGAAAAACCTTAGGAAAATCAAATATGAAACTGAATTGAGCAATTATTGTGCAATGACCCAGCTCATGGGAAAGTAACATCTGCAACCATCTGCTAATGGCTTTGCATATAGGGTTTTACTACAATACAAGGCTGTAATCTTTGTTTGAAGAATTGTTAATAGACCTATACACGTGCCTATATCAGGGGCGAATCCAGGTTTTTGTCAAACAGGGGGTTGTGTTGCGGCCGTTGTGTTGTGTGAGCGGAAAGCCGCGAAGTACTAGGGGGGTGTGGGGGCATGCCCCCCCAGAAATTTTTGAAATCTACAAGCTCTTAAATGCAAATTTTAGAGATCTGGAGTTGTTTTATTAACACAACAAAACTCAATTTTCAGTAAAATTTTGAGTTTATTGGACATCCAACAACGGATGCTTGGAAGAGTCTTCTTGGGTGAGCTTACAAGTATGAAGGCTTCACATACGTTTTTGACGCTAAAAACGGCAGGTTCTTTCTGTTATCAGTCAAACCGGCCTCGAAGTCGAACGGTCGTGTAAACAGTATGAATGAATTATATTATTCTTACGAGTGAGAGAGCTTAAAGTGCAAGAGAGACCTACGGACAGACATATCTATACAAGTGGTATTAAAAAAATATCCATAGGGGGGGTTGCAACCCCCAGAACCCTCCCCCTGGATCCGCCCCTGTATATAGTTAATACTCGAGATAGTACTGAATGGTTATTTCACCGACGATAATACTGAGTAAATGCCTTGGTGCACGCGCGTTCTATATACATCCAAACGTAATTAAGAAATTAAAGGTCAGTAGAACAGAAAGTAAATGACATACACGATTATTGAACCACGCTGGATATTAAAAAGCTAGCTTCATCTTCGAACATGAAAGTTGTCCAATCAAGCTCGTAATCTTGGTTTAATTTGGGAGAAGTTTTAATTAAGGGATTTCTATGATTACTGACATCACGTCATCCATGGCAACCGCGATGTACGCCATCAGCGCTCGAGGGTACGACTTCAGAGTGAAATATTGAGCTTATAATAAAACTGCAGTAAGGACAAGACAAAAGTGTTTATCTTGGAGAAACTTGTCTGGCTTAGCTTAGAAAGTTCTCTGATACATGCATGGAGTGAGTGAATCACAATTGATAATACACCAGGTACCAGGCAAAGTTTTTCATCTCAGAAAGGTGCCTGTCTTGAGAGTTGGTTAACTTGCCGTATAGATCTTTCCTCAATCCTTGAACGTGTGGGACATCATCTCGGTATATTGTTTATTCTCACTTTTCTGAGTGGAAATAAAACTTAGCCTAACGCCTTGCGTGCGTATCGCAATTACGATGACCGAGAAACACCTCAAGCTCATTCCTTGAACGTGTGGGATATTGATCATCTCAAGTTTGCTCGACATTGTTTATTCTCACTTTTCTGAGTGGAAACAAACCTAAGACTAGCGCCTTGGTGCGCATCGCAATTACGCCGATGACCAAGAAACACTTGTCTCATTCCTCAATTCTTGAGCGTGTGGGACATCATCTCGACATTCATTGTTTATTCTCACTTTTCTGAATGGAAACAAAAGTAAGCCTAGCGCCTTGGTACGCATCGCAATTACGATGACCGAGAAACACTTGTCTCATTCCTCAATCCTTGAACGTGTGGGACATCATCTCGACATTCATTGTTTATTCTCGCTTTTCTGAATGGAAACAAAAGTAACCCTAGCGCCTTGGTGCGCATTGCAATTACGATGACCGAGAAGCACCTGCATGCCTAATTTCTCGTCTGATGTCAGAGGGGTGCCTCTCTTGAGAGCTACATGTAGTTCACTTTTCTCAATCCCTGAACGTGTGGGACATCATCTCGACATTATTTATTCTCACTTTTCTGAGTGGAAACAAAACTTAGCCCAACGCCTTGGTGCGCATCGCAATTACGATGACCAAGAAACACCTGCCTCATTTCTCGTCTGATATCATTCTTAAACAAAGCGTACGCCACAACATTAACTGCGGAATTGAGATACACCATGACAGTGGAAATGAAAATAATAACATCCGGGACGTTGAGAAGAAGAACTACTCTCTTGAACGTCACATAGGTTGACAATGAATTACACAGGATAAAAAAGGCCGTGACAGCACCGATGACTTTAACAGCAGATTTCTCGTTGCTTTTGTAACCGGTAAACTTCCCTAAGCCATAATTAAAGTCCAGTTGTGCCATCATGTTGGTTACTCGTTTGAGATGTCGTCGCCCTATAATTACCATGTGAGTGTATGCCGCTGACATCAGTACTGCGGGCGCTAGTTCTAGGATGATGCAATATATAATGATGTAGAGTCGACGATGCTCTTGGTTCATCGCTAAGAATGCGAACGAAAAACAGCAAGATAGAAACCATGATATTACCATCAAAATTGCAATACGGCACTTTGTCATGAAACCCTGATACCTGAATGGGCAGACGACCGCGATGTAACGATCAGCGGTCATGAGACAAAGATTAGCTACTGACGCATTAAGAAGAGCATTAATAACAGAAAAAGCCAACTCTTGCTTGCACTTGACCATAAACGTACACACGAGTCCGATAGGGAAGCTGATGATGCCAACACAAAAGTCAGATATCAATAGGTTGAGGAGGAACCAGTTGGGTGTCAGGTGCAAGCGAGGTCTTTTGATGATAAGGTAGATAACGACTCCATTGCCTACGACTGATAGAAGGGCTATAATTGCACGTATGGACCAGTACCACAGCGATCTCGACAAGTCATTGGAGGAGCCTGTATCTGTAGTTTGATTGATAGTAATATTCTTCATAATAGAAGAAGACATTTGTAATCGATAATTATTCAATTAGAATTAACGCTGCCTCAAGAAATGACTGTAATTCTTCCCCTCGATCTGTATACCTCGGTAATATTCTAGCGGAAGCAAATTTATATACTGAGGTTTCTCTGTTGATTTGGTGCTGAAAAGTCTTCCTTAGATTCGGCTATACTCCGCGTAGTCTTGAAACGGCAAATGTTTTCCAATGAGTCAAAACTATGACTAAAATTAAACATCAGCGCTGTTCACAACGATTCACACTCCATCGACGGTCTAGTACGATTCTTTCTTCCAAGCCACCAGCTTTGCGCAGCTACTGCAACACCATCTTAGCTTATTGAACAATCGCCGCAAGGCAAAGAGCCTCTAGTCTTGTCCTCCGCTTCTGTAGATACAACGTTAGCAGAACTTGTACTGAAAAAACAGGTGTTGCAAGAATGAAGGAAAACAACACACAAGAGAGCACCCGGAAAATAAACTCGACAAGATGCTGCCCTCAAGATAGAGTGATTATAATCTTTCCCCTTAACTGATTGGCGTATTATAATTGTTCTTTCTCAGTAGCCTTTAATCAAGAGGATTATTGCAATAAGAAAAACAAATAACTTAATTGAATCGCGGATTGGTTAAAAGAGGAACAGTCACCTTCATTAGCAAATATTCATTATTTCCACTTAGGCTTTAATCGAAGAGAGGATATTAAATGAAATGTCATTCTTATCAACAACGTCGAGCGCTATCCTGAACGTCAAACTGTCCACTCATACAACTTAGAGTTTGATTTTTGAATGACTGTCACGTGTTACCCTCTTTAAATAAAGTCTTACTTACTTACTTACTGTTTTACAGTGCCGCGAATCGATAAACCGTGGGCAACTAGAAATAGTTCAGAAATCGTTTATTGTTCGTTGAACAATCTGAAACGACTCTCTAACTGCAAGAAGTTTATCTGACTACAAATCAATCGAACTTCTTGCAGTTAGAGAGTTGTTTCAGATTGTTCAACGAACGATAAACGATTAATATTACTGGAATATTTCTGGGTGCCCACGGGGGGGGGGGGGGGGGGTGCACCATTTATGATCAGGACGTACACAAACTCAAGCACCAATAACGCAGTAGATGTCAGCTCATCCAGGGGGTGCGTGCACCCCCTGCACCCCTCCCCCAGATCCGCCCCTGCAGTAAAAGTTGGTTACCATTTGTCGCCGATTTCCCACAGTTGACCAACGACTTTTTAATTAACCTTCGCTTCGCGATTTCCCACAATTAGCCAAAGACTTTTAGACTCGAGCTTCATTAACGCCCGGGGGAGGGGGTACTTCCATGTGAAGGACGGGCATGATCGTCGGATAATTTGAATTAAATCCCTAAAGGAGACCAATCTGGGCGTGGCTTTTGCTTTATTTGACCCTAAAAGATACCATTCTAAACCAGAAATATTACAGATTTCCTGGCTGATCGGTCTAGATAGGTTGTTTTTATATCTTCGCAAGCAGCCCTAAATGATATCTTGATGGCTTAAAATATTAGCGTTCCGTCGTGAACACCCTAAGTGATACCAAAAACCGCCATTTACATCCCTAAAAGAGACGACGATCATAACCCGTCCCTTTCAGTATGGGAGTTCACCCCCCGGCGCTTCCCCCCCCGCCCCTCCCCCAATTCTTTGATAGCATGCGCAGTATATGATAAATTTTAGAGCATTGTAAAAAACACAGTTTAAAATTGAATGTATAATTTCGACAGACTTTATACTGTCATCGCTAGCAAGTCAGGATTATAAATACAACTACTGACTACTTTGGAAGATACAATTAAAGTCTCAGTGCCAATCTAGGGCAAACTGGACGTCATTGAGGCAAATGTAACTGTCGCTCGTACAAGACAAGTTGACAATGTGTGACGTTTCCTTAATTCAATCCCGAAAAGTTATCCAAAGTTACAGTGTGGATACTCGAACCGTTGAACACTTCCAACTTTTTTTAATGCATACTGAAAATTATCGCTTGAGCCAATCGATCGGAAATAAGATTGATTTTGATCACTCAGTGTATTTGAACTCAATGCTTCATTTGAGACGTTATGTGGCAGTAGAAAGTACAGAAATAACGATCTGAGTGGATCTCGAAGTGTTCACGAGGTGTCCACACTGTAATATCTTTGTACGCATGACATTTGCGAACTCATTTTATTTGAAAAAAGCCAAGGATGTCATGGAAATTATCTCAACTTCATCAGCGCTTCCAAACAGACTCCAATTTAAGCGGTTATGTCTTCCTGTCGTACGCTGTTGCCAGCTGTCTCGAATCTGACAATATTTTAAGTAAGACACTTCTCTTGGATGAGTTGTTGTTGACTTATCTTTGAAAGCATGTCAACTTTTCACCTATCTTCTACGCGCCCATAAGAGGTACATAAGTGTACACATTTAATATTCTGAGCGCTAGCCTATTTTTGTTTTTTTAAATATCGCAGGTAGCTATAACTTGCGCTGTTCAACTCTATAGTGAAATAACTGAGTACATCCATTCATTCTAATCGATTTGATTCTATTTCTACAATCCTTCTTTTCTTCCTTCCATAAATTTCTTTATTCCTTTCAGCTACTTTCTTTTGTTCTCTCTGTCTTTAGTATAGCGTTCGTTCGTTCTTTAGTTCGTTCGTTCTTCACTATATTCGTACATAAATTAAACTCATGCACTTTTCAAAATCTTGAATCGGATGAATAAGTCACTTTCGTGTTGATCTATTATCAGTGACAATAAACAAACCAAGACATCCCAAGCATCCAGATTTCCATTCAAGATAATAAATTATCATTCGGTTTATGTTGATTGATAAATTACTGTTTTGTAACTTCAAGAGATATAAATAACCTCAACTTTGAATGACACAAGTTTCTTATCCCTGTGCGCATTGTGCGCATTGTGCGCATGGTACGCATGGTGCGCATGGTACGCATGGTGCGATGGTGCGCATGGTGCGATGGTGCGCATGGTGCGCATGGTACACATGGTGCGCATGGTACGCATGGTGCGCATGGTGCGCATGGTAAACATGGTAAACATGGTGCGCATGGTGCACATGGTGCGCATAGTGCGCATGGTGCGCATGGTGCGCATGGTGCGCATGGTGCGCATGGTGCGCATGGTACGCATGGTGCGCATGGTGAACATGGTGCGCATGGTGCGCATGGTTCGCATGGTGCGCATGGTGCACATGGTGCGCATGGTGCGCATGGTACGCATGGTAAACATGGTGAACATGGTACGCATGGTGAACATGGTACGCATGGTGCGCATGGTGCGCATGGTGCGCATGGTGCGCATGCCCATGGTGCGCATGGTGCGCATGGTGCACATGGTGCGCATGGTACGCATGGTGCGCATGGTACGCATGGTACGCATGGTGCGCATGGTGCGCATGGTGCGCATGGTACGCATGGTAAACATGGTGAACATGGTACGCATGGTGAACATGGTACGCATGGTGCGCATGGTGCGCATGGTGCGCATGCCCATGGTGCGCATGGTGCGCATGGTGCACATGGTGCGCATGGTACGCATGGTGCGCATGGTACGCATGGTACGCATGGTGCGCATGGTGCGCATGGTGCGCATGGTGCGCATGGTGCGCATGGTGCGCATGGTGCGCATGGTGCGCATGGTGCGCATGGTGCGCATGGTGCGCATGGTGCGCATGGTGCGCATGGTGCGCATGGTGCGCATGGTGCGCATGGTGCGCATGGTGCGCATGGTGCGCATGGTGCGCATGGTGCGATGGTGCGCATGGTGCGATGGTGCGCATGGTGCGCATGGTGCACATGGTGCGCATGGTGCGCAGCTTGTGAATCGCCAGACTCGTTCCCAGTCGCTTCTCGGAGGTTCGGAGGGTGCGCGGAGCTTCACGGGAAGGAGGAGAAAAAGAGAGGAAGCGTCGTTACGTACTTTTTCTCCCTCCTTCCCGTGCGCCTTTGCGCCCCTCCTTCCCAAGCGCCTTTGCGTGCTTTCCAGTTTCTTTCCGGTCCGGGCGGGTTACCTCCCTTTCCACGATTGGGAACGAGTCTGGTGAATCGCTATACTAGTCAGACTCAGGAAAACATGGCAGGTCATATACATTGACACATTAACTGAAGCCCTCTTCCACGTACACTCCTAGTCACTAAGTACGTTTTTTTGAGAGAGACTCAAATAAATCCTCTATAAATTAAGAAGACAAGAGACTTAGGAAGCGGTGTCACAGCTGTGCACACTTGAGATTGAACTTGTTAAGTTGTTTTATTCACGTTAATAAAGTTTATTATTATTATTTTCCTATCGCATGTAATTAGCTGTAATGTTTCTTTTAGAATTTATGCTTTGGCTAAAAACCATGGCCACCTCTCTTGATATTTTGTCCCGACCATGATACGTACATTTATTCGTTTTCCCCCACAACGACCACCTCTACATAACGGCCACCATCAAGCCCATAGTTAGTGTTATAACCCATAAAGTTATTGTTATTTATAAAACCTCCCCACAACGACCACCTCTACATAACGGCCACCATCAAGCCCATAGTTAGTGTTATAACCCATAAAGTTATTGTTATTTATAAAACCTCCCCACAACGACCACCTCTACATAACGGCCACCATCAAGCCCATGGTTAGTGTTACCCATACAGTTATTGTTATTTATAAAACCTCCCCACAACAACCACCTCTATATAACGGCCACCATCAAGCCCATAGTTAGTGTTATAACCCATAAAGTTATTGTTATTTATAAAACCTCCCCACAACGACCACCTCTACATAACGGCCACCATCAAGCCCATAGTTAGTGTTACCCATACAGTTATTGTGATTAAAACCTCTCCACAACGATCGATCACCTCTACATAACGGCCACCATCAAGCCCATAGTTAGTGTTACCCATACAGTTATTGTGATTAAAACCTCTCCACAACGATCGATCACCTCTACATAACGGCCACCATCAAGCCCATAGTTAGTGTTACCCATACAGTTATTGTGATTAAAACCTCTCCACAACGACTACCTCTACATAACGACCACCATCAAGCTCATACAGTTATTGTGATTAAAACCTCTCCACAACGACCACCTCTACATAACGACCACCATCAAGCTCATACAGTTATTGTGACTAAAACCTCTCCACAACGACCACCTCTACATAACGACCACCATCAAGCTCATACAGTTATTGTGATCAAAACCTCTCCACAACGACTACCTCTAAATAACGGCGACCATCAAGCCCATACAGTTATTGTGACTAAAACCTCTCCACAACGACCACCTCTACATAACGACCACCATCAAGCTCATACAGTTATTGTGATTAAAACCTCTCTCCACAACGACTACCTCTACATAACGACCACCATCAAGCTCATACAGTTATTGTGACTAAAACCTCTCCACAACGACCACCTCTACATAACGACCACCATCAAGCTCATACAGTTATTGTGATTAAAACCTCTCCACAACGACCACCTCTACATAACGACCACCATCAAGCTCATACAGTTATTGTGATTAAAACCTCTCCACAACGATCACCTCTACATAACGACCACCATCAAGCTCATACAGTTATTGTGACTAAAACCTCTCCACAACGATCACCTCTACATAACGACCACCATCAAGCTCATACAGTTATTGTGATTAAAACCTCTCCACAACGATCACCTCTACATAACGACCACCATCAAGCTCATACAGTTATTGTGACTAAAACCTCTCCACAACGATCACCTCTACATAACGACCACCATCAAGCCCATACAGTTATTGTGACTAAAACCTCTCCACAACGACCACCTCTACATAACGACCACCATCAAGCCCATACAGTTATTGTGACTAAAACCTCTCCACAACGACCACCTCTACATAACGACCACCATCAAGCTCATACAGTTATTGTGACTAAAACCTCTCCACAACGACCACCTCTACATAACGACCACCATCAAGCCCATACAGTTATTGTGATTAAAACCTCTCCACAACGATCACCTCTACATAACGACCACCATCAAGCCCATACAGTTATTGTGATTAAAACCTCTCCACAACGATCACCTCTACATAACGACCACCATCAAGCTCATACAGTTATTGTGACTAAAACCTCTCCACAACGACCACCTCTACATAACGACCACCATCAAGCCCATACAGTTATTGTGATTTAAAACCTCTCCACAACGACCACCTCTACATAACGACCACCATCAAGCTCATACAGTTATTGTGATTAAAACCTCTCCACAACGACCACCTCTACATGCATAACGGCCCCAGAATTTCTTCCCGAGGTGGCCATTATGGCCGACTGTGGTTGCAGTGGTGATGAGGATCGATGAGCGAGTATACCTCTCCACTTCGCTAATAGCATTATAATTAATAGACCTCTTTGGCTTCGTATGTAAATTGCCCATTTCAAACCATGTGATGTAAACATGGTGTTCCCTGGAGAATTAGTCCTTTCAATATGAACGAATAAATTACAGAAATATAAAGGAACAATTCTCCAGAGAATATAATGTTTACATCACGTGGTTTGAAATGGGCAATTTGCATGCAAGCTAAAGAGGTCTATTGATTAAAACAGCTGCATTTGTTATACTGGTGCGACTTCCCACAGATATCTAAAGAAATAGTTGGAAGATCCTCCGAGCTAGAACAACTATTGTCAAATCGATCTACAGTTGGCTTTAAAACCTAGATATATAAATTTAATAATTTGATATTAATATTGTTTTTAATATTTTATTAATTCAAACAGGAACACTGAGTGGGGTTTTCCTTGAACGCGCAGTTGCCATGGTAACATTTTTAAAACTTCCGCTACTTGAATATACATGAAAAAGTTAGCGATTGTTTACGTTGGGTAACCACAATATATACCGTAATCAATTCAAAACAGTGAACAAATATAAAATAAGATTAAATTCACTAGATCAAACGTCGTGTAATTTCAGTAAGATTTTGAAGAAATCTTTTGAGAAAAACGTGACAATGAAAGGATGGAAATCCTTTAAAATGTAATTGTTTTGCTCTAATTAGGTTATTAATCTTTAGAGGTTTTAATTTGGGGAAACCTTTTTTTGAGAAAAGAATAGATTATAACACAGACTACTGCATGTACACATCAAATCCCTGACATTATTTGCACTATTGTTCAATATTTAAATCCATCTCTTTAACTTAAGAAACGCACAAACCATGAAATTATCACAGGTTCGCGAAAACTGAGTAATTTGGCTCATTCTTAAAATATAAATGTACAGTATAAATATAACAACAACATAGTAATATAATATCAAAGAGATGTGATAGAAATGAGAAATGTTTGCGCAAATTAATGGTTCTCGATGAAATTGCTAATATTTGCCAAATCTCGTTTTTAAGAAAATATTTTTTTAGAACTCATTTTAAAATTAATTCATTTGGATCCCGATAACGCGAATCCTCTAGGGAGACGGAACCACTCCAGTAGTAAACAATAGCTATCCAAGGTCAGCCGTAATAAATACAGCGATGAATTGACTGAAGCAATTAATGGAGAAACAGTTCGAGTTAGCGGGAAATTCGAGTCGATGAGCGGGAAATTATTCGAGGTATTATAGGCAGTGAAGTACAGTAAATCATTCATTGTAGATATCATCATTAAACACAGAGCAGACGAATGCGCAAGTTTAGAGCTTGACGAAACTCTCTTTTGAGAAACGCATAAACGATGAAGTTGACAGAAGAATTGACGAAAACAAAGATCATCGAAATATCTTTGAAAAGATGAGTTGTTTGGCAGAGATCAAAATCGCCGCAAAAAGAAAGCGCCGTATTGAATGAAAAGCAAAACACAAACAATACGACGACACCCCCAGGACTTGCACAGACGAATGGTTGTTAGTGTTCTTGCGGGGAGGACGGTTCAGTTTTAGGGAGACGTTGTTTGTGCTATGGTTGAAAGCAACTTGCATACGCTGCGACCGCTGGCGGTAAATATGTCCTCTTACGGCTAAAAATATCCTTGCAAATGCAAAAAGCAGCACAACGCAGGGAAGCAACCCCAGCATCAGATTTGAGATCAGTCGGTAAGTTCGATCTCGCGATATGAGGACCTCAAGGTTATCATAAAGCCAAGCCAATCGTATGAAGGAGCTGAAGAAGGCAAAAAACCAGGCCAGGACGATTAACGAGATTGCGGATCGCTTGGTTATAAGGACGCTGTAGTTCATCGGGTATATCACCGCAATGTAACGATCCAGAGTCATCACAATTAAACTACTCATAGATGCTAACAATAAGAAGTTATAGAACACAACTTGTAACTGTAGTTCACAGTGCGCTATCTCGCTACAGATAAAAGACGTTGGAGTGATGAATAGACCTACACATAAGTCTGCCACTGCCAGCGATAGAATAAATGCATTCTGTTTGGTTCGTAGTCTAGTGGTCGAACCAATAATATATATAACAGCAGTATTGCCCGCGATGGAAAGTAGAGAAATATGGAATGTCACGATCCAGTACCACAAGTTGTGGCTCTCCAGGACGCGTAACGACGTAACGGTTATGTTTTCACTTCCATTCATGCTATCCATCCAGGGATAAAGCACTGTATGCCAAAGAGACGCGGAGGATTTTCCCGGTAAATGTAGTCTATACAGATGTATTTAGGTCCTTGCTGTGATAAGGCATTTTCAACAAATAATACGAAACTCTACACCTTTTCGCACCTGAGTGCGAATGAAATCCGCAGACTTTGGCAGAACCGTCCTCGTTTGCTCATCTACAGGCTGTCCAAAACATAATGGCGTTCGTTCATATGCTGATTTGACTATAATGAATATTGTCGGTATGTCTGTCTGTAAGTAATTACATTAGAGTAATTCCAGATTATGTATAGGTCGACAGGTGCATTCAGATCTGGATCATCTCGATGAATTGAAAATACAAAACTGAGTAGTCCATCAATTTATGTAAAATTATTGGTGAATAATTTCGCTTACTTGCGAAATAAATCGTCAACAAGACCATCAGTTGGTATAATACTCGCAACGTAATATTTATTCAGGCCAAATCACTTGGGCAAAGTCCATCAATAATCGCCGGATCAATTGCTCCTGGAAACACCAGGAATATGATTGTCTCACAAAGTATCTTCAAGACTATTTCACACAATAAAGGCTATGCAGCACTAATTCCTATGAAACTCTTCTGAATCGCGTCTGCAGTTGCATGCACTGCATGAGACCGTTAATTAAAACAACCATTAAACATTCATATGACTGAAGCCACGGGGCTCAGTGCAACTATCAATCACCCAATGTTGACTATTGCGTTTCATATGTTTTATTTGATTGGACACAAAAACGACAACTGCCCGCAGCTGGAGAAGCAATGCGGTGAGCCGAACAACCTCTTTTAGAGTGCGATCAGCTACGGTTGTTCGAAGAGGGGATAGTAGTATCCGATGGATATATACATCCTTATCCAGTGGATAAAAGTGATGCTGTTATCCAATAAATTATCCACTGGATAAGTATTTATCCAACGGATAGCACTACCCACTAGAATAACATGCAACTGAGACCAGGAAATAATTTATATATTTATTTTACAATTTGCCGAAAGGCAGGTAAAAAGCAATAGGACACGAAGTCCCTACAAGGCTCTCCACCCAACCAAACCCGGCGATAATTGCAAACCAACCTCTTTACATGTACCCATTAATGAATTGTATTCTTATGTTATTTTTCTCAGCTCACGATCTGATAGAAAGAAAAATCAATCACAACACCATTAACAGTTTAACCCTAGGATTACATGGGATTAAAGACACTAAGTTAATGAGAAAAGTAATGTGCAGTACGTGAGTTCCGTATCCTCGTCTTAGCCTACATCGAATTCAATGTCGAAGACGCCGTCATTCACGCCGTAGAGATACGTTAGAGTTCAGCTGGAAATAATTAGAATATTATTCAGTGTTGCTTTTGTTATTATAAAACTAATTTTCAACATCCTTTACAATTTTAGGCGACGTTTTCATCATCACAATGGCCTATGATTTCATTTACTTTTAGTAATGAGATGTGACGCACATTTGATCATTTACATGCCATTTGCGCATTATACATGAATAAATTATCATCATCATTATTATTATTATATTTTGCCGAACTAGCTGAACCCTTTTAAACAAATAGGCGTACAAGGCCACAATATCAGTGATCGACAAACTACCTCCGCTAAGCCTTTGATCACCTGCCTGCCGTGAGCGAGCGAGCGGTATACTACTGATGTGCTATCATTGACACAAATGAGCAGTTTAAACGAGCGCGCGTATTAATTGAGCGCCAAAAACCAATAGGCTGGAGAATACGTTTTGTACAAGGCTAAAACTGCTTTAGCAAAGATTTCAAGTTATTTGTGATGGATTTTGCGAATGCTGGATCCCTTGAAATACCTCAAATTTGATAAAAAGCAGGACAATGACTTAGTTATACAAGCATCGCTAAAACAGTATTAGACATACATTTTACATTTTTTTAATAGTTTGTGCTTGGTTAAAATCAGATTAGAGTGTTAATTCAAATGGCGACAATTTAGATTCAAACTGTTCAAAAAGGCGCTTTTGGCAGATGTTACGCGATATTGAAATTCATCTCCTCTTAAAAACACTTCTTCGTGGCCTGAATGTAGATCTCTACTCAGTACAGTTGTAGTAATTGAATATATACCAAGCAGGAGAGTATGCGACCTCTTTAGTATTAGATCATAATTTACAGAGAGGCCGCTGCATGATAGAAATACATTGAATGAATGAATAATTTCGAATGTCAATAATAAGGACCTACGAATTTTAGTTTTAAAAATAGAAACAAATATCACTTGAAACGAAAAATGAGAATATATTCACACTTTGTCAAAGGGTTTATTTTAAAATGTTCTTCAGTTCGACTAAAATAAACCAAAATGGTATGATTTTTGGTTGCACGTGGCCTTCAACTGATATATTGAAAGACTATCTAAATGAATGAATAATGTTGAATCTCAATAAGGAACTATGAATTTTAAATAGACAAGTACACACATATCACCTGAAATATGTTTCCATTTCATTGAAACAATTATTTAAAAAAAATATTATCACTAAATTATAAGACTTTTTAAGGTTTATTTTTAAATTATTGTAATTTACTGATAAATCTTTCATCTGTTAAGGTACATTGCACATCACTACAGATGAAAATTAATAATAATAATAATAAAAATAAATAGTAATAGTAATAATAAAAATAATATTAAAAATAAATAAAAAAATTAAAATTAATAAAAATTAATAAAAACTAGACGCTCTACTAGCGTGAAGTCGGGCTTCTAACTGATGTAGCCTAAATATAGATATCTTGTTATCAGTTGACGATTTGAGGTCAAAGAATACGATCGGGCTGCATTTTTAGAGTCGGGCCTTCCATAGCAAGCCCGACTAATAATATATTCTCTACTTTCTCATAGCACATAATGCTTTGCGCCTTGGGGGGTAATACAAAAGAAAATGGGAGCTTTCTGTCAACCATGTAATTAAAGTAAGTAAAGGTTATTAAAACAAAACAAAAAAAACATGTAATTATGCAACACCTTTTTCTTTTGTATTACCCCGAAGGCGCAAAGCATGATGTGCTATGAGAAAGTAGAGAATATTTTAAGAATCGAAGAAAACGTGGAGACAGGAAGTACTACACAATTGTATTAAAAGTTTCGTAGCGTTTTCGTGTTTCAATATTTACACTCGTCAGCTTTTTATGTCATCTGACAACATCTGATTAAACAAACACTAGGAAGGAACAATTGCACAAATACTATAGGAAAGACCGCGTAGCACTTATCAAACATGTAGAAATGCAGGCAATTTATAGCACCCTCAATTTTTATAAGAAAGAGCAATACCAATGTCTTATTATTTTATCTGATTGCCCATGGTAACGAGATGGAGGGCTGCGCATGCGTAGTGCAATTCAAGAAGATCACATTCTATGCAAAAGAGCAATACCAAACATGTCTTTCTCTGGTTGCCCATGGTAACGAGATAGAGGATTGCGCATGCGTATTACAATTCAAGAAGATCACATTGCAAATGTATTACACGCCCTCCTCAACAAGTGGGTCAACATATATACACTTCTTACCACTAGTTACCCCCCGTCGGAAAGTTTTAAAATGATATCCCTAATAAAAGGTACCAGATTCTCGACCATGTGGGCGTGGCAACGAATTATGTTTCAGTACACCTAAAATGTACCACTTGTAACTGAAAGTTAGTTTCCTGAGTAGGCCATAATTTTATTTATGGACAAATATCCTAAAATGTACCAGCTAGATTCTCGACCATGTGGGCGTGGCAACGAATTATGTTTCAGTACACCTAACAGGTACCACTTGTAAATGAAAGTTAGTTTCCTAAATAGGCCATAATTTTATTTACGGTCAAATATTCTAAAAGGTACCGGGATAACTCTAACGGTGGTCGTTTTAGGTTTAAGCATTAAGCCGCGGGTACCAAACTATAGGCCGGATAACCCCTACGACGAGCATCCCCACTACTTTTATATAGGATTTCCCCCACGGGGGTTACACGATTCAAGATGAGATTTCATTAAAAATATGACTGCAAATGATCCGTTTCATGCGCATGCACAAATCCCTAACGATATATGATTGAGCACCATGTCGTTCAAGACCTGCGCAGGCGCACTTTCATCCAAGTGGGATGTGGCTCCGTGTCTTTCTGATGTTCAAGATGTATTCAAATAGACCTCTTTAGCTTGTATGCAAATTGCCCATTTCAGATCATGTGATGTAAACATGATATTCTCTGGTGAATTGTTCTTTTATATTTCTGAAATTTATTCGTTCATATTGAAAGGACTAATTCTCCAGAGAACACCATGTTTACATCACATGATCTGAAATGGGCAATTTACATACGAAGCTAAAGAGGTCTATTACACGCATCTGAAAGGTTTTGAGAAACTACGCAAGTTTGCAGAAACTCTGAATGGATTTTGCGGTTTTCCGAAAAACTATCAGAAATTCTCCACGAATGTCAGTCTTGAGGACAGCGTAGACAATGAAGTTTAAAGAAGTGTTCAAGAACATTAGAATTCTTGAAATCTGAATCATCAGACTAGTGACCTCGCATAGTTTTAATTCCTTACAAAGAACTCGGTAAGACGACAAAATCCAACAGGCAACAAATATCGCCACAACCGTAGCAAAAGCTTTTAGATTAGATCTTTCTTCCCGAGGATACGAGATACCGGCTACCGACGTCATCCCGAAGCAGGCGTTTCTCTGCGACGAAATCATTCGGGAATGTTTACGAGCGATGACGAATAAACGAGCGTAGATTAGCACCATGACAACGCACGGGAGCATTTCTAGTCCAATCACAAGCACCAACACATACACGTGATCAAGACGTGATTTGTAGAATGGGTCATCAAGATGGTACCACACGAGGGGGAGCAAGGCTATGAGACTGGGTATGAGCCAAGCTAGTGCTATAGTGAGCACTACTCTTCTATACGTCATCACAGTGATATATTTAAACGGTTGCGTGACAGCGACGTAACGGTCTAAAGTCATCACGCAAAGGTTGCCTACTGATACGTAAAATAAAAGGTCGTAGAACGTTATCAAGATAGGAAAGTGAGCTATTGGAGCAAAATTGTTGATCACAGACGTAGGGACGACAATGATACCAATAAGTAGATCTGATACAGCCAATGATAGTATGTAGCAGTTCGAGATGGTGTGCAGACGCTGTCGCGTGACAATAACATAGATGACTAGCCAATTACCCAACGTGGTAATGATACCAATGATGATCACGGTTGTCCAATACCAGTACGCTTCTTGATGCGGGTCTATAGTACTGGGTCGAGTGGACGAGGTTGAGGAGGATGTCTGGTACACAAGAGTGGGATCTGGGATCTGGTGGTGACCGGTTGTGGAATTGTCCATTGTTTGCTTTTGCAGAACAAAAAATATATTAACAGCTGTAAACAGCAAAATTCATTATTATTATTATTATTATTATTATTATTATTATTATTATTATTATTATTATTATTATTATTATTATTATTATTATTATTATTATTATTATTATTATTATTATTATTATTATTATTATTATTATTGATTGGCTAACTGAATAAATTGCATGGTGGACTGGCTGAATGAATGAATGGATGGATGGATGAATGAATGGATATCGATGAATGAATGAATGGATGAATAAAATGGATGAATGAATGGATGAATGAATGAATAAATGGATGAATGAATGGATGAATGAATGAATGGATGGATGAATGACACGATGGATGGGTGAGTTAAATAAGTTGATAATCTGCAACCCATAATATATAAATAAAAAGTTATTTGATTAAAAACGCCTACCTAGATGGTAAGTGGGCGCCCTTGACAGCGTTAAAATGAACTTCCTGCAAGAATTGAAACACGCACACGAAATTACTTTTGTTTAACTTATAATAGAGACAAACTTATGACTTTAACAATCGCAAACAAACCAATAGAACAAAAATAAAAGAGAAAAAAGCAACAAAGAACTATCTATATACATACATACATATATATTTACCGAACGACAGATTTGAAAGTTTTGCACTGAAATAGTGGAAATAAAATTACCTTGGCGGCAAACTCTGAAAGACAAATTTCTTTGTCCGTCGACTTGATCTTATCTCCTAGAAATTACTTGCAAGTCTGTTAGGAGGGTGTGTTCCAGACTTAGACTGAATTGTATCTTTCAGTACGTCTAAGATACTACTGAAGTACCACTCGCTCCAATATATCTCGAACAACGGCTTTGCTTCAACTCGAAGAGCGAGAAGCAAGAACACGATGAAACACCGCTGTTTTGTCACTGGTTATGTCTTAGTCTGAACAGAAGAGTTCCCGGATTGTGATGAAGTACGGTACTCAAAACTTTGCAGTAATTTTACAGCTGGTGAATTTGAACACTTTTTTCTCGACAAAAGTAAATCTCTTCAAAATTAGGAGACTTGGAAGCGATCCTTATTGGAGCGCATCGCGCGGTTCAGACTGATACGTCTAGAATTGACAAGTGAACTGAATGTGATACCAACTCTACCGCCAATGCTTGATCAAGCTCTGTTCTGAATCAGTTTTTTAGTATTAAATGTCAGCTGAATCGATTATAAGTAAATATCAATTAAACTTGTTTGCACTTCATGTGGGAAAGAGGACGTACTTTGACAGAGAGGAATATTTCTCGCGCAATAGGAAAACAACTTATGACAGTACGATACGATAGAAATCATGATGAACATTGCAGATTATAATTACTTTTACAGACATTTACTAAGAACTGAGAGAAATTAGCACTTTTTTCTTAGTATTTGTTTTTGCCTTCGATCCGCACACCGTATCATAGATCACGTCACAATGGCCGAGGAGAAAAAAGCACTAGGGGAGGGGCGACGGGGAGATTTACATCGGTGTGCATAATTATTTTTTCTGTACCAAAAACGGCATTATTTTAATAGTAAACTCATGACATACGCACGCCAAGTGTTCTACTGTCATACAGTGATCAACGTGTCTGCCGCTATCACTTTTAGGCTCACTTCCACCTATATGCTAAGTGCGCTTAGCTAGCAAGCCGGTCGACGGTTTCTTTTGCCTGCTTGAAACTGTTCTCCACATCCTCTACTACTCGAGATAACGTAGAATCGGAAAACATTCTTTAAAAATAGCAATAATACTATCACTGCGCCCAAGCAATCAGGCCCGGCGCTGCGTGTTTTTCTCGTAAAGACCAAAAATGTTTCAGGACGAAACGAAATATTACCCGTAAAGTTCAGGAAAAACAAAAATGAAAAAATGCCGACAAATTCGATAAACCAGCGATCCGATAAAGTTTCGGGATTAGTTTCGAGAATCGCACATCCGAAAAGGTACCAATTTGCACCAATCTAAAAAAAATTCTGAGCTTTGTGACGGGCACCTGCGGAGCAGTGTTTTGGGGTCAGTTTCGAGAAACTCACGGCACCCACCTATTATATTGCCACGTGTAGTTAGTTGTAAACATCCAGATATCTTCCCGGGTATCTCGAGTCTTTTCGATATAAGATCTTATAACATTCACGTAGAATAATCGACCTTTTCGGCGGGATCTGAGTCTATAATTAAACCAGTCCGATTCTCATATCTGGAAATTCATATTCATTAGACGAATACCGACCCTTCACCATGTACCAGGAACTGATTGACGCGATCGTGTAAATCTGTATCCCTCGGCGTCACTTAGAAAACTTTGTTTTTTATCGCTAGTTTTCCTTATCAATTTCTAAAAGTTGATTAAATAAATGAGTTCTAAGGTGTAGGAGCATTCCAAGTATTGCGCGATCAACGTATGATGTATATGAGCATGTAAAAGCAAAGTCGGTAGATAAACAAGAAGAAACAACAGAGTAAACGGCTTGAATGCAGACTTTGATCAATGCCACAGGAAGCCCGGTACATCAATGAATTAATATTATCCCGCTTCCTTAATTATTCATTTATTTGTTTACAGATTATCCATAGAACAGTAGTCGTAAATAAACGTCATTGTATTGATATTCTAGCAAATTGACTGAACGTATTGTGATTCCTTGTGAGTTTCATTAGTGCTTTTGTCTTCAATCCCCACTGCGACCTTGGTCTCCAAGGAGGTTATGTTGGAATGATTAGCATAATTATGAAACTTCGCCGAATAGACTATCACAATTAGGCATTTCTATTATATAGTTGTCTAGATGGAGCAATGGTCTAATAGATGGTAGCTAAAGGTATGGCTTAGGGGCAGGCTACCACCTCCCTCACTGGCCTTTTGGTTAGGACCTAGTTTTATGTAGGACAGGGATAGCGCGGGCGGGGCCGAAATCTCCACCCTTTACGTAAATCGATTCGATGTCTCAGCTTCTCAGAATGTCTCGGGAGAATCGTCCCATTATTTCCTTTTTATCTTTATTGTTTCCAATTTTCTTTTCTTTCTATTTATTTAGATAAGGGAGGAGTGGGAGCGGTACTAAAAGTATAGGATTCAATGATTCAATGACCTGCGTTCGAACCACGTCGGAGTCGAGTATTTTTTTTTGCTCTTTTTTTCCTTCTTTCATTTCCTTTCCTATTCTTTTTCATTTTTTTTATAACCATTTCGATGGTGGTATTGTATTTAGAGTAATATAAATGAAATAAAATCAATAATCCGCTCAAACGACGAGTGGGTTTGACGGGTGTTACACAGGGAGCCCAATAGTCAATATGTTGACTCTAACTTTTGAAATCGCTTGAACTGAAATAATGTCGTAAAAATGAGTTGTTCTTCTATTTGGGGCAGCAACTATAAAATACTGATTGTACTAATACTGAATTATTGAAAATAAATATATAAATGAGGCTTTATAAGCTTTGGATTCGTTCAGTGTTACACAGGGAGCCCAATGTTGAAAACGTTGATAATTTGATGCATTCAAAAACATTACGTCATTGCAATTACATCAGTCGCAAAGCAGGGGCAAGGCGGTGCCGCTTTGGCGCCCCAATAAACACATATTCTTCGAAAACAAGTGAATTTTAAATTAAAAAACAAACAATAATAATTATTAGAGTGGCACATCACAGATTTGCGCCAATTTTCCGTATAATCATAATTATAATACCAATAATAATGTTTCAGTAAAATAAAAATAAAAAGTAAATGTTTCAGAACTGACAGATTTGAAAAACTCAAGGTTACAAAAAGGTAGTCTGCGTAGCGGCGCAACGGGAGAAAGGAGGGGGGAGGGGCCAGAAGAGGAAGAGGAAGAGGAAGAGGAAGAGGAAGAGGAAGAGGAAGAGGAAGAGGAAGAGGAAGAGGAAGAGGAAGAGGAAGAGGAAGAGGAAGAGGAAGAGGAAGAGGAAGAGGAAGAGGAAGAGGAAGAGGAAGAGGAAGAGGAGGAAGAGGAAGAGGAAGAGGAGAGAAGAGAAGAGGAAGAGGAAGAGGAAGAGGAAGAGGAAGAGGAAGAGGAAGAGGAAGAGGAAGGAAGAGGAAGAGGAAGAGGAGGAAGAGGAAGAGGAAGAAGAAGAAGAGGAGAGGAAGAGGAAGAGGAAGAGGAAGAGGAAGAGGAAGAGGAAGAGGGAGAGAGGAAGAGAGAAGAGGAAGAGGAGAGAGGAAGAGAAGAGGAAGAGGAAGAGGAAGAGGAAGAGAGAAGAGAAGAGGAAGAGGAAGAGGAAGAGGAAGAGGAAGAGGAAGAGAGGAAGAGGAGAGAGGAAGAGGAAGAGGAAGAGGAAGAAGAGGAAGAGAAGAGGAAGAGAAGAGGAAGAGGAAGAGGAAGAGGAAGAGGAAGAGGAAGAGGAAGAGGAAGAGGAAGAGGAAGAGGAAGAGGAAGAGGAAGAGGAAGAGGAAGAGGCTAATCATCACTGATCTGCGTCAATAAACGAACTTAAATTATAGAAGAACAAGTGAATCACAAACATTAGATTCCATGGAGTGCCGCGCATCTAACACTCTTCCGAGCAAGTCAGACCGTAAGCTTTTAGGATACGTTGAGTGTAAATACAAATACGTTTGTGATAACGGTACAAAGTAAACGAAGTAGGACCCCTGAAGGACCCGGACAAAACTAGTATGTTCGGAATAGCGAGGTCCAAATCTGTTGTGCCAAATCCAAGTAATACACGGTGTATACACTTCTGGTCGAAATAGCAGGGTTAACCTAGGTCGAGATAGCGGGGTTCTTACTGACATAGTTACCGTGTAGCTCTGTTACCATGGATACTAAGTGGTCTGTTGCAGCTCTGGTTCTGTTGTGTAATATCCTGTCCACTTTGCTCTACGTCAAGACAAGCAAGACCTGTCCGGACGCAGTTTCATTTCTGATGGCTTTAACTCTTACTTTATCTGTCTGACAAAGGATTTATAACACGATGAATTAAAAGGTTTTTATTTAAGAAAATCAAATAGTTGAAAATTCTGTATCATTAAAAGTGTTTTTTTTTTATGTTGTTCGATTAGTTTTTAGGTGTCGGTTCACGCTGCAAATACGCCAGTATGTTGCAATTAAGTTTATCGCCATTGTTTTGATAGGCGTTTATTTGATTTTCGTTTTCGCCAACAAACGCCTCACCATCAAACAGCTGTATTGACCTCTGAAGAACATCGCCTTTGTAGTATTTAGGAGCGTCTTGGCTTTCGTACGACTGAATCGAACCTTTGATCATGAATGGATTTCGTCATTTCGAATAACTTTGGAATTATTACATTTGCTGGACTTGGAAAGGAACATTGATTTCATCTTCGAAAGAAACGTACTCCTTGAAATTTATCACACCCTCGAATGAATCGAACCCGCTTTGATCATGAAGTGAACGTTTAATTTCATCATATACTCATTGAGTTCGAACAATTTTTAAATCAGATTCACAGGCGGCAGAGTTGGCAAACGACTGTCGAATTGACCGATTACAATCGTATCTAAAGAACATCTAGCATGCCGGAACGAATGGAACAACTGATCATGAATGGAACGTTTAATCGAACATCTAATGGGATCGAATCGTCACCTTTTGATCTCTTTCTAGGATACTGGGTCATGATGGGACTAATAGGCCTTGTTATCGTATCTGGCAACAGTTTAGTCGTGTGGTTAGTGGTCTCAAAGACACAACTTCGAGTAACCGGCAATCTGTTCATTGTGTCTCTGTCATTAGCAGACATGGGGGTCGGCCTCACGACCATACCCTCGTCGTACATCTGCACCTTCGTGAAAAACTGCAACTTCCTCATCGCGGAAATCTTTATTGATTTCTTCTTCTGCGCCAGCATCGGGAGTCTCATCACGCTGACTCTGGACCGTTACATTGCCGTTGTTTCACCGCTGCGTTATTCCTCATTCATGACCACGAGAAAGGTGATTATAATTGTAGCACTTGGATGGCTTCTTCCAAGCTTGATGCAGCTTCTTCCGTCCATCGTAATCAACAACCTGACACAGGAAAACCGCAAGGAAGGAGAGACGGTTCTTCGCGCCATTCAGATATTTGTATTCGGAATCCTACCGTGCGTCACGATGCTGCTGGTGTACGTGCGAATCTTTCTGATCGCGCGTAGACATTACAACCAGAGAGTAAAAGTCGAAAAAAGCTTGAGTTTTAACATGAACAGGGAAGGTGGCTTACCCTCACCCAGAAGCCTCCACGGTCCGCACGAGAAATCATTTGTCCATGTTCTTGGGATAGTCATTATTCTGTTTGTTTTATGTTATTTGTTGACTATTTATAGAGGCATCTGTGATTATTTTAAAGTATGCAAAGTGCCCAACATTGCTATATTGGTTTCAAGACTGCTGTTGCTAAGCAACAGTGCCATTAATCCGATTGTTTATTCTCTGATGAAATATGATTTTCGAAACGAGCTTCGAATAATGATAAGAGGAAAAAGGAGGAGGAGGAACACTGCTAGATACTTCGCACCTGATGTACTTGGAATACGCACAGCAAGTGACGCCGGTAGGTCACGGAGCGCATCATGAGAATACTTTCTTCAAAGAACGGCGAAAATTATCAAGAGAATCATGATGCACTGTGATGATGATGATAACATTGATGACGGTGACTGAAGATGATGATGGCGGGAGGACAATGAATTTGTTGATTTTGATGATGCTGATGATTATGATTAGTGATAGTTGCGATGTCGATGATTAATTAGGATGGTTACAGTGATAATGTTGATGATGGTAATGGTTGTGATGATGATGACGATTGTGACAATGATGATGCGTATATGATTCTAAATCGTTTATGCTTATTATTCACCATAGTAATGGTGATTATAATTGCGTCATGCAGAGTTTAAAGTAGATGCACGCACTAGGTATAGCGTAGTGTTGATATAGTGATAAGTGCGAATCTAAAAGGACGTATCGCTGTCGCCTCTATTCCATCAGGATGGAACCCTTACGATGAATGTTGAATATTACAATTTCCTTAGATCTCATATATCTGATGTGTATTTCTCAAGGTATATTTGAGGATTACTGATGTAGAAAAAGGAATCACGTTACCTTTATTGGATTAACTATAACCGAATGTGAGCTTACTGTTTCTCACATTTAATAATTAATGTTTGTGTGTAAACCCAAAAACATCACATCAATGCTTGTTGTTGTTGTTGTTGTTGTTCAATCTTGTTCACTAGCAGAAAAAGTTATCAACTGTGCGCGCAATGTCGCATGCACTTTTTCAGTGCGTGTCTACCTCTTATGGCGCGCACGATTTGCAGAAGTAGGATCGCATTGTACATCAATAAGTTGGCTATAACAATTACAGGGTGGACACGTGCTGCCAACAATACTGTCAACAATATTGAGCGCAATGGTCGGTGCACCTTTAGTCAAATTCCACAGTCGTATTGAAATGAATACAAAATAAATTATTTCAGATCGAGAAAAAAATACTCTAGTAGACCGTTTACAAGCCAAAGAAAGACCAAACATGGTGAATTCAAATAAATTGAATCATTTATGGTTAGATCTGAACGACGCTCGATGCAGTTTTGGCGCGAATATCCAGCAGTTGTGATACAAGGAAAATGCCGGCTGTATTAATCTAGGAATTCTCCTGGACTTTGAAGACATTGTAGTTAGTCAGCTAGGATACTGTTTGTTTTTGTGAAAGTTCATCAAAACGGAAAATTTATTATTATTTAAATTACTATTATTATTATTGGAATATAATCAAGAAATTCTCTTGACTGAACTGCATGATATGTCTTATTATCTTATTCTGAGAGCGGAATACAGTGTTTATGAGTTGTATCTCAGCATGGTCGACGTAATGAATGATGTTCTTTTATTCACATGTTGAAGTATTCATCATAATATTAATTAAACCCGTGACATTCTTAGCAAACATCACGTCTTGTTGAGAGACACTCTTGGTAATCCAATGGTCAATTTTTATGGTCATAAAATCTGTCATGCAAATGTAACAAGAAGTCACGAAAAGGCATAATCGTGCTTCTTACTGTCTGCGTCATGTGAATAGGTTCGAAAGAAAAACATTTTTTCTTGACAAATATTTGGTTAGTTTCAAAGGCAATCATAATTCATGCCAATCTTGTTTAGCCTGCATGGCCGCCCAACGACAGTGCGGGGGGAGGGGTTGATGTGGGAGGAGGAGTGGATATCGATGAAGGTTATTTCTATTCTGACAGTAAAAGCTTGGACATATCTTAATCTAGTCAACTCAAGGAAAAATCTGATCATTAGAAAATATTCCCAAATCGTATAATTTAATTTTATACATGGGATTCCATTTGATTTGTAAGATATATCTATATCTGTTTTAAATACTGATTATGCTGACTGACTGTTCCAGTCAATTGATTTTAGTTGAGATTCCAGAGTCTATGCACCCCTTATAAGATATTCTGCATGAGGGGTACTATACACATGGATTTGGGCTGGCGCAGTCCCGCCGCAGGCATGCACACATGGATTTGGGCTGGCGCAGTCCCGCCGCAGGCATGCATGCATACAGGTATAAGCATCCTTTATAATTATTGACTGACTATAGCAGTTCCAATGATTTTAGTTGGGATTCCAGGGTCCACTCCTTATAAGATATCTACACAGAAAATATGAAATATTATCCTTCACATGCAGTCAGTGCTGTTAGTAATGAATGGCTATGTTTCTTCTCCTTCAATGGGATATTTGTTTTCTGCCTAAAGAAATAGTTTAATGGTTATATATATATTTAAAAAAATCCATTTATTATGCCATTTATATATTCAATTTTTCAATCATCCATCCATTGGTTCATCCATTCATTTATCCATCCATTCGTTCATCCATTCATTCATCTATCCATCCATTATTCATCCATCCATTCATTCGCTCATTCATTTATTCATCCATCCATTCATTTATTCATCCATCCATTCATTCACTCATTCATCCATCTATTCATTCATCCATTCATTCATTCATTCACTCATTCATTTATTCATCCATCCATTCATTCACTCATTCATCCATCTATTCATTCATCCATTCATTCATTCATTCAATATTATTATTTCTAAAATCATATTCATTTTACACTCGTATTCTGAAATCGTTTAACTATTCATAATAATAATAATAATAATGACGATTTTTCATTTCATTTTTTATTGAAATAGCGAAACGAATGCGTATGTCTCTCCCGTCACGATCTTAGAATACATCAACTAAAACTTTAATCCTCCTTTGGTCATTATGGGTTTCATGACACATGATTCATAGATTATGCTATCAATCAGTCTACCATTGAAGAACAAGACATGGGCTCTAAATCATGACGGAACTAACATCTCAACGATCTATGAACTATCGAGAGTCTCTTGTCAGTATGATACTACCAATATCAATGGAAAATCAAGGCAAGAAACTGAGAACAAAAAACATATCAACAACGTTCATATGAGAAGGCGGAAACTGTGCTGGTTGCAATTGTCTTTCAAGTATCACTTCAATGTAATGACTTTGGAGTTTTATGGTTTAGTTGTGGTGATTTGTTTCCTTATTTTTGGTTTTCATCTTGCTTTTGTATTTCAAAGTTTATTTTTTTATCATTTATTTTTTATCTTTTCTGATATATTACTGTGATTAGAAGCCTAGTTACGTTGTTGTAACGGCACCCTATCATCATATCTTCATCATCATCATCATCATATCATCGTCATAATATCAACCATGATCATCATATCTTCATCATCATACCATCATCATCATCATCATATCATCATCATCACATTATCATCATCATCATAGCATCATATCTTCATCATCATCATATCATCGTCATAATATCAACCATGATCATCATATCTTCATCATCATATCTTCATCATCATCACATTATCATCATCATATATCATCACATTATCATCATCATATCACATTATCATCATCATCATATATTCATCATCATCGTATCATCGTCATAATATCAACCATGATCATCATATCTTCATCATCATACCATCATCATCATCATCATATCATCATCATCACATTATCATCATCATCATAGCATCATATCTTCATCATCATCATATCATCGTCATAATATCAACCATGATCATCATATCTTCATCATCATATCTTCATCATCATCACATTATCATCATCATATATCATCACATTATCATCATCATATCACATTATCATCATCATCATATATTCATCATCATCGTATCATCGTCATAATATCAACCATGATCATCATATCTTCATCATCATACCATCATCATCATCATCATATCATCATCATCACATTATCATCATCATCATAGCATCATATCTTCATCATCATCATATCATCGTCATAATATCAACCATGATCATCATATCTTCATCATCATATCTTCATCATCATCACATTATCATCATCATCATATATCATCACATTATCATCATCATATCACATTATCATCATCATCATATATTCATCATCATCGTATCATCATCATATATCATCACATTATCATCATCATCATATCATCACATTATCATCATCATCGACATCATCAAAACAATGAAATTGAAACATACATGCATGAAAGACTTTATTAGCGGTCTCTATCATCACTTGTCTTCTTCTTCTTCGCCTAGTTTCAACAACACAAACTATTATAATTTATCAAGACTATCATCTTCCACTTCTTCTTTTACTATAACTACTACATTCAACAGTCAATGTCTATAGTCAATTAAGTCCATTTTGTTTTACAATTTCAATTTCTTCGTTCAAGATGACTTCTTTGTTAGTCATCCTCGTTCCTCTCAGGGCTGTACACAGCCCAGGGGCAGGGGGCAATTGCCCCCCTAGCAAGGCGAAAAACATACCAAAAAGTACTGCATGAGAATTGTACTATTTTTAGTTATTATTTGCTGTTAATTACGTACTGCCCCCCCTTGAATTTTGGGTTATGTACGGCCCTGCCTCTTTATTTCCCGCGTTAAGCTTATTCTTCCTCAATTATATTTCTAGAAGTCCTTAAGCCATACCGGTTTATCCTCCCACACATCCAATGTCATAATGCAAAGTTTTACAAAGATAATGAATGACACCGACATCGACCGCCAATACTGATTCAAAGCGTTAATAAATGAATGAATAGAAAACTAACAAATTAAAAATTAAATCCTTTATGGAAGCATAAACAATCTTGATGGAATTTTCTCGTTTTGTAAAGACAAATCAAACACCAAAAAATAACGAATATCTATCTTCGGGTTCATTCAATTGTTAATTGTTCGCAACTGTCCGCATTACTTGCATGCGCCTAGAATCTCAACAACAACTCCTGAGTTAACAAACAGTCTACATTTCATTATAGAACATCTTTAACTGGTCGGGATAGAGTAATGAATGTAATTTGTAGGATTAATTAAAGGATCTCTACTCAATGAATGCAGTAAATAATTATGACATTCTTGGGTAAATTAACGAACGTATTTTCTTCATCGATTGTTCCCTGCAAGATGTATTCTGACAAATAACTCTGAACCCATGCAATTTATATCTATATATATTTTAAATGCAAAATTCATTTGTAAACTTAGAATATAAACTGGCATTAAATTGGTCATTTTTGATTAAGAAACTGACCACATTTGCACATTTTTGTTTTTATTTTTTTATTTGCAGCCTGGCATGGCTACAGGATGTACCTTTAATGGCTTACAACGAATCTCTTATATAGCGAATCTATGGCTTTCCGGGACTTAGATCGGGATTTTACTGATAATATATTTTTTCCATAGGGTTTTGGGGTGAGTTTCGTAAGCTTAGCAAAGCTTGTTTGGCATGCACTTTTCGTCCTCTCACTTATCGTCGGGTTGCTTCGGGTAATGAATAGCTTTTCGTGTCAATGCTTGGTTTTGCGGATTTTAATGAATGCGACAAATATTTCAGTAGTTGAATTTGATTGGATAATGGTAGGTCACGTGATCAAATCCGCTGGCCTTTTCGCTTTTTTTAGTTAATGAAGATCTTTTCACGGATTTTCCCGCTTTCCTGCAAAATCAGCAAATATTTACAGTAGTTGAATTTGATTGGATAATGGTAAATCACGTGATCAAATCACTGAACTTTTCCCTTTTTCAGTTAATGAAGATCTTTTTACGGAGTTTCCTTTCGTGCATTTTAATACATCAGCAAATATTTGCATTGTTTGAGGTGATTGGATAATGGTAGACCACGTGATCAAATTAAATCACTGCTCTTAAAGCTTTCGATTATCAGAGCCGAATATCACTTGCCATCAGTTGTCTTTTTCCCACGTCAGAACTTCACTTATTAATCAGAGGAGCTCCTCCCGCGAAGAATTGAACAAGAAAGACGTCTGTTTCATTCCTTTAAAGAGCAGCAAATCAAAACTGTTTACATTAAGATCAACAGCAGACAAAAACAACTGGTAGAGAAACGGCTCCAAATCTAAGGATCCAGGAAGGCCGTTTTCCCGCGCAATACTTTATCACAACAGGAACCTTCGGTATACAATAAGAGAGCGCTGAATTTTTAAACAAGAAATCCAGGAAAGCCCGGCTTGAAAAGAATTTGCTTTACGGATTATATAATTGAAGAGACAAGCAAAACTCGCCACAAGGTAGGTATTTTTTTGTACTATACAATTTCAAAAAGTAATTCCATATATGAATCCATATGACAATGACTGCAAAAAAAGCGTCCATCTAGCGAGCCATTTACAGTTATTTATATCTAAGATTTTGTGCTTAATTTTCTGTAGATAATTCAGTTTTTATTCGTTGATATATATTCGACGTATAACATTAAATACTTTTTCAATAATAATAATATACTAATAATTTTCAAAAAATCTATCATTTTTGAGGAAAACAATGAAACGCCATTTTGTCGAACACAAATTTTTCTGTTTTACATATTTTTCGCTTTTATTTTTCTATACATAATTTATTGTTCTTTTATTTGAGGTGTACAAATGTAAAATTAATTTTTCAAGCCTTTTAAACAAAAGAGGAAAATTATCTTTAAAAAAATGTATTATCTGATTGAAAAAATAACCCTAACTTTTGTCGAACAGATGAATGGATTTTGACATCGTTGCACAAGGCAAAACGAAAATGCTTCGCGCCTTGTAAATTATATCTCAAAGGCCGTAGCCGCTCTTTTTTTTTTAATAATACATTTTATTATTATTTACAATTACAATAAATTACAGATACAACTGTCTTTTTACAATTATATACAATATTAGCTATATATTATAAAATCATAATCATATCAAAACATACATTTTCAAAACATATATTACATTCACTATCAGAATTGTTTTTTCTTTTACAATAGACCGTAGGCTCTTGCACGGTTTATAAATAAATGAAGGATGTGCCGAAGAACTTACAAAATTAATGAAGATGTGATGATCTTGAACACTATCATCAATGATTAATTCGCTCTCACACTAACAACTTGACCACCGAAGTCTCTCGAATAGTCGATATGTTTTGGAGCCGAAAATGATTTCTTAATTTCTCCGAGAAAATATATGTAAGGAGATACTCGAAAAGGTGTTAATAAATATTGTTGTTTGTTGAAAATGTCAACTAAGATGTTTAGTATCGCAAATGAATATTATTAAACAGAATAAACGATGGAATGGCCATGGTTTAATGTCAGCAAATAAATCAATAAATGGATGAATGAATGGCCTTGGTTCAAAATCACCCAATGAATTAAACAGAATAAAAGGATGAATGAATGACCTTGGTTCAAAGTCACCAAATGAATTAAAAATGAATAAAAGGATGAATGAATGACCTTGGTTCAAAGTCACCAAATGAATTAAAAATGAATAAAAGGATGAATGAATGGCCTTGGTTCAAAATCACCAAATGAATTAAAAATGAATAAAAGGATGAATGAATGGCCTTGGTTCAAAATCACCAAATGAATTAAAAATGAATAAATGGATGAATGAATGGCCTTGGTTCAAAATCACCAAATGAATTAAAAATGAATAAAAGGATGAATGAATGGCTTTTGTTCAAACTCATCAAATGAATCAATACTGGATAAATAGATGAATGAATGAATGGATATAAAACTTAGATATATAAAAAAAGAAGCAAGAATGAACAAATCTTAACTGAATTGTGACATTCAAACGTTCTTCTGACGTTCAGAAAGGGATCAGTAAACGGTCTTATCAAAATATAAATGCAATATACGATAATGATGTTACTGTAGCTCGTGCTTATGTCAAATAATAATAAGATTTACTTAATAATATTAAATTAAAAAAAACTACCTTGAGGCACAGTTTTTTAAAGTGTACAAACGCGGTTACTGCACAAAGTCATTGCTTAAAGCAGTGCCCGGAACATTAACCGTAATATTAACGAAAATGATTAAATTGATTAACTGCATTTATTATTGTATTTATCCCATGGATTTATATTCATTTTTAACAGTTTAACCAGTTCCTAAGTTTAATATCAGGGACAATTTTAAACAATATAACATTGCCGTATGTAATATTGAAAATGAGGTACTGAAATAATTGAAGGAAATTTGAAGTGACAACATCCTACTCCTAAATCCTTGTGATTTCAAAAGATTAACGTAAAAGATATTGGCGTATCTGCTAAAAAAAGAAAGAAAAATTAAAGACGGATCAAAAGCTAGGTTTGGTAAACTATTAAAGTCATGTGGAATTGTTTTTGGTGGTCACAAATAATTCCAGAAATAGTGTTTTCAGCTTTAAATTTATTTTTTTTAATGACATTTTAGTTTTTAGTTTTTTTATCCACATTTTTCTGTATGAGATCTAGAAGTTTTCTTTACTGATTGTATAATAAAAAGGTGTTAATACAATACAAGAACAACGCTGGGAGGAGAGCATTTTTTAAACAAACGGTTTTTTTCTTTTTCTTTTTAAAGAAACTATGTTCACGACCTTCATACATAAACGTTTTTTTTAAATTTGAAAACGTTGCACTAATTTCAAAAGTTGCAAGTCATCGCCAAAATTGTTGGCTGGTATTAAGGTATCAGGGTACCCCAAAAACCTTTCAAACCACCGGTGATTTTTTTTGACAATCAAATCTAATTGAATATCATCTATCATCTCCAAAAAACAGAATCTAAAAAATATATTTTTCCTAAAAAGTTAGAATAAAAAACGGATTTTGGTTTCATTTGATGTAAAAAGATGTTGACAAGCAAGCTGTCAACAGTACTCACGCAACAGACAAAGATTCAGATGCAAAGAAAGTATCCAAAAATCGTAACTGCTCACTCAAAACATCCTTGCATGTGATAACGATGCCAAACCACTCACGGTCAAAATGCTCGTATTTTCCGCCAGCAGTAACTTTGTTTTCCTGCCACGTTGTGTTACGTACTGTAAGGCGATCTTCTTTTGAATGCCATTCATATGTCATCAGGTATTGGATCACATATTTGTGGTGGATTATGGACGCTTGTGTAAACAAAGGCGCCACTTAACTTGAAAACTCTTTTGCCTTTATTTCGGAAACAAAATAGCCATGAATCAAGCGCACATTTTGAGTTCCGGATCAAAGGGATTTTATTCGATTTATCTGAAATTTGGTAGATACTTTGTCAAATAAATATTCTTCAAAATTATTTCTCCGAATTTTAATATTCAATTTCCTTCGAAAGTTATAACTTGTTTTGTAAAGTGTTTTCCAGTTTTGCAGAGCTCGAAGTTTAGGACCGTATAAAAACGCAACGGGTTAATTTATCGATAAACGGAGACAGTTTTTTGTAAGCTATATCTCATGAGCTTATAAAGGTATTAGTCGAGGATTTCCGATAAATTGCGGCTGTATGGGACCTCGGCGATGATTGTGATGTGAAAATCTGAACTTTTTTACCTATTTCAAATATACTGTTTTTGTTCTAAAAACTAATTGTTTAATTGAATTCTGCATTTATTCAGCTTTCAGAAAATGTATACTTTATAGAGGTTTTAACGTAATGAGTACGCGCTAGAGCGTGTTGTGTGCATGATGGTCGTTTGGGGTACCCTGATACCTTTCACTACTTTGTATACTGTACGTGATCACTTTCAGTCTTTGAAGAGGATTTGAACCAGTATCAGTATTACATCTTTTTAAACAGCAACAATAAAACAAACAAACAAACAAACAAACGTACAAACAAACAAACAAACAAACAAACAAAAACGACATGCGAAAGGGAGAACATAATTTATTGCATTATTTATTGTTTCGGAAGTCATTTTGTTTCTTTTATCTTTTCCTTAAAGTGTATATGACACGAAATTTTTATTTTGAAAATCAATTATATATGAACTGAATAGTGGGATGTTTCAGTATATTGTGATTTGAGCTTCGAATTTGCGAGTTATGCTAATTCGGTGACGTCAGATTGTTTTTTTCCATAACTTATTTCTATTATTTCAAGTAGCATTCTTCTCTGAAATAGAAAAAAAAGCTTAACATCATTTATATAAGTTGTAGAAAACTTTTTGCCAGATTAAAAATGTCAATAATTTGCACAACGCTTTTGTATAATAAATTAGAAACAATCTGACGTCACCAAATTACAATATCACGATTTCAAACAACCTTTATAACTCGCAAATGCGAAGCTCAAATCATAAAATACTGTACCATCCCACTATTCACATATATAATCGATTTTAAAACAACACCAAACAAACAAACAAATAAAATAAAAAAACAAACAAACAAACAAACAAACAATTTTTTGCAAACAAACAAACAAACAATATAAAAGAGAGACATGATTTCGGGAAGAGCGGAGCACATGTTTAAATGTGTTCAGTTTACATTTAGGATCATGACGTGACGTTTCTTTGATTCTTTCGCAACTGTTGATCAGATTGAAGGCCGGCTCAAGCATATAATATGCTGTCACAGTGTTCCGCGTATAATCACTAGCTATCATAATGATTGTATTGTACAATCCATTAACTATACATGACAATCTTGTGATTTTTCTTTTTTTTACAAGCATTGGAACAGAAAAGTTCAACGATAAAAATGTTGCATCTGAAGATGCCCTGAAGATATTATTTTCTTTAGAAAAACAGTCTTTCAGCCTTTAATGCTTTCTCTAATCTTTTTCCCTTCCCTTAAGATTTATCAGGATTTCTTTCAAGTGCTCTTCTTATACGCTGTCACCACTAGATGATCTGATTTCAAGCCCCTTCAGCCTCACGTAGTCACTCTTATCAGTTAAAAAAAAAGTTCGTTTGCATTTTTGGCCACATCCATCAAAATTTGTATAGGTGTGCATTTATATTCACAGTAAAAGGATAACTTTTACGATTTTCCTCATCAGCTAGGGCCGTACACAGCACAGGAAAGGGGGGGGGGGGGGGGGGGGGGGGGCAGTTGCCCCCCTAGCAAGGCGAAAAAGATACCAAAAAGTACTGAGAACTGTACAAGTAATATTTTTAGTTATTATTATTTAGTTAAATACGTACTGCCCCCCCCTTGAATTTTGGGTTATGTACGGCCCTGCTCATACTGCCTAATTCATATTTTCATATTCTCTATCTAGTTTAGATTTATTATACTTTATCTTGGCGTCTACCTCGAATACTGATTTGTCACGAGTCTCCGGCTCATTATATACTCCTCTATATACATCGCCTAAAAACGAAATTAGATATTTGAAAATAACTTTTCTGTATATAAACAGTGGCTGGGTTTACATTTTCATGGTGTACACTGAATGGACAAAGCCAAAAAGGAAATATAAGATAACATTATCGGACTTTGTATCAGATTTTTGAAAATGACTTTGTTGTATATAAACGCAATTTGGCTGCCAAAGGTTTACATTTTCATGGTGTACACTGAATGGACAACGTCATAAAGGAAATTAAGATTACATTATCGAACTTTGTATCAGATTTTATTTGGAGTTTCTTTCTTTTCTTTTTCATTTATCTTTTGAATTTTTTTTAAGTTTCTATTTGACTATGAAATTAAGTACCATAGTAAAGAATCTGTAGATTTCGTCCTTCTTTGAAGAGTATAAATTTCGAGTTTATATAAAATTACTTCCTCAGTTATTCACTTATTCAGACTGATCTACGTTGGAGATCAATACACTAGCTTTTATTTCGTCTCGCGTCCCTTGGTGATAAAACCATTCCTGCTGGAATGTAAGACATATGACCATTGTATCTGTCAAAGGCTTTTCATAATGAACTTCAAAATTGTATTTTTGACCTTGTAAGTTTTTTTTATATTTATATTTATATATTTTTTAATAATCTGAATATTTATTACAAATATGCTACTCAATTACAAATATGCTACTCAATTTACATAGTTTACAAATTTACATAATATATGATATAATATGCCTTTTACAAATATAATTGTACATTGTGTATAATATTGTTTTATAATTTTACATTTTTCATTGTAGTTCATTATATATATAAGCTTGTAAGTTAGCGCCTTGGCTTTCTATGAGGCTGGCTGCTGAGACTATTAGCATGAGAACGAGGCTCTTCTATGAGGCTGGTTGCTGAGACTATTAACATGAGAACGAGGCTATTCTATGAGGCTGGTTGCTGAGACTATTAGCATGAGAACGAGGCTATTCTATGAGGCTGGCTGCTGAGACTATTAGCATGAGAACGAGGCTCTTCTATGAGGCTGGTTGCTGAGACTATTAGCATGAGAACGAGGCTATTCTATGAGGCTGGCTGCTGAGACTATTATCATGAGAACGAGGCTATCGGGCAAAAGCTAGAGAATCAAACAATGTTTGTATATAGTTTTTTCTTTACTAAAAACTCATTAGTTCGCTTGTAGGAAGATTAAATAATGATATTCCAGTCTGTAATAATAATAAAATTACATACAAACATGTTTTTTTTCCCTACAGCTTTATGCCCGATAGCTTCGTTTTCATGCTAATCAGTCGTAACACCATTTACATGATATATGCTAAGTACCAGAACAAACTGACGTAGTAGTTACGCAGTAGTTATCAGTAAGCACTCTATCGTAGTCAGTGTGAACTGCTACTCTACAAGTCCTACAGAATATAGTAGCAATATCTGTCATACAAATTTAGACAAAGACGTACGCTGTACGGTACTGCCTCAGTGGTACTTTAAAAAAAGTAGCTAGTGGCTGTATTACCAAACACCAAAGGAAAACAGATAAAGAGCAGTTTGAAAACCAACCATTTGTCGGCCAAAAGAAATCTTGACGCCAAGGAATCCTTAGCCTAAGAATTAGTGCCCGACAAATAAGGTGCAAAATTGCTGGTAAGAGACCTGTTATCATTCTATGTCAGTTATATCACGATCATGACTCAAAAGGTACTTTTATTTTGGGGTGACGCGACCTAGCTTAGTAGTTGAATATAATATAATTGAAAACAACGGAAACAATTAAACTACAACGTGTAAACGTTATAAGTAGTATAGGATATAATCGACGCTTATAGGTATTCATCAATGTGAATATATTATAAAAAACTAAAGTGACTCCAACATAATTGCGAGTGCATTCTGTGATTTTTTAAACTCGCTCGTATCGCGTCAAAAACACTCGGATATTTCTGCATTTAACACATGTAATAACTCAAACATGTAGGCTTTTAAGGGTGTATTCAACATTTTATTTTTCAGTCGCGTTTGCCGTTACGGGCCGATTTTCTAACAGTGGTTTTTCATAATATTGTCCTCCTGTTCGCTCAAAAATCGTACGATTTCTACGAAACTTCAGATTCTTGTTAAATAGATTGTCATAATTTTGTCTGCCGGGTAAAAAAAAAAATCTTTTGTCTGCCGCGGCCTTTAAAAAAAATCTCTCGACTGCAGTCGAGAGATTTTTTTTAAACCCGGCAGACAAAATTATGACAATCTATTTAACAAGAATCTGAAGTTTCGTAGAAATCGTACGATTTTTGAGCGAACAGGAGGACAATATTATGAAAAAACACTGTTAGAAAATCGGCCCGTTACGGCAAACGCGACTGAAATATAAAATTTTGAATACACTCTTAAAAGTCTACATGTTTGAGTTATTACATGTGTTAAATACAGAAATATCCGAGTGTTTTTGACGCGATACGAGCGAGTTAAAAATATTACAAAATGCACTCGCAATTATGTTGGAGTCACCTTAAACCAAGTGGTGTACGTGACTATATAGTGAACCAAGGTATTGTAAGGTATTGTAAGTATACAATACAATGACGGTCTTTTGATTGTCGGAAAGGTTGCATTCAGTTTAATTAGTAATATGTGGCAATAAGGATATATCGTTAGGATATATGGGTCATTATACCTTGTTATCGATCGATAGATCAGGCGAACAAAGGATAAGCTGTAGTCATGGTAACAGGTGGTTCAGAGGATAGTTTACAAGCTAAGCTATGTGACTTATATCATACTAAGCAAAGTTATAAATCTCACTAAAAGAGTAAATTATATACAGGGGACCCCCGTTATCTCGATCTGTCAAATAATTGTTCGAGATAGTGAGAGTTCGAGATAACCGAGTGAATTTTACAGGAACTGAGGGGTTATTGCTTCTAGTTCAAGATAGTGAGAGTTCGAGATAACCGAGTGAATATTACAGGAACTGAGGGCCGGTTATTGCTTCTAGTTCGAGATAGCGAGAGTTCGAGATTACCGAGAGTAAATTTTATATGAAAATAGAATGAGAGGACATTGCTTCTAGTATCCCCTTTAGTGGTAGAAAGGACTGGCGTTTGTTATCCAATTTCAAATATCAGTCAATACACGTAGAGAGTAGTTCATTAATAAATGTAGCTATAGAGAACCAATATCAACGATGTGCCTACAATTATATACTAACTACGTACAGACAAAGGCATTTCAATATCATAGCATTCAGCATTATTTAATAGCATTTCACCTGTCGACGCTGTCAAATGCTTTCAATAGGAAGTAATCTATGGTTATAAATATGTTTACAATATGTTATTTGACGGTAAAACAGATTTTCCTTTTGGTTTGCTTCGATTCGAGTCTTATTTTTTAAGTTAAAATTCGCGGGGTTATGATGTTATGTTTGTATGTCTTTTGTTTTTTCGACGAAAAAAGAGACGCTGAAATAAACAAACGTCCTTAGGGCACGAGATCTCAGTTGAATTCAAATCGACTTGGCCATGGCTCCAAACTCACGTGAAAAGCTATTGAGGACGTGCCAGGGGATGGGGGTTCGAATCTAGTTGCAGCACTACTGGAACAGGATAGCAAATTGCGCAATTTCAATGCACTAGTGAAAGACGAATTTTTCGTACTGAAACAAAGCAGGGGATTGGAACCGTAACAGCGATGTGTTTTGGTAATGCAGGGGGAAAACGTTACAACTATCTCGATTATTTTATCGATATTGATGAGGTATTAATGTATACTTAGAGTACCGCAGGGCTTTGGTCATCTACGGTCGTACCTTAAAAGCGCGCATCACGTTAGAATCTGATAAACGTTGTGGAGTACCACAGGTTAGGATCGCTACTTGGTCCACATCTTACAATCTGAATTATATTCTTTGATGCCACAAGGCTTTTAATTTCTACATATAACTTTTCCTATATTTTGCGCTTTTTGTAAGAAATCCGTCCGTTATTTAGAGGTGCCCGTTATAAAACTATCCACGATGCAGAGGTGTCCGTATTATAGTGTCCGTAAAGGGAGATTCCACTGAATTGTCCTTTTTCTTACAGCTTTTTATTGGCCTTCATTGTCACCAATATATGTACTTACTTATGATTCTCTTCGCTCCTTGAGGAGCATAAGGTGCAATTTTACTCCGCGCAAATTAATGGTTTTGGTAACAATAACTTTTCAGTAAAGGGTGAAGTAGTCCACGCCCAACCCCCAACGTAATCAGGAGGGCCAGTTATGGTGTTAATCTGGCCATTCATCTGAACAGAACAGATCACTGCAGCACCAGCTGGTGGTTGGGGGTTTCAGAATAAAGGACGGCGATTTTGTGGAGTAGCCATAGCATCTATATTTTGTCTCTTTTCAAGCTAAGGTGAATATATATCTCCTTTGGTTTATCTTATCTTAGAAATGATTACGTTAAAATTATCCTTATCATCGACTCCTTTTTCAAATGACCGGCAGACACTACGAGTACCACAAGGACTCCTATACTTGATTCATCCGTTCATTGACGTCAGTTTCTATTGATTCCTGGCTCTGTTTTGGTTGCTGAAGAAATTTCTTTGTTCAGCCTGTCCATAGATATCTAATACCATCGAAGTAGATGATGCTTTAGAACAAGAAATCTTGAGATTTAGTTTCAGACACATATGAATAACAATACGACAATTACCAAGATAATAACGCGACTCCAGCCGAGTGATTTACTGTTTTTAAGATGTGAGGAAGTAATAACTCTGTATGACAAAGACCACCACACAAGTCCACTAGACCTCATTCTTTATATTCAACAACAGATGAAAAGCTAGACACTGCATGTAATATCATGACAATTATAAGAAGTACTTTCCAAGACTCAAATTCTATAGCTTTAAGGAGATATCTTTTATACGATATATTCTTTTAGTTATTTATTCGTTCGAACATTAATGTACTTATAGTATACTCTGAAATCTCCACGCAAGAAAAAAAAGAATACTGAAACAAATGTTTATATATGTTGATGAAATGGAAATTACAGACGCCCAAAAGTTTGCTATCCCTGTACGAATTTGCATGGGTGTTTGGAAGTATACTCAAATATAAATTCCTGGGGTTTTTAAATGGTTACAGTAGGAATTGAACCAGCATAACAGTCAACGCAAAGAGCAAAGTTTGTACGCCTGTAACTTTCCATTCCATCTACTAATTCGATTCAAACTTTCCACATTTACTATTTTCAACATGCTCTTTCTAGTTATGATATTTTTGATGGTCTTGGGTGAACATTTAAGAAGTCACGTGACAGGTGACGTATGTCATCGATAACAATTTATTTTTATTTTTATATTTTTATTTATAATAATGAGTATATATCACATTGATAATTTAGTTTAGGGGGGGGGGGGGGGTAGTTTTCGTAAGTTAGTAAGGTTTGAACATTTTTTATCATTTGTATATAATTATTTCTAGTGTTGTGTAATGCGCATTTGATCATATTCAAATGTTAAAATGCGCAATATAAGCAATAAACATTATTATTATTATAAATAACTCTAGATAAGGAAGTGTGTAATTCCTAATAAGGAAGTGTGTAATTCAGTACCACTGAGCCAATATTCTGGCATTCATTGCTTGATATCAGTTTGGCAGTAGGATACAAACGATCAGTAAGGTAACGTAGTTCCCTGCGGTTGGCGCTAACGAGTATCTCCGAGGAGGTAGACATTTGGCCGGTACAATATAGCGTCATTTAAAAGAATAATATACATAATACATGGTTCAATTCCTGCTGTAACTATCCCCCGGGCAGCCCCCGGGATAAAATAGTTAAAATGGTAAATTCCTGGGGTTTTTAAATGGTTACAGTAGGAATTGAACCAGCATAACAGTCAACGCAAAGATTGATGAGTAAAATTCCAGTTTTCTTAGTTTTGGGGAAAAGCCCTTTCAATATATTATTATTAGCGTAGAACCCTGGTATTGTATATTAGCTGTTACGTATTACTCGTGCTTACTGTGGAAGGATCGAGTCTGTGCCGCTGACACATGGCGAAGGCTTATAACTTTGGGGGGAGGGGTGGGGCTACTTGGAATTTCGGGATTCCGTACTGTATACAGCTATTTCAAAAAAGGTTGGTGAAGGTTTTGTTGCATTTTGCATCCTGCATACCAAGCCCGAAATGTATTGTGGATCATATGTAAATAATGTCAGCATGCACATACAGAAGAAAATATGCCGGCTCCATATTGCAAAGACAAAGTTTGGGAAAATTCCCAGAGTCCATGCACATTGTTGTGACCTTTCGCTGATTCCATTCACATCGCCCATACTGCATTTCGGGCTTGGTATGCAAGATGCAACATGCAAGATGCAACAAAACCTTCACCAACCTTTTTTGAAATAGCTCAGTGTATATTACTTTCTGAGTTTTACCGATAGAAAAACGAGTAAAGCGCATGCTCAAATATAGTTTCGCTGAACTCGGTCAACGAAGGCACATGATCGTGTGCTCTAAGTGTTTTGTAGACGATTTCTCAACAATCGCCTCAGGCTAAGTGACTATTTGTGAATATTTAGTCGAGCCTGAGTCGAATCAGAGAAATTTACAAATGACAGTAAGAATAATTCTAAACCGAGTAGTTTTCATTCCGCCGCCATTTTAACGCCTTGGAAAACGTAAATTAACTCGATAAATTCATCACAGATTCTTTAATTCTCAGTATCTTTCAACTAGTGTTGCTTAAAACATGTTTCTTTCTTTCTGTTTAATATGAACGCCCTCTTTTCACATCACAAGTCTGATAGCACGGACGTATGGCAGGTGGTTACATAGACTGCTACACTGAAATAGAAACCAAATTTCCTAAAAAAAACTTGATACCAGACAGAAGGGCGACAATAAAACGAAAGTTTTGCTAATTAGAGGACATCAAGAAACACATAGTAGAATTTCCTCAAGAAGATGCACCGACGCTTAATTAAGAATTTCCACCGAAAAAAGTGGCTTATTCGATGCATGCTAAACTACTGACGCTTAACCAAGAGTTGCCTCATAAAAAACTAATTGGTTTAGAGATGTAGGTATTTACGTCAATAAACGATACATTCATTGTAGAACATCAAGATATCTTCAAAGCGAATTTTGTGTCTCCTTTTGTATTTTTAGGAAATGGCATTTTCCTTTATCTTAATGAAGGAGCTTTCGGCTTCCAGACTGAAACGTTTAAGACTATTGAACTGTGGTTCAAAGACGTAAAGTATATACAAGGCAGCGTAGGAAGAATAATTCCATCCATTATTCTTCCTACGTTGCCTTGTATACACTTTACGTCTTTGAACCGCAGTTCATTAGTCTTAAGGGTTTCAGTCTGGAAGCCGAAAGCTCCAACATTAAAAACCTTCAAACCAGAGATCGTCTTATTCAATATGCTTAATCCTGGTTACAGTTCTATTTTCAAACATTTTCCTTTATTGCGATACGCGGCCATTTTAGTAGATCACTGTTCTTTTATATTCGATCACCGCGCGGTGGCTATGAAAAGACATGACGTAATATTTGACCAATCACAGCGCGCGCATCTTTAAATTCACCTGCGTAATTAGACGATTAATTATTATTATGATATGAAAATTTGTATTTGTATTTTGGAACAAAACAACCCGAAAAACACATTTTTTGCTTGGAATGCGTTTCGATCAGTCGAACAACCAGTGCCATAAGCTGACATAGGTAAGTGATCATCCCTGTTTGCCGGCTATGCATCGTGGTTGCATAAGCGGTATAGTGGAGCATATAGTACTGAGGATACTTGATTTAGAATATAATATAATACTTTATTTAACTATGTATCACTTAGGATCTTAATAAAACTCGTTAAAACGTGAATGTGAACAAAAAAGGTATTAATGATAACAATATATAGAAATGAAAATGTTAGAGTATACTCTAACTAGATAAAACGATTGTATAGTAGATGCAAGATCAGCTTCAATGTTACGTCAGTTGTAAGCAATTACTTTTAGCATCAGGACATATAGACGAGACATTTTCGGGTCTAGCCGTATTCGCCATAAAACCTGTTACTACCATACACTCGGGTGACTCCCTCTTTTTATTGCTTTTTTAGAATATCCTTGTCATATTTCATAACTATGCAAAGTTTTTTTCAGGTTCAATTTACAAATCATTAATTAAAAAGTTCCATAGTTTTTATATTAAATAATTATATATTCACTCACATACACAATTTATCTTTTTCCAGTGTACTACGATAAAGCTACTGGAGTCTGGTAACAACATGAGCCTTTCAGACGCAAATTGTCAGGACGTCTGGGCACCTTACTACTTGTCAATCACAACCGCAGCGATGAGCGCTCTCTTGTCCGCCATCACCGTACCAGGAAACCTCCTGATTTGCATAGCGATAATAAAAGACCCACACAAAGATTTAAGGACCTCCTTTAATTACTTCGTACTGAACTTGGCGATCGCTGACTTAATTGTTGGTACAATCACTGATCCAATGAGCGTCGTATTCCATATAAGGGAATCCTTGGGTTATCAAGTGCAAAGCTGGATCTGGCTGCTACATTTATCGTACTTTGTATCGTGTACGGCGTCGCTGTTGAGTATCGGAGCCCTGGCCATCGAGCGTTACGTCATCGTCTCGTCGAACTATCGCCGCAGGTTTAAGCCTTCAAGGGCCATAATAGCATCCGTGGGTATACTCATTACGTCCTGTATTCTCCCGACGGCTTACTTCGCCGTGGGATTCAACAAATTTGCCTTTATATTCGCAAACACTGCCATCATAATCACTGTAGCTATCATATGCTTCACGTTTACCAGGATCTATCACAGCCTACACGCAAACGTGTTACGATTCCAGACATCCAACAGCGGACGAATGGCCACATCGGCCATCAAACTCGAAAGGAGAATTTCCCGCGGATTTTTGTTCATCATCGTGTTTTTCCTCTGCTGTAGTATCCCAGCATGCATCATGATTTATCTAGTGAATTTCTGCTCCACGTGTAGTTGTAATGTTATTCATTGGTCACGTGATTTGTTTTATCTTCTAGTTGTATTGAACTGTTCAGCAAATCAGTTCTTATACGCATGGCGCATGCCTAATTTTACAAAAGCGCTGAGGAATGTGCCCGTGATATGCGGGCTCATAGAACCGCCGTCACCAAATTTTCAAAGTCGTTCATTGACTGATTCTAATATAAATTAAGTATAGAGAATAAATTCATGTCATAACATTATTTACATTCCAGTAATAAATTACTTAAGACCTTCTATTTGTAGTTTTGCTATTTAGATACTGAATATGTCACCAACCAATAAGGTGCGTTTCTTGCACCGAAATTATTTTTGGACCAATCAAAGCGCGTATTATATACTACTCAATATATTAACCAGTTGTATGATCATTAATAAAGTTTGGAAAGTAATGACAGTTCAACCAGAAGCTAACGTCAGAATTTACAGCCTGCACAAACAAGCAGTCACCCGAAGGGCGTGGCTGGCAACCCAAAATCGCTGTGTATAAAGTGTTGGCGCGACTCGACTTTTTCTGTTACATTGATCCCCTACACCTCTGCTTTCATTTACAAATACATTTGTGTTTATATTGCGGTAGAACGCTGCATCCTCCGCGTGCAATGCCTTATTTGTTTCTCCCATTTCTGTCTGGGATACCTGTGCTGAACAATTAACGAGAGGAGATTGGGTGTTACACACTTACTCCAAAACCCCAAATAGAGTTGTCTGCGAAGAAGGCTACGACTGAAGTATCATGCACCGCGGCCTGTGCTAAACAAGATATCACGAAAACGCTGTAAATGTTGGTATATTTATGTAAGCTACCATCCCTAAAATAAGTGTAGTCATTAACAGAAAACATATAGCGACATCTTTATAAACCAATCAGTTTTGTATGACGTGAATCTTGATTGAGCGTCAGTAGTAGAGTAACCACCGAATCAGACGCTTTTTTTTTGATTTTTGATTAATTAAGCGTCGGTATGTCTGTTTGACGTCCAGTACAGGAAATTCTACTATATGTTTTTGCATGTCCTCTAATTAGCAAACCTTTCGTTTTATTGTCGCGCTAATGACTGGTATTTTAAAGTTTTTTTGAGGAAATTGGTTTCTTTTTGAAGCAGTCTATGTAACACCTGGCGTTCATATTGAACAGAAAGAGATACATAGTTTTCAGTTTGTTTTGTAGGACAGCTTGTAATTATTAAAAAAAAATTTGAATTGTATATTTTAATAAACGTTTATAGTTTTGTTGACCATCTCCAAGGCGTTTAAAAATGGCGGCAGAATGTAAAATTATTCGTTTAGAATTATGCCTACTATCGTTACTTTTGCAAATTTCTCTGTTATATATTCATCTGTGTAATTATATCCCCGAGAGAGAATTAAACTGGACGACATGACTCAGAGCTTGGAGGAGTTGAGCGAGGCTAAAGAATTAAGTGCGTTTTGAAATTTCTGACCATTACAACAAAAAGACAACCACTCTTTTTTAGAGTGAGTGGTTCTGCTTCCGCTCCTTGTTCAAAAGCTTTTAATATGTACAGGAAAGGTGCACAATGATGTCTAGAGCATAATATCTTTGCAAGATCTAACATTAAAGTGCTACTTGGACGAAAATCGATCGAAGTTTAATTTAGCTGAAACTTCACTGAAATAATCTCAAAGACCCATACAATTACTGGATAATGTGTTTTCACAAAATTCCTATGGGAAGTATTACATTTTTATGAATCTTTAGAAGTGTCAGTGAGGTCATCTACTCAACCCAAACAATCAACACGACTTCGCTCCATACATTTCTTTGTGTTTAGTTTCTTGAATTATTTTATTTCTATGAAGCTAAAAGTTTGGGTGAAGGAGTTTTCTTAAATTATTTGTGCTTAGGATTGATTGTCTGACCAGTTTTCTTCAATACAGAGCTGTTATCTGAACAAAACATTGAGATATTTTGACTTACAGAATACAAAGAAATGTATAGAGCTGAATGTTGGGTTGAGTAGATGACGTCACTGACATCTCTAAAGATTCATAAAAATATAGTACTTCCCTCTGGAATATCGAAAAAAGATTTTAACTAGTTATTATGAGACCTTTGACGAATTATTCAATGAAGTTTCAGCTGAATTAAATTTCGATCGATTTTCGTCCAAGTAGCACTTTAAGGAAATAGAAAAGAGAAGGGAAGGGAAGGGAAGGGAAGGGAAGGGAAGGGAAGGGAAGGGAAGGGAAGGGAAGGGAAGGGAAGGGAAGGGAAGGGAAGGGAAGGGAAGGGAAGGGAAGGGAAGGGAAGGGAAGGGAAGGGAAGGGAAGGGAAGGGAAGGGAAGGGAAGGGAAGGGAAGGGAAGGGAAGGGAAGGGAAGGGAAGGGAAGGGAAGGGAAGGGAAGGGAAGGGAAGGGAAGGGAAGGGAAGGGAAGGGAAGGGAAGGGAAGGGAAGGGAAGGGAAGGGAAGGGAAGGGAAGGGAAGGTCTTTTGATAAACTAATCGACTAATGGTCTGCTTTTATGGCAACAGAAAGGGACTGCCGACAATACAGTTTATTCAGGGTACTCTTAAAATACAGTTTCAAAGAAGTAGCGGCGCTTCAATGTGACAACCGAATTCCAACTAATGCCCCCTTCACACCTAAACATCTTTAGTTATTAACTAATGTTGATTCTATTACGAAAACGAATCTAATTTAAAGAGTCAAACAACCTGGAATTTAATTGAGCACTAAGAGTGAAAAGAACTTAATTAGCCACTTTACAAACGAGTGGAGGACTGGGAACGAGTTTTAAGAATTAATCTAATTAAAAAATGAAAAATTTACAAAGAAATGAATGGTTACTCGGGACAAGCGCTAGCGTCCCTATACTAAACATACATTTCTTTGTAATCGTTCAATGTCAAACAAAACCTTTTGAAACTTTGTAACAATGCTAATTGTGATATGCTCGTTCTTGCGATGGGGTTCATTTTTTAATTAGATTAATTCTCAAAACAACTCGTTCCCAGTCCTTTACTCGTTTCGAAAGTGGCTAATTCTCTTCCTCGGGAGAAAAAAAAGACTGTCAGCAGGGAAATGCAGCGTTTGCAGATAATTTTCAACACCTGTTTAATTAAACTACTTTAAAATTAAACATGTTAAGCCACGGTGTGAACATCGCTAAAGAACGTGTTGCCACGGTAACGATATATATTTCTCATGATAAAATATTTGGTTCCTAAAGGTATAAACATAAAATCTTCAAAATGAGAAATAAACAGATATGATTTCTGTGTTGCTACAATATGCATGCAATATCACTTTTTATATTATATTATATTATATTATATTATATTATATTATATTATATTATATTCTTTGTAACTGAAAAGCCCATATTGGGAGGTACAATATGCATACAAACAATGGTCTGTGCGCAATGTTTTTGGAAGAACTCTTAAATAAGAAAGATAAAATGAAAAGAAACTATTATAGACAATTTACACTGAAAAAGTGTGATAATGTGATAAGATACAGTTATCAGGGTATGAAAATCGATATGTTCGTCAGCACTGAAACCGGATCAGAGTTCTGGGGTCCGGGCAGCACATCCAGGGGTGTATCTAGGGGAGGGGTGCAGGGGGTGTGCACCCCCCTGGATGAGCTAATATCTATTGCGTTATTGGTGCTTGAGTTTGTATACGGGCCTGATCATAAATGGTGCACCCCCTCCTAAAAGATGGTGCACCCCCTCCTAAAAAAAATCCTGGATCCGCCCCTGACATCCTACCCTAAAGTATGATGAATAGACCCCCACCCCCACTCCCCTTCCCAAATGTGAACTTTCTGAAACATTGGTCTTGATATTCAAAACTTCGGATCATCAATCATGGGCATATGACTTGTTTCATGTGGAGACTGAGTAACTAAAGGAACAGAAAACAAAAGGATTGTGCAATGAACTGCTATTAAAAACAAGCGCTCCTGGCATTTTAGAGTTATTGCTATTCAAATAACCTTGGCAAACTGATAATAAAACGAGAAGCTCAGACGTGTAGAGGAAGCATTGGCGACCTGACACTTTGAATGAAAGGCTTCCCCAAGTTCTTGGCTTGTGAAGGTAACTAAACCGAGGCTTTTGAAATTGTGGCTCTTTTACGCGCGAAATACTCCCTTATAGAAATATTTCCATATTAATTTGATGCTTTTAGACTTGGGATAAATTAGAAATATTGGATACACTAGAAATAGCGCTATATATATACTGATTAATTATTATTATTATTATTATTATTATTATTATTATTATTATTATTATTGTTATATTTGTTGTTTTCGTGGTTTATTTTGATTCGATTCACGTAGCGAAAGCAATTCTTGATCAAGTAGTTATTGATGAACTGGCGCCCGGAATTGGTTTTAATATAATTGCTTTTTCGATCAATTTTTTCCAATTTGTTTTGCTTGCATTTATGCTTGAGTCGGATCTGTGTTCACTTGATACAAGTTCTCATGTTTGCTTGCAGCGCTTATGCTTTCGTCGGGTCTGTTTTTACTTGACACAAGTTCTCATGTTTGCTTGCGCTTATGCTTTCGTCGGGTCTGTTTTTACTTAACACAAGTTCTCATATTTGCTTGCGCTTATGCATGCGCGCGTCGGGTCCGTTTTCAGTAGTAAAGTAAGAAGCTTCGCGCGGCTTGTGAAATTACAAGAAACTACTTTGAAGTATCACTCGTGGTATTTATTCCAACCAGATATCACTACCAAAACAAAAGTAATAATAATAATAATATTTATTAACTTATATTGCGCTGTTCTCAATATACATTTTCATAACAAAATAACAAATGAAAAAAACACTAAAATCTATTCTTAGATTTAGACGATTAAGACGAAATTAAAGGCAACGAAAAACAGTGAAAATGTTTCTAAATTGTTTCTAAACTGTTTTTTTTTCTATTTTCTACTTTATTCGTTCTTAAACTCGTAATTACAACGTTTATACTAGGTGATTCACAGGGATAATGGCTATCGATTAGGACTGACATACTTGAGAACTCCATCATTGAATTTAAATTATTCCTATATAACACATACATGATTATAAACTCCCACACTCTCTACTATGACTTTGTGTTGGAAGGTAATGGAAAGGAAGTACAACAATAGTCACATTTCGTATCTCCTTCTTGTTAACAGGATTCATCCGCCATTGATCCACGCTTCACATGAATGCTTCCAACATCACATCAAACCGCACCAAACCTTCTCAGCCTAAAATGCTTGTGTGGTACTGGTCTGTGAGAGCGGTTATCGCCATCTTGACCGTCTTTGGCAATGGTCTAGTGATGGTTCTAGTTGTAAAAAGTCGAAGACTTCGGGTGATTCCCAACGTGTTTATATTTGCGCTGGCATTGGCGGACTTCTTCGTGGGTGCGGTTATAACCCCAACAGATTTCGCGTGTGGGTATTGGTTACCGAAATCGTGCGATATGCTCACCCGTAGACTGATCTTTGATATACTGATTCATCTGTCAGTGTCAAACCTATGCGCCTTGACGTTTGATCGCTACATGGCTGTCGTCCAACCGCTCAAGTACCAAACTGTGATGACCAAAGGCCAAGTGACATGCATCCTGGTGATGACATGGATCGTGGCTGCGATCCTGCCTGTAACAGGCTACATATGCGTTATGGAGAAGCTGACGCTCGCAGTGAAAATCCTTCGTGTCATTGACATGGTGTTCCTTCAGATCGTGCCACCATTACTCTTAGCCATTGCGTACCTACGAATAGTGTACATCGCTAGACGACACGAGAAGACAGTGCGCATCCAGCACAGCCAACTAAGTTTCAACTACGGCCATGATAGGTTCTTGGTCAAGAAACGACGCAGCAGGAAAGGAGAGAGCCGCGAGAGAGCATCAGTAAAGATGATAGGAGCTGTGATCATTGCGTTTCTGCTCTGCTACGTGTTGGCCATCTTTCGATCTCTGTACTTCTACATCATGAATAAGACAATCCCCGAGACGGTTACCCACGTGTCTAGGATTCTCTTGCTGACCAACTCCGCCATTAATTTCCTGGTTTATGCTTTCTTGAAGAAGGACTTCAGACAGGAACTACGACGGATTTACAAACAGACACGCATTTTCAAGGAATCGTTCACGTTTCATGACTTGCTATCCAAGGATAGCATCGTCGTCAACTCACATTAACTCAGTAAAATACGGATGTTCAAGCAAGGTACAGTTAGTGATAATTTCACCGGCTTCAGACGGAGACCCTATCGACATGGAAACCATGCCATGGTTGGCCAACATGCAGCTAACACGCCTTAATTCCGCCTTCTCCCTCAACTTCTTCTCGGCAGTCTGTTTTTAAGTGCATCATTCACGCTACACAGTTTAGTACGGACAAGTCGAAACAGAGATAAGTAAACGACAACAGAACAATATATAACCTTCCAAAAAACGCTATACATATGGAGGATCTGGCTTTTGAAAATTGTAGCGCCGAACACAGAGGTATCTGTTCGTTTCTTTTTATGAAGAATACATTACAACAGTTTCTGATTAGTTTTGTGGTTTGTACTTGTAAAACAGTATTAAGCCATATTTAATTATATACCTATTGATTTATTATCTGCTGATTATTTATATTTTCAATGATCATTTAATAATTACTAAGGCTTGCTCTATAAAATATGTATTGTTTTGATAAACTATGTAGCTCATTAATTTCAGTAGTAAGCCGGTATCACAGCTAGCGTTATACGAGAATCTCTCCGTACCGAGATCTCTGGCGATACGCATGTATCCCCTTGAACTGAAAGCAAATTTTTGAGACAGTTTAGACAGTTTAGAACGACTGAGATGGCGAGCGGTAAAGCGTGATATTTACCGACAAGATCAGACATGCAATACAAAAACTCTTCATCCCGTCTTCGCCTACGGGGATACACTTTACTCGGGGCCCGGATTTACTCACATCGCTGTAGCACCGGTTTCCGTCTCCCGGCAGCAAGAAACTCGCTAAGCAACGTTAACTCCCAATTGTTCTTTAGTATCCAAACAGAACTTTGCAGTCTGGCAAAGTCACGTTTCTTGAATAACATTAGTGCGATTATATTTTAAAACGAAACATTTAGTTTAAATGAAATAATGGGGTGTATTAAAGCATTGTAGCTGATTTAATAAAATCCATTTACTTCAAGATAATCAAATTCGTAACATTAAAAAAATTAATGTATATCGACAAATAAGCCACTTCACTACAGCTTTGAGAATCTCCGATCCACCCATTTTGTTCCTTATAATATGCGCAGATGTTCGGTAAGTCCTTGTATTTGGTTCTTGTATTTAGTCTAAATGGAAAAATGGGGTGTATAAAGCATTGTAGATGAATTGGTTAAAATAAAGTCAACATTATATACTCTGTTTCTTTTGAAATAGTAGTCGTTAACCTGAAAAACGATACCTTTTCCGGGTTTAAAAGTGAAAACATTGTAATCCCTTTATAGACCTACGATAAGAAACCTTTCGAGAACTCGGTAAAATTTACTAATAACGATATTTAGTATATACCACACACAAGTACAGTGAATAGTACATTTCGCGCGCTCTGATTGGCTACTCAATCTCGGAATATCCTTGGCTATTCACTCCGAGCAAAACAAGATGGCGTCGCATTTCGCGAGCGTGTCTCTTTCTTCTTGAAGATAAATTTTATATATTTGGCTGGTGATTCACTTGTGTGGTATATACTAAAACAATTATTCCCCTCATTGTCGGTGAGTAGTGGTAGATATTTACATCCACTTCGGGGAATAATTGTTAATTATACATGCACTGGTTCGCAATAAAAAACTCTATCCCACTGAGAAGCTCGAAAACCATGTCCTATACCGCGGTAGATACTTATATCATATGTAGGGGAGTGCCTTCCTCTCCACTCCCCCCCGGGGGTAAATGTTTAAACATATATATCACAATCACATGAATACAAAACTCATACACAAACTATCTCTTTCAACCATATGCAACCGAACCGTACTTGTGGTTAGTAGTATCTGATTTTGGACGAGGGTTTGCGATTAGAGTCCAAAGTGTGTATCTAACAGATAACGCGAAAAATAGCCCACTTTTGTATACAGCATGGGAAATTGACAAAATGGACATATCACATGTACCGATAACATCAAATTACAGTCACGTGAGTTTAAAATTACACAGGCTGTATACAACTCCACTAGTTGTAATACCATTAGTGCTGGAAAAAAAAGAAGATTATAGATCAAATTTACGGCCGAGTTATGGGTTTCCTGTGTTGAGATTAGTAGACGGAGAACAGAGCCATACCAATAAAACAGATGCAAATATACAGTCAAGCCATCTAGCTATAGACTATCTAGCTAGCTTTGTAATTACTGTTCTGGACATTGAGGAAAGGAGAAATTCATACATTCCAAGAAAGATGGCCGAAACGGGTTTCAGTAAGGTCAACATATGAACAGTTGTACGTTTAGTAAACTTACTACAAATTAAACTTTGTTCTGGTACAATACTTTACCCTTTTTGTGGTTTTGATTAAGTGAAAGTTTTCTCAAGCATGATAGACTATAAAACATTTCAAAACTTATCACAATGGCCGACTACTTTCTCTTAGTTTGGCTACAACCGCGGGACATTGCTGTGTGTGGGCTCACGTACACTGGAAGCTTAAGGAGCCAATCTCATATTCATTTATTTAGTTAATTTAAAAATTATTTGTTTGCTAAGTTATCAATGTTGAATTTTTCTTCATTATTTTCTTGTGTAATATTGACACGTCTATACATCAAGGAGGAAGACTACTGGTCACGTGATCCGTTTTAATTGGTCAAACTTTACTTGTGATAGGCTATATTTCCTAATTTGCATGTCATTTTGTCGTTTTGTCTTCATTAAATTGAAAGTATTTTCCCTGGTCAAATCCAGAAACATGAAATTCAAAACTTCCACCAAATATTAAGCAAATATCAATTAACTTTAGATTTGAATTTACGATTTGGAAAACCCCTGTGATCTTTAATTTTCATTTTTGTTGCTATTCCTTCCTACTTTTTAATTCATTGGTCAAAATTAGTAGTTTTTATCATTAAATGGTTGCAATCAATCTTGCAATTTATCCCATTTTCTCTTCATATTGACATATTTTGAGTTTCTCGATGCTAAGTTGTGATTTATTTCTTTACTTATGCAAACAAGAAACCAACTTATAAATGAAACTTCTATGCAGATAAGAACTTCAAAGATATCGAGTAAATAACAGTATTCAAGCTGAGTCAATACACGTTTCTACATTAAAGTGAACGCAGTCAAATAACTACGAGAAAATCAAAGCTTTAAACCCGGAATGTTCGACGGCGGTAGAGGAAACCTAAAAAAACACACGGAAAATCAACGAAAGCGCAGCACTAAGAGGTTAGTCAGAGTACATATATCTATATATCATGATTACAGTTAAATTTGGTCGAAAATAGCCTCTGCTTTATTGAATTTCAAAAACAAAAGAAGGCGAATTCATCTCCTGGGATGCTAATAAAAGTAACTAGTTAATTTGTTAGATGGTTGCTTGGCACTTTACCATGAGGCTCTTACACACGGGAGCTAATGAGTTTAGAGTAGTCTCGGCGAAAGTGCCACTCAGTTTGATCCTTACTTTGCAAGACATTAGTTTTGACATCGATTTTGAGGTGAAAATACTTTAAAAACTGATGGTATAAGAAGTTGGAAAAATCAAGAAACTGATGCTTTTTCAATCAAGCTACACGCGATCACCTTTGGATTGGGTGCCATACAGGGAGCCCAATAGTCAATAAGTAGAAAAGGAGCCCATGAATATGACAGAGGCTCTAAGAACAAGTAAAAGAAAATGAGCCTCCATTTCCTCTATTATTTTTTATGTTTTAATTCAAGTTGTTCCGGGTTTTTGCTTTCCTTCTTTCTTTCCTTCTTTTGTTGTTCTTGTTTCACTATATGAGTCACCCTTTTCACATGTCTTATACAAGAAGCAGTTTAATAAAACACTTCGAAGTATTATATTAATAATTGTTGAGAAATCGTCTACTGAAAATACTTTTATTGTAGTGAACAAGCGTAGTCAGAAAGCTACGGGTACTGGGATGCACCTGTGAACCAATCAAAATTCTTATTTTCACGCAAGGTATTACTGTGAAATATCACGTGACAAATGCATTTTGCGAGAGAACCCGGAGAGAGAGAGAAAACTGAGACACGGTCTGCAGTACCACAGGTAGCCCGAGTTATTAAGACACGGTCTGCAGTACCACAGGTAGCCCGAGTTATTAAGACACGGTCTGCAGTACCACAGGTAGCCCGAGTTATTAAGACACGGTCTGCAGTACCACAGGTAGCCCGAGTTATTAAGACACGGTCTGCAGTACCACAGGTAGCCCGAGTTATTAAGACACGGTCTGCAGTACCACAGGTAGCCCGAGTTATTAAGACACGGTCTGCAGTACCACAGGTAGCCCGAGTTATTAAGACACGGTCTGCAGTACCACAGGTAGCCCGAGTAACTAAGACACGGTCTGCAGTACCACAGGTAGCCCGAGTTATTAAGACACGGTCTGCAGTACCACAGGTAGCCCGAGTAACTAAGACACGGTCTGCAGTACCACAGGTAGCCCGAGTAACTAAGACACGGTCTGCAGTACCACAGGTAGCCCGAGTAACTGAGACACGGTCTGCAGTACCACAGGTAGCCCGAGTTATTAAGACACGGTCTGCAGTACCACAGGTAGTCCGAGTTATTAAGACACGGTCTGCAGTACCACAGGTAGCCCGAGTTATTAAGACACGGTCTGCAGTACCACAGGTAGCCCGAGTAACTAAGACACGGTCTGCAGTACCACAGGTAGCCCGAGTTATTAAGACACGGTCTGCAGTACCACAGGTAGCCCGAGTAACTAAGACACGGTCTGCAGTACCACAGGTAGTCCGAGTAACTAAGACACGGTCTGCTGTACCACATGGGAGCTGGCTCGAAAACTTTAGTTACTTCAGCTCCCAAGCACCAACCTTTAATCTTAGTACCACAGGTAGCCCGAGTAACTAAGACACGGTCTGCAGTACCACAGGTAGCCCGAGTAACTAAGATACGGTCTGCAGTACCACAGGTAGCCCGAGTAACTAAGACACGGTCTGCAGTACCACAGGTAGTCCGAGTAACTAAGACACGGTCTGCTGTACCAACGATGCAGGACATAAGTTTGATATGAGTAACTAATACACGGTCTGACCTTGAAGCCGTGGAAAAAAGCGTCGAACAGCCGTAGAGAGGCAGGCCGCCATCGTCCTCGAGTGAAGAAAACCGAATTTTAAACCGGCAATTCTGGTCGATTGCGAAGGAATCTTGATCATCAATCGTAGGTGCAGTACTGTTCATGACTTTTGAAGAAAAAAACTCACGAAGAGCGATTGATCGAGCCGAAGTCACGTAACAACCGAAAGGTCCAAATTTTGACAACAAAAATATGAACTGGTGATTTCGGCTCGATCAATTTTCTTCTTACCTCGTCAGAACATTACTAGGGACCTCAAAAGGCCATTCACGAAGTTTAAAAAAAATCGTATGAGGGAAAAACGCTTCGCAGCAGTTTTAGTGAAAATAGTGTCGTTTGAATATCGGCTGGCATTCACAAACACGGCTTACAATGATAATTTTGAATACACCGTCCAAAGGAAGAATAGTTGAATTAGTAATTGTATTAAGCACAATAAAATCCAAGCAATATTGACGCGGAGCGAGCGAGTTAAAAAATACGGCAAACCGGTCCAATATTATGCGGGAACCACCTAACCCGGTGAGCTTCCAACTCTATTTCTGTGTTGGGCTTCCTTTATTTGATAGGCCGTTGGCAAATAATATGGCCGTGAATTCACTTTTAGAATTCAGTCCTTTTGATATTTTGAAGTTCTAAAATTGCTTTCTAAATAAAGATTAGTATCTGCTTGAGTCCTGTAGGTCATTTATTTAGCGATTAGAACGGTTTTTAGGGGGTTTCGTGACAAAGTTCCCGGGCAAGGTAGGCTTCTCAACGTACCGTTTGTTGTTTTGATTTTAATGCGCATGCGTGAGGCTTGACACTACCCCTTTAATGTCTTTGACATTTATTTCTGTGTCGCATTAGAGTCTGACATGTCCAGTTGAGAATGCATTAAAATATGATGGGAAAAGTGAATCAAGAAATATAAATGCATTTTCCATGCATTTTCTAGTTCCATTCTTATGCTAATATCCTATTATTTATTTCAGTTGATCCATCGAACCTGATTCTATTATTATAACTAGAAGATCTTCGAAGCAGATCAAACAGATTTTGCCTGATCTCGTATCACTCTCTAAGTTGGCTAGCTACCCTCACCACCCCCCCCCCCCCCCCCCCCCCCTTAAGGGCGAAACAATGACCACCAAAAGCGGAGAGGGGATTAACACACCAAGACCGTCCTTCAGAGGACAGTACGCACGTAACGAAAACGATACATGGTTCTGGGTGGTGACCTTGTTACTAGCCGTGATGATCGCCATTGGCAACGGAACTGTTATTTACTTGGTAACCACACAAAGACGGTTGCGTAGGACTGGGAATTGGTTTGTCCTGTCTCTGGCCATTGCAGATTTCTTCGTCGGGATTTTCATCATCCCGTCGTTCTATGCGTGCTCAAGGTTGTCTGGCACGTGCTTGTGGAATGTTCAAGTGTTATTCTACGAATTTCTTCTCTTTGTATCCATAGGGAACTTATGTGCGATGGCAATGGATCGCTATATTGCTATCATGCACCCTTTACGTTACCCAATTATCATGACCACCTCTAAAGCTTGTACAGCCATTGGTTTGGCTTGGGTTGTTCCTGGTCTCACTGCTTTGGTACCAGTTTTCTGGAGATTCAAAAGAACACCAAGCGACAGCACGGAACGAGCTTTTAGGTCCTTTGTCATCTTCGCTTTCGTTATAATCCCTGTGGCAGTGCTGTTGCTAGTGTATGCGAGGATTCTTGCAGTGATTCGTCGTCACTGCAGGCAATTCGACGTCGTGCAAATACAACTGGATTTTAACTTCAGAAGAAGGATTTCCAGTAACCGTGGTAACAGTATGAAATCGTCCGCAAGGTTAATAGGTGCGATGATCTTTTTATTTGTACTATGCTGGGGTTTATCTACTTACCGGTCGCTCTGTTTCTTTTTTAATCTGTGCACATTGAGCCCATTCATTGAAAAGTTATCTAGGTTACTGTTGTTTCTAAACAGCGTAGGGAACCCAATGGTGTACTCACTACTTAAGGAAGACATACGTAAATCACTTGTAAGGTGTATTCGTGGTGTTACAAATAAATGTGCGCGAGAAAAGGATGATGGGAAGGTTAGGGTCATTTCTAAGAAGAGTGACGTAAATAGGTTATCAAAAACAGAGGGATGCAAGAACACGCGTGTACTCACTACTTAAGGAAGACATGCGTAAATCACATTTAAGGCGTATTCTTAATGTTACAAGTAAATGTGCGTGAGAAAAGGATGATGGGAAGGTTGGGATCATTTCTAAGAATAGTGACGTAAATAGGTTATCAAAAACAGAGGGATGCAAGAACAAATGTGTACTCGCTGTTTACACTCGTTCTCAGTAACACGCGCCGAAAGGTACATTTGTCTAGGCGACAAAGTTGACTTTTGGTGGACGTCAATCAAACAGTTTCCATGATAATCACATCAATATCCCATTTGACGTAAAATAAAGTTTGGATTGTCCTTCTATCACCCGGCAAATGAGGTCGAATTTCGGTTGCTAAATAAGGAACAATCAAAGCTGCATGTAGACAGATAAACAGAAGCAGTTCGAATTTTAAAAATGGCATTTTTTTTACCTGTGATCGTTCGTGCCTTGAACTTTCTCCGCGGAGGATCTTTTACTTCGGCTGTGTTTTCGTACAGTCGGATTACTTGTTTTACGAATGCTTCGCTCACGCAAAGTATATCAGCAATACCTTTTGTAGACATGCCTCTTTGCTTTAACATTATAACTCTCCATCGATCGAAACGAATTCGAAAAAGGCTTGAAACTCCCGCTTGAATAACTGACAATGTGCTGTGTTTGTTATGAAAACTGTTTGATTGACGTCCACCAAAAGTCAATTTTGTCGTCGAGACAAATGTAGCTTTCGGCGCGTGTTACTGAGAACGAGTGTAACAAAGACATGCGTAAATCACATTTAAGGTGTACTCTTAATGTTACAAGTAAATGAGGTATGTGTTCTCAAAAGGGGTCCCGTTTTGTAATAATAGTTCTCACATATATAATATATAATTATTTATTTTTGTTAGCATCGTTTTATGTTAGAGAAGCCAATTACCCGTATAAATGTCACAGCAGTGGAGCGAAACAAACCAGTGCGAAACAGACAAGTGTTCAACTAAATAGAAAAACGGAGATCGTTACGGTAGTCAAGGTAGCGCTATTTCCCTTCAATGATCGTGTGAGACTGGGTGCGAATAACAACTGCAGCAAAGCATCTATGGATTCTATTTACATGGCGTGCTCCGTGTTAATTAAAGCTCGAACAGGAACACAGCAGTTGAAATGATCTAGAGTACATTCAATATGGCGGAGCTGTCCATCCAAACAATCCGTAGATGCTTTGCGGTTACGATTCGAACCCAGTCTTCCACTGGGTTGTTTAAAATTTATTGAGTTATTAAGTACATATATCCATATTAACTCCTCTTTTTTTATAGTTAACGTATTATTATACATCTTAGTGTGCAGTACGACTGCCTACATCTCGTCAAAATTAAATACGGTACGACTCCAACCGTACTGCCATGCACACTAAAATGTATAATAAGTTCTATATCTAGTAGATCACTGATTTATATTACTGACTTACGCAATACGGCACTCTTTGAACAGGTGGATCTATCAGCAAGTAAATTCCTGAATTCTAATTGTATCTGTTGAATATCGTTTAAATGTTATTACTGAAAAGAAAGCAACGTTAATTATTAAAATTACTTTAAAAAATATAAAATCATTTATAATTAAATTAATTAACTGAACCTAGGGCTCAGAGAAGGTAAAGAGGTAAAAGCTTATCAATATGCTTATTTACATTTTTTTTTTACAAAACAAGAAGAAATATGTAAACAATTACAAAAACGAAAACAAACAAACAAGAACAAAACAAGAACAAAAGAAAAAAAAAAGAAAGAATGAAAAAAAACCGTGCCAAGGCTGGGACTCGAACCCTCGATCCCAAGGTTCAAAAGAGATGAATGCCGGTAATTTATCCAAAAAAGGCCCATACTCCCAGACATTATGCTGAGTCACCGTATGTTACGTATAGGATGAAGATTTCGGCCCCATCCGCGCTATCCGGGCATTACACCAATCAGCTTAGTGATCAAAGAGGGAGGGAACAGTCGGATCCTAGTCCCACTAAATAACTGCCCCGCACCACTAGGCTATCGTGCACGCTTATTGATTTGGAGGACAAAATAACCTAGTGTATCCTGTGAATGGACTGTCTATTGTTGTGCAAATTACTATGGTCCCGTGGCTCGCACTGAAACACAGCGCGTTAGAAGCACACGGCCCGCGACAGGGCCGGGTTCGATCCCTCGCTGCACCGAATTTTTTTTTCTTTTTTTACTGTTTTTTTTTATGAACATTTTTATACTCACAAAATTATTATTTTAATTAATAATGCAAAATAATGCAAAATAATTAAAAAATTTAAGTTATTTTTATTAATATATGCATTTTGTTTAACGGTGAGTTTTTTTAAACAAAAAAAATCAACTTTTTCCAAATTATTTTATTTTTAATTACAAATTTTTCTCTTGCGGACTGCAGCCAAACGAACTTTTTTTAAGCTGATAAGAGTGACAATTATATCTTGTTTTCCATTTGGCCTCTGAATATTAGTTTAGAATTTCTCAAAATCCTACATTTCTGAGAAGTTGTGCGCTGGAGACGGAAGCAACAAGAAAAATGCACACCTGCACCAAAGGACGCGAGCTACTACATCCTGTTTTCCATTTGTCCTCTCAATATTGGTTTAGAATTGCTCAAAATACCAAATCCTATATTTCTGAGAAGTTGTGCGCTGGAGGCGGAAGCATCAAGAGAAAGATTCAAGATTATTGAACTTAGCCTCCAGCCTTAAAAAATATTACTTTTTTTCCATTTTTATTATTTTTATTATTTTATATATTATATTATATTTATATTTATTTTTCTTTCACTCAGTTGTAAAATTAAACGTACTGAGATCAATATTTAGTGCGTTTAATTACGAATGTTATTTATTATTATTATGCCAAAATACAACAGTCTTTCTGTCGGCGAGAGTCAATTTTTTGATCCGGGTCACCAAGACGGAGTGAGAGTGATTCTGGAATGAATATTTTTGGATTGCTTTTAGCCGGTTATCTGTCGTTATCAAACTGGCCTAAAAGCATTGTCATGCATCAGTCAGTAATGCTGGCGGGTGTAAGTACATGTTCCTCAAATATGTTTAAAAGGATGTTCGGATGTTAGTTATCTGCTTTTGTTCATGATTCAAGGTGAAGTTTTGATTAAAATAGTCATTTATTTACGTTTCAACAATGGAATACTCAGTACAATCCTGAGCTCTTGAGATAAGGTCTCCTGTAGTATTTTTGGGTATGCAATATCCTATATATCTATCTATATATCTATCTATCAATAAAGGGATACCGAAAATGATGCCTGTGAAGGTGAGTCAATTAAAAGAGCCATATGAGGTTACAAAAAACATAGCTAGCCCGTGGATGCGTAAATCCTTTTTGACGGTGCAAGTATGATACCACATATAAGTGCGGGCGACTAGAGGATGATGGGAAGGTTAGGGTCAATTCTCAAAAACATGACAAAGTTATTGTGCGGTTTGCCATCGAAGCAACTACCTCGGTCACCATGCAGTATTGTATCGTCGGTCGGATTGAAAATCCCTGATCGGTGTATAGAGGTGTAAATGTAACAGTTTGATCGGTCGGAATGAGAAGCATTGGTCGTTGTATAAGAACGATTAATCAATTAAGATTCGGCGAATAAAAAAAGCGGTTGAATGAATGAATGAACTTTATTATACTCAGGATTTCATCAATTGGGTATGCAATATCTAATTGTCTAATTATGCATGACAACCAATATCAGCTCTGGAATAATTATGAAATTATACATATGCGGGAATAATGCAGTTTTTACTTAATCCACTAGATTTTTCTAGACATCCCCAACTGAGCAAAACTAATCGACATGCAAACAGAGCAAAAACAGAACTACTGTGTAAACACGTCAAATTAAAGCTTCCTTAGTTATCAAGTACCAGTGAATCATCATTGAACTGCAACAGCAGCTGCCTTAGTCGTCGCTAGGCAACATGAGGGGGAAAAACAAGCCACTACAGGAAAAAAAGCTAGCTGGAGAAATCTTTCCAAGAAACTACGACATTATAGTTCAACGTCGAGAAGCGTATCGTAAGAGACGTGGTTTTATTTACTTTTCAGTACAACCAAAACTGAAGCTGTTGCTTGGGTGGTCAGTGTCCTATTTTCTATCTCCTTAATTGTGATTAGTCTTGCATTTGCTGGATGTTTCTTTTTGCCTGATGTCAATATTATGCGGGAACCACCTAACCCGGTGAGCTTCCAACTCTATTTCTGTGTTGGGCTTCCTTTATTTGATAGGCCGTTGGAAAATAATATGGCCGTGAATTCACTTTTAGAATTCAGTCCTTTTGATATTTTGAAGTTCTAAAATTGCTTTCTAAATAAAGATTAGTATCTGCTTGAGTCCTGTAGGTCATTTATTTAGCGATTAGAACGGTTTTTAGGGGGTTTCGTGATAAAGTTCCCGGGCAAGGTAGGCTTCTCAACCGTTTGTTGTTTTGATTTTAATGCGCATGCGTGAGGCTTGACACTACCCCTTTAATGTCTTTGACATTTATTTCTGTGTCGCATTAGAGTCTGACATGTCCAGTTGAGAATGCATTAAAATATGATGGGAAAAGTGAATCAAGAAATATAAATGCATTTTCCATGCATTTTCTAGTTCCATTCTTATGATAATATCCTATTATTTATTTCAGTTGATCCATCGAACCTGATTCTATTATTATAACTAGAAGATCTTCGAAGCAGATCAAACAGATTTTGCCTGATCTCGTATCACTCTCTAAGTTGGCTAGCTACCCTCACCACCCCCCTAAGGGCGAAACAATGACCACCAAAAGCGGAGAGGGGATTAACACACCAAGACCGTCCTTCAGAGGACAGTACGCACGTAACGAAAACGATACATGGTTCTGGGTGGTGACCTTGTTACTAGCCGTGATGATCGCCATTGGCAACGGAACTGTTATTTACTTGGTAACCACACAAAGACGGTTGCGTAGGACTGGGAATTGGTTTGTCCTGTCTCTGGCCATTGCAGATTTCTTCGTCGGGATTTTCATCATCCCGTCGTTCTATGCGTGCTCAAGGTTGTCTGGCACGTGCTTGTGGAATGTTCAAGTGTTATTCTACGAATTTCTTCTCTTTGTATCCATAGGGAACTTATGTGCGATGGCAATGGATCGCTATATTGCTATCATGCACCCTTTACGTTACCCAATTATCATGACCACCTCTAAAGCTTGTACAGCCATTGGTTTGGCTTGGGTTGTTCCTGGTCTCACTGCTTTGGTACCAGTTTTCTGGAGATTCAAAAGAACACCAAGCGACAGCACGGAACGAGCTTTTAGGTCCTTTGTCATCTTCGCTTTCGTTATAATCCCTGTGGCAGTGCTGTTGCTAGTGTATGCGAGGATTCTTGCAGTGATTCGTCGTCACTGCAGGCAATTCGACGTCGTGCAAATACAACTGGATTTTAACTTCAGAAGAAGGATTTCCAGTAACCGTGGTAACAGTATGAAATCGTCCGCAAGGTTAATAGGTGCGATGATCTTTTTATTTGTACTATGCTGGGGTTTATCTACTTACCGGTCGCTCTGTTTCTTTTTTAATCTGTGCACATTGAGCCCATTCATTGAAAAGTTATCTAGGTTACTGTTGTTTCTAAACAGCGTAGGGAACCCAATGGTGTACTCACTACTTAAGGAAGACATACGTAAATCACTTGTAAGGTGTATTCGTGGTGTTACAAATAAATGTGCGCGAGAAAAGGATGATGGGAAGGTTAGGGTCATTTCTAAGAAGAGTGACGTAAATAGGTTATCAAAAACAGAGGGATGCAAGAACACGCGTGTACTCACTACTTAAGGAAGACATGCGTAAATCACATTTAAGGCGTATTCTTAATGTTACAAGTAAATGTGCGTGAGAAAAGGATGATGGGAAGGTTGGGATCATTTCTAAGAATAGTGACGTAAATAGGTTATCAAAAACAGAGGGATGCAAGAACAAATGTGTACTCGCTGTTTACACTCGTTCTCAGTAACACGCGCCGAAAGGTACATTTGTCTAGGCGACAAAGTTGACTTTTGGTGGACGTCAATCAAACAGTTTCCATGATAATCACATCAATATCCCATTTGACGTAAAATAAAGTTTGGATTGTCCTTCTATCACCCGGCAAATGAGGTCGAATTTCGGTTGCTAAATAAGGAACAATCAAAGCTGCATGTAGACAGATAAACAGAAGCAGTTCGAATTTTAAAAATGGCATTTTTTTTACCTGTGATCGTTCGTGCCTTGAACTTTCTCCGCGGAGGATCTTTTACTTCGGCTGTGTTTTCGTACAGTCGGATTACTTGTTTTACGAATGCTTCGCTCACGCAAAGTATATCAGCAATACCTTTTGTAGACATGCCTCTTTGCTTTAACATTATAACTCTCCATCGATCGAAACGAATTCGAAAAAGGCTTGAAACTCCCGCTTGAATAACTGACAATGTGCTGTGTTTGTTATGAAAACTGTTTGATTGACGTCCACCAAAAGTCAATTTTGTCGTCGTCGAGACAAATGTAGCTTTCGGCGCGTGTTACTGAGAACGAGTGTAACAAAGACATGCGTAAATCACATTTAAGGTGTACTCTTAATGTTACAAGTAAATGAGGTATGTGTTCTCAAAAGGGGTCCCGTTTTGTAATAATAGTTCTCACATATATAATATATAATCATTTATTTTTGTTAGCATCGTTTTATGTTAGAGAAGCCAATTACCCGTATAAATGTCACAGCAGTGGAGCGAAACAAACCAGTGCGAAACAGACAAGTGTTCAACTAAATAGAAAAACGGAGATCGTTACTGTAGTCAAGGTAGCGCTATTTCCCTTCAATGATCGTGTGAGACTGGGTGCGAATAACAACTGCAGCAAAGCATCTATGGATTCTATTTACATGGCGTGCTCCGTGTTAATTAAAGCTCGAACAGGAACACAGCAGTTGAAATGATCTAGAGTACATTCAATATGGTGGAGCTGTCCATCCAAACAATCCGTAGATGCTTTGCGGTTACGATTCTTACCCAGTCTTCCACTGGATTGTTTTATTAAGTACATATATCCATATTAACTCCTCTTTTTTTATAGTTAACGTATTATTATACATCTTAGTGTGCAGTACGACTGCCTACATCTCGTCAAAATACGGTACGACTCCAACCGTACTGCCATGCACACTAAAATGTATAATAAGTTCTATATCTAGTAGATCACTGATTTATATTACTGACTTACGCAATACGGCACTCTTTGAACAGGTGGATCTATCAGCAAGTAAATTCCTGAATTCTAATTGTATCTGTTGAATATCGTTTAAATGTTATTACTGAAAAGAAAGCAACGTTAATTATTAAAATTACTTTAACAAATATAAAATCATTTATAATTAAATTAATTAACTGAACCTAGGGCTCAGAGAAGGTAAAGAGGTAAAAGCTTATCAATATGCTTATTACATTTTTTTTTTACAAAACAAGAAGAAATATGTAAACAATTACAAAAACGAAAACAAACAAACAAGAACAAAATAAGAACAAAAAAAAAAAAAAGAAAGAATGAAAAAAAAACGTGCCAAGGCTGGGACTCGAGCCCTCGACCCCAAGGTTCAAAAGAGATGAATGCCGGTAATTTATCCAAAAAAGGCCCATACTCCCAGACATTATGCTGAGTCACCGTATGTTACGTATAGGATGAAGATTTCGGCCCCATCCGCGCTATCCGGGCATTACACCAATCAGCTTAGTGATCAAAGAGGGAGGGAACAGTCGGATCCTAGTCCCACTAAATAACTGCCCCGCACCACTAGGCTATCGTGCACGCTTATTGATTTGGAGGACAAAATAACCTAGTGTATCCTGTGAATGGACTGTCTATTGTTGTGCAAATTACTATGGTCCCGTGGCTCGCACTGAAACACAGCGCGTTAGAAGCACACGGCCCGCGACAGGGCCGGGTTCGATCCCTCGCTGCACCGAATTTTTTTTTCTTTTTTTACTGTTTTTTTATGAACATTTTTATACTCACAAAATTATTATTTTAATTAATAATGCAAAATAATGCAAAATAATTAAAAAATTTAAGTTATTTTTATTAATATATGCATTTTGTTTAAGTTTTTTTAAACAAAAAAAATCAACTTTTTCCAAATTATTTTATTTTTAATTACAAATTTTTCTCTTGCGGACTGCAGCCAAACGAACTTTTTTTAAGCTGATAAGAGTGAAAACTATATCTTGTTTTCCATTTGGCCTCTGAATATTAGTTTAGAATTTCTCAAAATCCTACATTTCTGAGAAGTTGTGCGCTGGAGACGGAAGCAATAAGAAAAATATATTTCACCTGCACCAAAGTTGAGCAATTGCGCGCAAAGGACGCGAGCTACTACATCCTGTTTTCCATTTGTCCTCTCAATATTGGTTTAGAATTGCTCAAAATACCAAATCCTATATTTCTGAGAAGTTGTGCGCTGGAGGCGGAAGCATCAAGAGAAAGATTCAAGATTATTGAACTTAGCCTCCAGCCTTAAAAAATATTACTTTTTTTCCATTTTTATTATTTTTATTATTTTATATATTATATTATATTTATATTTATTTTTCTTTCACTCAGTTGTAAAATTAAACGTACTGAGATCAATATTTAGTGCGTTTAATTACGAATGTTATTTATTATTATTATGCCAAAATACAACAGTCTTTCTGTCGGCGAGAGTCAATTTTTTGATCCGGGTCACCAAGACGGAGTGAGACTGATTCTGGAATGAATATTTTTGGATTGCTTTTAGCCGGTTATCTGTCGTTATCAAACTGGCCTAAAAGCATTGTCATGCATCAGTCAGTAATGCTGGCGGGTGTAAGTACATGTTCCTCAAATATGTTTAAAAGGATGTTCGGATGTTAGTTATCTGCTTTTGTTCATGATTCAAGGTGAAGTTTTGATTAAAATAGTCATTTATTTACGTTTCAACAATGGAATACTCAGTACAATCCTGAGCTCTTGAGATAAGGTCTCCTGTAGTATTTTTGGGTATGCAATATCCTCATATATCTATATATCTATCTATCTATCAATAAAGGGATACCGAAAATGATGCCTGTGAAGGTGAGTCAATTAAAAGAGCCATATGAGGTTACAAAAAACATAGCTAGCCCGTGGATGCGTAAATCCTTTTTGACGGTGCAAGTATGATACCATATATAAGTGCGGGCGACTAGAGGATGATGGGAAGGTTAGGGTCAATTCTCAAAAACATGACAAAGTTATTGTGCGGTTTGCCATCGAAGCAACTACCTCGGTCACCATGCAGTATTGTATCGTCGGTCGGATTGAAAATCCGTGATCGGTGTATAGAGGTGTAAATGTAACAGTTTGATCGGTCGGAATGAGAAGCATTGGTCGTTGTATAAGAACGATTAATCAATTAAGATTCGGCGAATAAAAAAAGCGGTTGAATGAATGAATGAACTTTATTATACTCAGGATTTCATCAATTGGGTATGCAATATCTAATTGTCTAATTATGACAACCAATATCAGCTCTGGAATAATTATGAAATTATACATATGCGGGAATAATGCAGTTTTTACTTAATCCACTAGATTTTTCTAGACATCCCCAACTGAGCAAAACTAATCGACATGCAAACAGAGCTAAAACAGAACTACTGTGTAAACACGTCAAATTAAAGCTTCCTTGGTTATCAAGTACACTGTGAATCATCATTGAACTGCAACAGCAGCTGCCTTAGTCGTCGCTAGGCAACATGAGGGGGAAAAACAAGCCACTACAGGAAAAAAAGCTAGCTGGAGAAATCTTTCCAAGAAACTACGACATTATAGTTCAACGTTGAGAAGCGTTTCGTAAGAGACGTGGTTTTATTTACTTTTCAGTACAACCAAAACTGAAGCTGTTGCTTGGGTGGTCAGTGTCCTATTTTCTATCTCCTTAATTGTGATTAGTCTTGCATTTGCTGGATGTTTCTTTTTGCCTGATGTCAACGAGGACAGTGGGGAGTTCATTTTATTTTCCGCTAATAGATTTCTCTCACATAATTGTTTTTTTTAAGAACATATTTTATTCTGGATAAACCACAAAGTATTAAGAACTCATATACTTTAAATTGAGTGATCATTTATGAACAACAACGACAACAATAAAAAGATACAAAAAAATTAATCAGAAATGTGTATCAATGTAAAACTGTTCCATGAAAACAACCATAGCAAAATTAAACATCAAATGAATAATTAATGAGCAAGCTCCTAGAGGTGGTTGCAAGTCGTTATAATGGGTTAATGACAAGAACAAATATTCCCTTAAGGACGGTTGCCTAATGAATTATTCTAGTTTCGCCGTCTCAATTCTTAGCAATCGGTAGAGAAATGTAGGAGGATTTAAAGATATTTTCGTTTCATTAAAAATATATATATATAACAATGAGGGTTTATCATGTAATTTCAAAAGTCATAGGACAAAAATATGATTATCATATCTGGAAAGAGCTCGTTGAAATTAGTAAAAATGTGAAGTTTGGAAAAGATCGCTTCACAAATTGCGAAGATATGAATTTTCAAAAATCGAAATTTTATATGAAAACCTTTGGAAATTTACGCTGCTAGGCAACTCTTGCCTACCAACAAACGGTTTTCATACAAAATTTCGATTTTTGAAAATTCATATCTTCGCATTTTGTGAAGCAATCTTTTCCAAAATTCACATTTTTACTCATTTCTACGAGCTCTTTCCAGATATGATAATCAATTTTTTTTCCTAAGTCTCCGGTATAAGTTTTGAAATTACGTGATAAACCCTCATTTACACAAATTCTATAAATCAAGTACATCAATATATCGGGTGCATTATGGGTAGTACTATCAGAGTTTTTCCACAAAATATGCAGCAGAGCCTTTAGTTATACAAACAACAAATGTTAGACTAAAACACATGACATGCTAAAGACGTTCAACAATGTTTCTCAAGTGAAACAGCAAATTAGAGGGTTTTTTCAGTTACGTACCCATAATTCACCTGTTATATTGATATACTATATACTTGATATACAGAATTTTTGCAATATATATTATGAGTGGTAAGACGCATATATACATGTATATAATATATATTGGCGGTTCCTTTTTTTTTTCACGTAGCATTATTAATGAAATAGGAGCAACTGGAGACAATCAGAAAGCCACCTTAGTTTTGAAATTATTAGTCTTGCCTGATTTTTATATTTTTGGCCTGTGATGTTCAACAAAAGTGGGGAGTTGTTTTTCTGTTCAGCAACCACTGCTAAAACCAATATTGTATTATTACTTTGGCTGGAGTCACTAAATAAATGATCAAAGAAGCCGCTCCACATCACCATGCACATGCACAATTCAAAATATATGCTTGTCGACTGCCATAGCCAGCCGGAACTTTTTAATTATACCAGAGTGCAGGACATATTAAAAATACAGTAAAAGTTTTGAATAATCAACTCAAATACCAATTATCAAACGCGTTACTGCACGTTACAGCTGGTTTGTCTTATCTTCGAGTATAATAGGAAAAGTACAGTAAGATGAAACAAGTGGATGGTTTAGTACCTCAAATTAAGCCGTCGAGGAAGGAAGGATATTTCAAGCTGTTTTTCGTAGAATTCAAAGTTAAAATACAGTCTGAAAGAAATCAATGGTCCGTTTCTAGTGGCAGCAAGTGATCCTGATCCTGGCTGACTATTGGAAACGTACAACTTCATTTACTGTGTCAAACTGATTGGTATATCTATGTGGATGGAAAATCAACCAGGATCAATGCGGTATTACGCCAATCTCTATGGAAAATAATTGAAGTGTTTGTTGCTCCTGTGTTAACACGTGTATGCGAGTCAATTGTAACATCGGTGAGAAGATCAAGCAACCGGCAATTAAGTGGAATTGGAATCCATTCTGTAATGATTCAGTGCACGTGCCACCGCGCGGCTTTGAGCTAAGCTTGCCGGATATCATCTACACTTGTGTGGGGAAAATACACAACTGAAGAAGAATAAATGGTAAACTAATTTAAGGAAATAAATTGAAAAAAAAAACATTCAGAAGATTGTAATTAAAAGTACACCACCACCAATAACAAAACAGCATGCAGCAGCAACAACAACGATATAACAAACCAGCAGCCAAAGGAAGAAAGCAAAGCAAATAAAGTCGGCCAACGTAACGCTCTTCACCTCCTCGTCAAATCCATTAATTATTGTTTGATAGGGAAAAGAACTGTTTAACAATTTAAGTCAGAAGGTGCTTATGAAACGGAAGCCTACATGATTCATATCTAATAAGATAACACGAAAAATCAAGTCAACAAAAAAGCAGGTCAATGATATAATTATCCCGAGCGCAAAACTGAAGGAAAAGGTAGAATGCCGAACGCGAGTGTGACGTATACAGTGCCAAGTCCACAATTTGGCCCCTGGTATTATATCCTCGAGGGTCTACTGGGAGTTCTAGCTGTATGTGGGAACGGTTTTGTAGTCTTTCTTGTCGTCACTCGTCGTTGTCTTCAAGTTAATCCAAACTACTACATACTCTCGTTAGCAATGGCGGACCTCTTTCTTGGGCTGACGCTGCCAACCTTCTCAATCCTCTGCTCCCATGTCATGCAATGTGATTGGTTGGCATTCTATAAGTTTTTCAACTTGTTCACTTACGCGTCCGTTGCCAATCTGTGCCTAATGACGTGTGATCGTTACCTTGCCATTAATTACCCGTTATGGTACATTACTAAAATGACGAGGTTTCATTTGGGCGTGTCGGTGGCTGCAGCATGGACCTTCCCTACTATCGTTGCCATGGTGCCTTTCCTTTGGATGTATGACCCAGACGAAGTCTATGTTAAGAAAAACAACGATGTTTATTACCTCACGACTCTGGTCATCTTCGAGCTGTTGCCCGTGGTCTCAATGCCTTTAGTCTATATAAGGATCTTCACGGTTGTACGTAAACATTCACGTCAGGTTACTAAGCAACGAGAACAAGTAAGTTACAACAACGAGACACGAATGGATGGAAGGGAAAATGAAAAGAAAGAAAGGAAAGCAACAATCGCTTTTGAGGAAAATCCGATAGAAAATGAAAAGCGAAGCCACGGAGATCCAAAAGGCCATAAAAGGACCCCTAGTCTTCTTGAACGTGAAGGCAACTCCTCGACACTAGTTTTAGGGCTGGTTATACTACTTTTCGTTCTCTGTTGGTCATTCGATATTTACATAACGTTATGCACTAGAGTCCATCTATGTGTCGTGAGAAGCGCCAACGAAGAAGGCATATCGAACCTTCTAATCTACCTTAACAGCGCTGTAAACCCTTTTGTGTATTTTTTGTTCAAAAAAGATGTGAGACGAGAGTTAAAAGCCTGTTTACACCACTGTAGCTCATAAGTTCAAAATCGTTATCAGTGCATGGACTCTATATCTATAGGGACGATTTTGTTATGTTTACTGACAATTGGTCACCGTTTGGCAACCTGTCAATAAAGAGACTAGTGGACCATTTATTGAAGAGCGAGAGTCAACATCAAATTAATAAACTAAAATCTACCGACAATTAATAAGGTTGTGTTTATAATTAGAAAATGCCATTTAGTCATACAATTTTTCTCGGTTGTACTTCCTTTATATGTTTTTTTCCTTTCCTTTTCTATTCATTTATTCATTAATTTATTCCTTCATTTATTTCTTTATCCCTTTTTTCTTTCTTTCATTATTTCTTCTTTCCTTCCCTTCTTTGTTTTTTTCTTCCCTGTTTTTCTTCCTTTCTTCCGTTCTTCCTTTTCTGTTCTTCCTTTATTTCTCTATCATTCCTTTTCTCTTTTTCAAGCTTTTTCAATTACCAATTTCAAGCTCCTTGTGCGACTTTATATTTTCCCGCCTTCAGGTCACAATAATTCGATTTGGAGGTAAGGAGAGTCAACGTCGTCTCCATGAACTTTATTTTATTTTTTATTTTTTAAACTAATTTTGACCGCAGAAGCAGGTGATAAAAATCGTTTAAAGTAAATTTCATTTAAAGTAAATTAAGAACTATTTGTTTTTAAATTGATGAGTTCTTATGTCTTCGGGGCTTCTAGTTTTTCTAATTTAGCTTATTAATAATTTATTACATATTTCCCACTATTTAATGCTAGATTGTTGCTGTTGCCATATCTAGAGTTTATTTACAAAACCAGAGCAGCAGCTGATTCAACACCGATTTTCCAGAAGGAAAACGAATAAATTAACTACAAAATTAAACCAATTTTTTTCATAATAATAATAATAATACGGTGATAATAACACACATTGATAATTTCCGTAGAAAGACAACATTTAATTCAATATTAGAAAATATCAATTGCTTCATTAAAGATTACAACCGTTTTTCTAGTGTATCGAGAGACTGGCTCAGTTATATTTGTATTCGCGCCAAATTTTTCATCAGCTTCAGTCAATCAAATTTGGTTGGCTTATCTCAAGTCTTTTTCAAATAAACAGGAAAAAATATATTCTTGCATCTCGAGCATTGAAGGAAACTGAATTTGACCGATTGAAGATCGGTGAAAGATCGAAATGATTTTGTAGACAGTCTTTGGCGGAAGTACAACGCGATCTAATTATAAATCTGTAACGGCGACGCGATAAATACAAGACGGAAAAAAGTAATCTATGTTATGTTGCTGAGCTAAATGGATGATTAATTTTTTTTAATGTTTTAAATTCCAAAAATAAATCACTTTTATTTTCTTCATTATGAGAGAGAAAATTAACTTTGGAATAGAGACTTTTAAATTGCTTGAGAGGAAATATCATTTAGTTAGCACCGGGATAGGGCATTTGCACTTCTCAAAACTTCACTATAGGGGTTTTGCAACGTTCTGGAACCATTGACAAATGCCCGACACATGGCCGGGAGCAGGGGAAGGGTGATATGTGCATTATTAAATAATAAAATTATAGTTAAAATAGACACTATTCAATTTTGAAGATAACTTTTAATAAGGAGGACTTCTGAAAGGAGGGCCTAGGGGCAGAGGGTACATCGAACTCACTCTCACTACCTTACGGGCTTTTAAAGCTGGTTTTCAATAGCGAAGCAATCACAATCATAAGCGCAAGCATAAGGACTTCCGTCAAATGAAAAGAGCCTGACTAAAAGCAAAAAAAGCAACAAAAGCAAAAAAAAAAAAAAAAAAAAAAAGGCAAAAAACAAAAAAAAAAATAGTAAAAAAAAAAAGCGCGAGCACAAGAAATTGGACAAAAACGATCCGCTTAATTGTTCTTGTGCAGTGCATGTGTTTGCGTCAGGCCCGTTGACACAGTGTAAGACTGATGCCTCTTGTACTTGCGTCGGTAGTGAAAACTAGACTTCATGTTAAAGAAATGGATTGCCAATGAGGAAGGTTTCGCTGATGACAATTCAAGAATAATTGCAATTTGTTTTGTGGCTTTATGAATACACATTTGTTTGGTGAGAACGGTGTTAATATGAGCGAAAACAAATTAGCAAAGACAGCTTTAGTATCAGAAGTAGTTTAACAGCTGAACTAGCAACCTTGACGGCTCTGTTTTGTGGAGTATTGGAAAAGGAACAGCTCAAATTAATTGAAACTATTATTTTAAACTATTTATTATTATTTAGTTCTTATTTAGTTAAATCTATTTAAAAGCTAATACATTTCAGTTGATATTTTAGTGAAGCCATTTATAACTTTACTCACGAACAAAAACCTATTGAATATTTAACATTGGAAAGACATTTAAATGACTAAATTATTCAATAACTTTGACATGATGATATATTGCCAGAAAGCCATTTGAACGTCGATATTTTACGAGAAAAGCCGTTCAAATGCAGCTGTTTTTCAGAACTGGATTTTCTTTTGGTCAAGTTGTTTTCCGCAAAAGTCATTATTAATAATAATGCGTATTCAAAATGAAAACGAAAATTCATAACATTTTTTTTTTACAGTTATCACTTCATTTTAAGGTATTACCAATGAGAACTGTTATTATCCATTCTGTACGTACGTTTGGTATCATGTTTAAAAAAAAAAAATAAAAAAAAAAAAATAAAATAATAATATAATAATGTTTTTTTATCATTATTTAATAACTTTTTTTTTCTGTGCAGAGGTTGTCTTTTCAAGAACAAATCCGTAAAAACCGAGGAGTCAGAAGAACAAAGAAAGTTATTTCAATGCAGTTTATTCGGCGAAATGTGTATATTCCCATTATCTTGCATTTCCCTTTACTTATATAAAAACTTTTTAATTTAAAGTTTGCAGTGTTGAAAACCTGTTTCAATAACAGAAATATTGTTTATTAAAAAAAGAAAATCGCTTCAAACTTTTTGGAATTAAAACCATTTAAATGCACGCTTTTTTTTTATTATAGTCAAATATATCATCGGTCTTATTAGATTGATACGCTTTATCTCTCGATCTATTTGACAGTGTCTAAATTATTCCTTTTACTGTTTTGCTAGATTTGTTTGGGATGACATTCGAAAGAAAAACATGTATGCACACATGAATCCGGGTAGCTCCGGATGCTTTAGTTTATACTGAACTGCTGGATTCAGTTTTAACAAGTTAAACAACACGCTACGTAAATTATGAAATCCTTTAGAGTTCTTCTATTTGAAAAAATAAATATAAACAAATGAACAAAAGCATGACAATTTGTAAGTAAATTTAATTTCCTTGAGAAAAGACCACGTTGTGTTGAAATAAAGGAGATATTTAATTGGCTAAGTCGTATCACGTGACACATTCGAATCGGAGTGTTTACATGAAGAATGCATGTTATTGGCTAAGCCGTGTCACGTGATACATTGGAATCGGACTAGTTACAAGATGGAGACATTTCATTGGTCATGCCGTTCCACGTGACATACTTGCATTAGGGTGTTTGTCAAAAACGGTTTCGCCTGTTACAAATGTCGTTTTAATTTGGCATGGAAAACTGGCAGTCCCTCCTTGCCTAAATAGAGTGTCAGTTTCTGCCAAAAAAAAAGCCTTCAGTTTGTCTTTTGCATTATATAGCTAGATAGATTGATAATCTATATGTATTATTGTATTTTAGAGATAGCTAGGTTGGTATATATTATTGTTTGATTGTCAGTTAGTGGTGATTAGGTGTGACATGACAAAATGGACTTGCCGCAAGTCAAACAAACAAGAAGGTTATTACAACCATCTGCCGAGCACTGCTTTTGATGAAAACAATTGTGAATTGAAGCTTTTAATCGAATCGTATAAAATAGACTGCAAGACCCTGTGATAGTAATTGACTTAGAAACACAAAGTTATCCCATGAAAAGAGGGTGCGCTGAGGAAGCATTGGACAAAACTCCTGACGCAGTTTTCCAGGAAAGCATTATCATTAGTCATCAGTCCTGGAAGGATCGACTCTGAACACTAAAGCTTAGCCTGGCTCTGGCTACTGACGCAACAATGTTACTTAGCAGTTCTACGAACATCAGTAATGCCACAGTCGCCGGTTCAACGTCCTCACCGATCTGGTACTATACTATATGTTTCATTGTTTCATTTCTTTGTATACTGGGCAATGGCTGTGTTATTTATCTCGTTAAGTCGCGAATATCGCTTCAAGACATTAGCAATGCGTTTATAGTATCACTAGCTGTATCTGATCTACTGGTTGGTCTCGTAGTCTTCCCAACCAAGTTTGCATGTGAGCTATTGGCGGCTGGTAGCTTACTACAAAGTATTTTCATCGAGCTCTTCATGTACTGGTCAGTGTATAACTTATGTGGTATGACGATCGAGCGATTCGTCTTCCTCGTCCTTCCTATGAAACACCACATTTACATGTCTAAACAAAGATCTATGATTTTGATTCTTTTATGCTGGTTGATACCATTGATCAACTTTGCTTTACATTTCACGTGGCTTTATTCAATGTCTACAGAGACAAAGAAATTTTGGCTGAAGAATTTTACAGCAATAGAGACTATTACAATGGTTGGGCTGCCTGCAGTAATCCTTGTTGTTCTGTACTCCAAAATCTTCACCGTCGCCCAAAGGCACCGAAAAATCACCGCGAATCAAATTGGAATCGTATCGTACAATACCACTACAAGCCCCGAGCCTTGTGGATCTAATACTAGGGGAATTATATGTGAGAAATACGACAGCATTGTAACTGACCCTAATGTGGCCAAATCTAGGCTAGGAAACGTTGGCAATGAAAACGAAAATTGGACGCATAATTCGGACGGGCACATGAGAACACCTGTCAGAACCGCAAACACAGGAAAATGTCTAGTTAATGAGGAACCGACACAAGAGGACGTCGAACTGGAGATTTTGTCAAAACCAATAACTACACAATGTCTAGCATTGTGTAATGTACTTCAAGGAAAGCGGAAAGAATTCGAAATGAACCCACAACCGGACAAGTTGTCAAGCACGCTGAAAGATCAGTGCCAAGGAAATTGCTCTAGACCGGAGCATATTGACAAAGATGGTCAAACAGGGGCTTTTAGCGGGAAAAATTATATGGTCAAGGCTGAGAGGCTAGTTGATACATCGTTGCCAAATAGACATTCGATGTTGAACAACGTAAAGGAATCCGTTCAGAACACAGTAACTGGGACCAAAGATGTGGAAAAAGATGCAACACACCCCCGCAAAAAGCCAATTATAGAAGCTCCAAACATTAGTAATAACAGCGATGTACCAAACAATTCAACTAAAGCTACTAAACAATCTATGAAGAAGCGGCTGGGTCGCATGATTCGAAAGAAAAGACGATCAGGCCAGGGCGTGTCTGTGATTGGTTCAGTCATTGCGACTTTCTTGATTTGCTGGGGTGTGACCTTATATGGCTCGATTTGCCACTACTTTGAACTGTGCTTTGTTTACATAGAAATGAGGCAAACTAGTTGGATACTTCTTTTGTTTAACAGTGCTGTCAATCCCATTGTTTATGCCATGCTTAAGACAGACCTAAGAAAAGAGTTTGTGAATCTTATGCGGTGTAAATGATACAAAGACAGTTACAGTCAATGTCATTAACGTTGTCCAGCTAAAATGAGATAACAAAAAAAAACAAAAAAAAAGAAAAAAAAAAAGAGATAACACTACAATAAATGTCACGTGTCTCAGCATATATTCGTTTTGCACGCGCGATATGAGCAATTGATTGTGTATGTGGAGCCGATATACGTCATACTTTGACTTAGATCAGCTCCACGTGCACAATAATTGCTTGTTTCGTGCACGCAAAACGAATATAGGATGAGACACGTGATAATTATTGTAGTGTTAATCCCGCAGTCTTTTTAGCTGGACAACGTTAATGACATTGACTGTATCTGAACACAGGAAGACCAGCAGATGAAGTGGTAGGATATTGGAGAGGGGGTGGGGTCGGGAGACTAAGGGAACAGACATGCAGTGCCTCCACATCAAACCAATATATCAATCACGAAGATAGAAACATGGACCAAACTGTGACTGAAGGGGAATTTGGTGAAAACTCTCATTTGGTCGTTAATTACATATGCATTATTTAATTTAATACCATTATTATTATTATTTCATAATTTAATATTAATATAATATTTTAATATAATAGATTTGTACCTGATATAAGCTTAATTACGTATTTAATGAGTTGATTGATGTTATTTTATTGGAATAGCACCAAGCTCTTCCGTAGGTAAATCCCAATCAAGTTTCCTCAATATATAGTTTGATGCTTGCAAAGGATTGTGGTTGATTGTACAATCCGCCATCAATTTCATTGCACAAGATTCCACCTTAAACTTTCTATAATCCACTGTACAGAAAAACGATGGAATCTGTACATTTGACATAATCCTTTGCAGAAATCAGTACCACTTAGCAGTCTACAAACTTTCTGACACGATTGAATAAATAAAGCAGGTAACAACTTCACATTTGCAATTTTTGACGTTTTCAATCGAAAAGTGTCTACGATGGTGGTTTACGGTGGTTTAGGCGCGCAAAGGATTGTGGTACACTGTACTCAGGCATCTTTTTTCTGCAGCGAGGACTCAATTTTTAACAGCAAGGCAATTTAGCTAGTTTTCTCAACAGTCAGTTTTCTCCTTAAATCTTTAGCCAGTAGAGTTTATTAATTTTATAGATATCTATACATATATTTTTCACATTTTAGCTCAATTATTTTATAGTTGGTGTATGATGTCTAACGACCGTTACCGACTCAATAAATGTAGAAGTAGATGTAGAATAAATAACAAAGGATTGCGTGATTTTTATCTTTTACCACAGCAAGGTAATTTAGCTACTTTTCTCCTTAAATCTTTAGCCAGTAGAATAAATAGCAAAGGATTTAGCGTAGAATTCAAAAGTTCAAAGAAAAAAGTAATGATTTGAAATTGTATACCGCCATGAATATACCCTGTGCAATAGTCCATAAAGAGGCAGCTTGCATTGACTAGCGTAAGCACGTAGCAACACATAAATACAACAAGCAAGCAAGCTATTAAAACAGAACGATGTCGTTGGTCTCGAAACTGCCTCATTTGGATTCGTGTCAAGATTTCCTTTGAGTTCGCCAACGACATGGAAGAAGGGAAATCGCTCAGTTCTTCGCTCGTTCTCGTTTCGGAACTTATCCTTCTTGGTAGCGAGGGGAGCCAGTTATTCAACGAGTACAGATACGATGGACGGCTTTGTCTAGTTGGTCCGCCATTCTTTGGAGAATTAAGTTCATTTTGACGGCCGTTTTCAGCAATCGGAGGACAACTTTCAAAGTTTTGGTTGATTTCCGAGATGTCTGCTCTTGAAAAGGCGCTGTCTTGGTTTTGAGATATTTCCATTACGTAAGAGTTATTTTTAGTATCCAAAGTCTCCTTAAAATCCTTGCGCAGTTTTGGAGGACTCAGATGACCTTGAACATTACACTGCGCTTGGATCTTATTTCTCTGCGTTTTGACAATTTTGATCACGTGACCTGAAATCCACACAAATATGCAAAACGGGATAATTTCAAAGATGACTAATGTGCAAACAAAATACTCCTCTGTAGTCTTAAGAACTTGTTCACTGCTCAAGTCTTCCCATGCAAGCGGTAGAAGTCCAAGACAAAGCGGCACGATCCATGAAAACAGGATAATTTTCCATGCCCTTGATGACGTCACCAATGTAGCATACCTCAATGGAAACGCTATAATGACGTAATGATCAAATATCGTCATGGCAACGCTCATGACAGACACGTATATAAGGGAGCTATAAATAAAGAGCTGCATATACCGGTCACATGATCCCGTGTTAGAAAGATTGCAGACAAAGATTGATGGGAAAATAGAGACGCCGATGAGTAGGTCAGCAGTTGCTAGGGAAAGGGTAAACCAATAGTGCGTAATGTCCAGGAAATGTCTTCTAATAATAAATATTAGAATACTATTAGCAATGATATTGATTATAGTGATCAGCCATCCAAGTACTACGAACCACACAGGGAGCCCGAGATTTGATTTCACTAAAAGATTATCAATGTAGATTCTGGCTAAATAAGTCAACGGCATCTCCTTGGAAACGGTCAGGTCCCTTCAGGGAGCCCGATACTTAATTTACGTCAAGATATTGAAGCGCGCGTGTTTCGGCCGAAGTAGCTCAGCGGTATATCGATGGAGAAAATCTGGTGACCACAGGGAGCCCAACGCGTAATTTTCGATTTTATCAAAGAATATTCCCGCTAAGTAACTCAACTTTACATCGTTGAAGATAGCTTGGTGGAGCCGAACGCTTAATTTAATTAATCGCAGCGTAGTCCAGCTAGCTAGATAACTCCACAGGGAGCCCGATTCTTGATTTTATCGAAGCGTAGTCCAACCAAGTAACTCCACAGGGATCCCAACGCTCGATTGTCCAACCAAGTAACTCCACAGGAAGCCCAACATTCGATTTTACCGCGTAGTTCAACCAAGTAACTCCACAATTTTACCGATTTTATCGAAGCGTAGTCCAACCAAGTAACTCCACAGGGATCCCAACACTCGATTGTATCGAAGTGTAATCAGCAAACAAGTAACTCCACAGGAAGCCCAACACTCGATTTTACCGATTTTTTCGATGCGAAGTCCAACCAAGTAACTCCACAGGGATCCCAACACTCGATTGTATCGAAGTGTAATCAGCAAACAAGTAACTCCACAGGAAGCCCAACACTCGATTTTACCGATTTTTTCGAAGCGAAGTCCAACCAAGTAACTCCACAGGGATCCCAACACTCGATTGTATCGAAGTGTAATCAGCAAACAAGTAACTCCACAGGAAGCCCAACACTCGATTTTACCGATTTTTTCGAAGCGAAGTCCAACCAAGTAACTCCACAGGGATCCCAACACTCGATTGTATCGAAGTGTAATCAGCAAACAAGTAACTCCACAGGAAGCCCAACACTCGATTTTACCGATTTTATCGAAGCGTAGTCCAACCAAGTAACTCCACAGGGATCCCAACACTCGATTGTATCGAAGTGTAATCAGCAAACAAGTAACTCCACAGGAAGCCCAACACTCGATTTTACCGATTTTTTCGAAGCGAAGTCCAACCAAGTAACTCCACAGGGATCCCAACACTCGATTTTATCGAAGCGTAGTCCAACCAAGTAACTCCACAGGAAGTCCAACTGACTCGATTGTATCGAAGTACCACAGCCGCGATCTTCTCTAGAGACGTTGTGATCACAGGGAAGTTTGACTTGAAAAGTCATTCAGCGTTGCATCATTTAAGGCGGTTGGGTGTTTGAGAAATAAGCTGTTGACGATAGTTATATATAACGTTAGGAGCTTAGTAAGGCGTACGCAAATGGAAAGTCGGGTTCTTTTAACGACATTCGCCGGTCATACAAAATTAACAATCGTTAAAAGGATTACCAAAACTATATAAAGGGCCGGCCAAACAATTAAATACTAAGCGAGAGGGTTAATGTGTGATAAAAGGACAATGTGCGCAACAAACTAAAGATGATAAAATTAAAGGAGACTGATTGCTTCATAAAGGAAGTCTGCGAATAAATATGCGGTAACGCCCATGGGGGAGAGGGGAAGAAAGAAAGTAGTCATACAGTCAGTTCTATTCTTTTTTTTTAAACATCAAATGGAAAACGAAAACAATCGAAATGCGGTATATGTGCGATACTATCGATTACCTCTTAGTGTCATCACTTAATTTGAAAACGTGGCACTCTAGGGTCTGTAAATATGCCAATCTACAATTTATACGTGCTTCCTAACCCTCGATATAAAGAACATCCTTCAAACTCACTAACGTCAAGTCAATAATCCCTAAACGGATCACATTGTCAAGGTCTTATTAACAGAGCTCGCGCGAGGTGAAAAAATCAGCGCTGTGTTGATAGGTGCTATTTTTGACTATTCCTTATCAGGGATTTCTGCGGTTCGCACGCACTAAGTAGCGACGAACTAAATGTATAATATCAGTTCAACTGAGAAGAACAGATAGCATCGCTATACCATTATTTTGTGAAGCGGCATTTTTCAGTTTGAAACATGTATAATAATGTTTTATTTCGAAAACGATCGATGGAAAACGGTGGAACATCAAGCCTGGATTTTAACATAATATTGAGAAAATCCTAAGTATAGAGCGCAGTTTAGCAGACCCATGCATATTGTGTAGGTGACATAAGGGGTTTACCATGAAACAATTAAAAAACTGAAAGATCTTTTGCGAAGCTTTTGCATAAAAGACGACGTCCAAGCAGCTTATCGCAAAATAATTGAATTCGTTAAATGATCAAAAAGTGCTAGAATATTCTGCCGACAGCGTAAACGCAATCAATGTTAAATGGTTTACATTGATTAAAATGTTTTGTGGCACTTTTCTAAAGTAAAGATAATATTACAAATAATTTAAATGTGCGCTCAAGGCTAGAGACAATATCAAAATGTTATTGAACAGTTGTTTCTCGAACGAAGAATATAAGACTGACCCTGCATGGTTACATATTAATGTATTTTGTGCAGTATAGTCAGTGAAAAGCAGGGGTATAAGAATATTTATATTTAGGGCTGTAAGGGGCCGGATCCGTAAAATTATTCCATTCAGTGATTATTATGGAAGAACAGAAATTAGTGCAAAACAGAAATGACCGCTAGCTGCTCGTCTATCTTTTCTTTCTCTCTCTCTCTTTCGAAAAGAGTAAAAACAAATACCATACACTTTAGAGGGATAGCACTTATTACCTTGACTATTAACTAAATTTGCGTGTAGCTATATGTGTTCCGATTGTCTCAGCGTATGTCATGATAGAAGTAGCCTGATCAGTTTACTGACACGCACACTTTCGCTTAAAGTGTATTTAAATGGCTTTCTTGGGGACATGCCCTTAGGCGCCGTAATATCAGCTAGTATGATCGGAAGTTTTCGCGGTGAGACCACGTACATCAAACAGCAGATAGTCTTTTTAGCAATTGCTGTAATCAGCAACTGAATGATTAACATACAAAGTGACTTTAGTGCTCGTTACCAAGAAAAACAAAAACAAAAATCGTGGTTTTCAGTACTCTACGGCAGAGTTCTCTTCAATATTTTACATAATCTAGAGTGTATTTTCCTAGTTTACTCGCATTCAAATCACGTTTAAATCGGTCAATTATGCCGCATAACTATAACTTTCTTCGGGAGAAAGAGCATTTCATGGAAGGTCAGGGAAGTCATGGAATATATAGAAAATTTCAGCTCAAGTGGCCGACTCTCAGAATCAGTACTTTAAGCACATGAAACTCAATCGCGCTAATAATAAATGACTCCATCGTGTGTGAGGCACGAAAGGATTGTAAACCTACCTTTTTCTCCCTCAGTTTTCGCTCAGGGGCTCGGAAATCCAAAATTTAGATGCCGAATTAGGTGCCTTTACTTGTGAGGTGAAAGTCAGGATGATAGTAACTTCGCAAACATGATTACAATGAAGACAAAGGACCGGAGAAAAACAACATGGTTTGACCTCTGATCGCGCGTATCACAAAAGGAACCACTTACTAATCCGATACCTACTACGGGCACAGCCGTACATGCAGCGGGCAGAATTACCGGTACGGAGGGGTAATTTATGGAAATGCGCAGTTGGCACGCACTCCCCTGCTTGGCTTCCAAACCTTTTAGCGACATATATCAAACTTCCTCTGCAAAAAATATCGCTTACTACCTCCGGGTAATTCCTTATTTGGAATCGTGATTTCATATTTAGGTGGCTCTTGTACCGGCACGGCTCGATCCAGTCTCCAAAACTGCAGCGCAATCCGAGTACTGCTTGTTTGATCGTGCGTGAATGGGAATCCTGGGAATCAGTTCAGTGATAGCCAGTTGCAGCAGTAGTATATACACCCTTATAGCTTTACTTATCTACATATATATGTGCAACTCCCCTTTAGGCACATGTAAAGACTTGGCCTAGGTGAGCTTACTGACAACAATGCTGAAGAGTCAATCGTGCTAGGATCGGAAGTGTAGCAGCGCCTTATGCTTTATCGATGTTCTGAAACATCATCGTCGTCATCGTCATCATCCGTCACATCAATCATCATCATCATCATCATCTTCTTCTTCATAGTGGCTTCATAGCACCCTAAACCACTTTCAATATGCATATTGTTACTAAAGTTTCGTTCACAGTCAACAGGCTGTGCCTCTCTGGGAGACCAATCATATTGTATTGAAGAGACTCCGTTGTAAAATAAAAGCTTTGATTGATTTGATTTGAAAGGTCAGGTAAAAAATACCTTAACACCATCAATGCCGACCTTTTCCTATTATTATCAATTCCATACATAGTTAGATCTATGAATATCTACTAATCACTGTCTAGAAGCCGTTAGCACTCCTTCAAATACCAGCTAAAAACAGCACTTGAGTTTTTAACATTTTTGCAACATGTTGATAGATTTTTAAGAAAAAAAAATCAAGAGAAAAAAATTCAAGAGGTTTAATCACGACAAAGACAGTGATAAGATAAAAATGTTGTTGAAAACAATCAAAGTAACATCATCATTATGATGAACATCATCACTAGCAGCACCATCATCTTCATCAACACTATCATCACTCATCAATATAATTATTACTATCATCACCATCATTATCATCATCAACACATCATCATCATCATTATCATCATCAACACATCACCATCACATCATCATTATCAACCACACAGTGGTATACTAGTAATTGATAAGTAATATCATCGTTCATCATAATAATTAACTTATCATTATTAGTCTCAAACCCTATCATTATCATTATCATAATTTTCACCTTCGTCCTTGTTCTTCTTGTCTCACTCTTTTCTTAGCTTCGTCTTCCAAACATATGATAAAGATAAAAATATCTATGAAATAATAAAGTATTATGATGAATAATATCCCAGTTTACTCCACACCATATTTGGAAATACAGCGGTTCGCTGGCTCAAAGTGTGTATATTTTTCAGCGGTATATAATTTTAGCGCGGCAAAATATGTTTGCTTTGACCCGTGTGACATCAAGTAAAACATCGATGAGTTTTATTCAAAAGTCGCCTCTTTAAAGATTAAACTTCAGCCAGAATAGCTTCACTGATGCCCAGTGACGGGATATGAAGAGTAATATTGAATAACAAGCCCGAAAAAGGTGCGTAATTCATGTAATCTCGAAGCAATGGAGAGTTTCTGCAGATCGAGTCAAAGAGTTATTTATACATGTATGCCGCAATGACTTGCTTTTCTTTGCAGAGTTTAATTTGTCTCCTTTTCCTGAGATGTTGCAAAGAGAAAGCATATCGATGCATCAAGATTTGTAAGTATTTCAAGTTTAAAATAAAGTAATGAGCCATAAATACTGGATCGATGACGATGGTCCCAAAGGAATGACTCAATTATTTTTTGTACACACCGCGACAGCCTGACACGCCGAGAACAATGCATAAGAGAGCAAATACACTGTTCACGAGATTGATAATCATTACAAGGGTTATAGTATACCTACCAAGTTAATGTAGCAACAAAGTTTGCAGCTTTTTCTTCTCTTTTCATTCACCATTCTGCATTCATTTGTTCAACTTTGACAAGTTGACGCGCGCGCCACGAACTGGTCACGTGCCAATTTAAAGGTCAAATGTTTCTTAGGGGGGGGGGGGGGGGGGGGGGGGGGGGGGGGGGGGGGGTGGGGCTGGTGTTAAAATCCTGGCTGGTTGGACTAGTATTTAATAGTACTATTGTTTTTTATTATTGTTGCTATGTTACCAAATTGTTAATTATTTGCTTGTTGTTTTGTTTCCATGTCTGTTTGTTTCTGTTTGTTTGTTTATTTTAATAAAAAAATAAAAAATTAAAATTAATGCTATTATATTATTGTTATACTTTTTTGTAGTCAAATATTCCATGACCTCAGTAATGGGAAATGGTAGCCGCAGACCAGGTGTGCACTTATTGAGAGAGATTGTGATGTAGTACTGTCAAGGTGTCAAGATGTAAGTATAGCTATGCCGTGTTGGCTATAAAACTTGCCTCTTTTGTCTGACATTGTTTGTCTGACATTACCAATGTCAGAAGAGGTGATGTGATGTAAAGGAACGTCTACTAGCGGGGTACGATTTAATAGCCTTTGCCATTCACACATTGCTTTACATCACAACACTTCAGGGCGGCTGCATATAAAGAAGGCTTAATTAATTAAGATTTTAAAGTTGGGTGTTTATTTTATTTGACGTGCTTGGAAGGTAGACATATACATTGTCCAGATCTTGAAGTAAGTCTTTCAAAGACAGTGATTGGTATTTCCTTCAATATTATATGCACATGAACTTTTAAAACTTTATTAACTTCTTCGTATTATGAATATTTATATATTATTAATATAATTGAAAATTGAAAATTATTATTATTATTTTTGTATAAAATATATACTGAAGCAACAACAACTAAATTCTCTAGAATCCATTTTAGGAGTATTCTTAAAACTTTAGCTATTGATAGGATCTCTGGGTATGTATAAGAGGTGGATTAATATATTTAACAATTATTCCACGAAATCGAGTCGTACATGAGCTGATAGCCAATGAGGCACTAGCCGTGTTGGCTATCAGCCATGTACGATGAGATCGAGTGGAATAATTTATTGTTGTATTATATTATTAGACAACCACTGGATTGTGAGAAATATAACATTATTTTGTTTTTATTTTTATCCGGCAACTGCTGGTTTACCATTGTTGAAAATCTCTAACTTTCTCTACTCGTGGTATTATGAGCTGATAGCCTACTAGTAGAGTAGCCAATCAGAGCGAGCGCTTGCTCATATCCAGTGGTTGTCTATATAATCATTCCTGTTATACTAAATGATGTATTTGTATTATAATGTACATGGGTGGCACAGGGACTAATGGTGTTGGAAACACAGTGCAACATTGTCCACAATTTGCTGACACTGAACAAATTGCAGAGGTCACACTGTCACTGAAGTCATAAGATTGCCAGTTATTATATTGTGCAGTGCTGCACTATGTTTCTCTATGGGTTAATTATTGAACAAAACCTACATGTACCAGTGGCGGATTTAGGGTGGGGCGAAGTAGGCACATGCTCCCCCTTTTGGAAATTCGAAAAAGTTTTACATAAAATTTGGCTGAAAGCAATGTCCAACCTCAACGTGCCCCCCCCCCCCCCCCTGAAAAAATATATCTGGATCCGCCCCTGTGTACCCTCATTCTGCTCCAATACCCACAAACAATAGCACCCGATTGAGGCTGAGGCAGACATTTCATTCCATACATTTACTGTATTTCGTCCACCCGAGTCTCAACTAGAATCGATTGTTTGTGGACATCGTAGTGAATTTGGATATTCAGGGTGTGGCTTGTGTAACTTAAGACTTGGCTTTTTAAACAATCTTATGATTTAGTCCCATAATGCTTGATTCTTGGTATTTAATAATATTATTATTATTGATTTTGGTATCTTATATAAGGTTCATGAATTTATTTATTATTATTCTTTTTATTTTATGTTTATATTTGTGTTATTTTCAGATGATGTAAAATGATATTGGATACTTAAGAAATATCACTATATAAACACAGGCAGCCCAACCATTGCTTTTGAGGCTACCAAATAATCAAATAAAATGATATTTGCGTCTTTTTTTTTGTGATGGGTTTCCTGTGGTAGAGCGCGCACACGCAAGATATGTTGGGTTCCCTGTATTGAGTAACATATAATGTTGGGCTCCCTGTGCGCATCCCGCGCGTCCCGCAGTGCATGTATATACACATTTGCTGCGGGCGCGTCCCACAGGACACACACAGGAAGCCCAACACTATACATTTCTATACACAGTGAACCCAATATATAAATGCGCGTGCGCTCTACCACAGGAAACCCATCAAAAAAAGACGCGAATATCATTTTATTTGATTATTTAGTAGCCTCAAAAGCAATGGTTGGGCTGCCTGTGTATAAATACTTATTATTATTATTATTGTTATTGTTATTATTATTATTATTATTATTATTATTATTATTATTATTATTATTATTATTATTATTATTATTATTATTATTATTATTATTATTCACATTTGCTGAAAAATCATGTTTTGCTTTCTCTTTTCTTAAAAGGTGAAAACTTCTCATTGTCTTATCATGGTGCTTGTGGGTTTTTTTTATGTTACTTGCTCACCGCCATATGAAACCTCTTGAACAACATTTGATGATGTGAACGTCAAGGGGGGTTAGTCATTTCAGGGGTACAGCCTTATTGAAAATAATTAATACTCTTCTCCTTTTATCCCTAGAATATATCTAAATTTGAAGTAACAATATTAAACATGGTAAATCCTCTGAAGCCAACGATGGCCAACCTCACTTGGCAAATGCACATGCTAAAGATGATGTGGCGACAGGCAATGAATGTTGGCTTGCTTGTGCAAACAGAAATTGTAAGTACCTACCATACACTCATAGATAACCCTGAACAAAGTGGCTTATCCGTTACTGGTCTTGATTTATATAGTTAAAAAACAATATATGGTCAGCACCTGGATTCTTAAAAAGACTTACAAGAAGAATGACATCCATGCAGTCGACGCACCTGACGGGACGCCAATCTATGCTGGTGCTCCAGAATTTGGTAATTTCTTAGGCAATTAAGTTCAGTATTGCTGACGTTCTTCAATTACCTTAGATGATGACACTGAGCTGCCAGATATACCCGTGGTCCGGGCAGCGACAGTACCATCACCTCCTCCTCCTCCAGTTGACACTGACGAGGAGGAGTGCCAGGCAACAGCGGTGATGGCAGACGCCATCACACAGACAATCAACATATCAATCCAGCCAGATAACAACGATGACGAGGAAGAGCTGGAATACTGCCCCTTCGAAATGAGGGTGGAGGGTGCGCAGGAGGCGGATGTTGTTGTTGCAGAGGTGGAAGGTGAGGTGGAGGCGGAGGTTGTTGAGGAGGAGGCTGTGGGGACTGATGTGGCGGAAATGGGGAATGCGCAGGAGGCGGATGTTGTGTTCGAGGAGGTGCTGGAGGCTGTAAGGGGTGCTGTTGCAGAGATAGCAGATGTTGTTGTGGTGGAGGTGGAAGGTGAGGTGGCGGTGGATTCGGAGGTTGTTGGTGAGGAGGAAGAGGAGGTTGTGGTGGTGAAGGAGGTAGAGGCGAAAAAGGGGAAAAGGTTACTGAAAAGAAAAGAAAGAATGTCCAGTTTGTAAGAAGTTATTAATGAAGTTGCCTCGTCACCTCAAAGAGAGGCATGGGTGGACAAATGAACAAATAAGAACAAGAAATAGCAAGTCTTCCAACCCGGTGAGGAAGTGCCCATTCGCAAACTGCGGTTATTATGGAACGCGTTTTGGTCCTCATTTCGGTGCTGAACACCATTTGCGGAAGGCCACAGAGCCCATTCGGTAAGATGACGATTTTCCAGTTCTCTTTCTATAATTATATTTCACCAAACTATTGGATTCTTTTTTCCAAACAGATACAAAAAGATGCTGGACAGGGCCGCGAAGCTCCATAGAATGAAACAAATGAAGGACTTTGGTATAGAACAAAATAGAAATGCATTGTTTTAGTTTTACACAATATTTCGAATGCATATGATTATGAAGAGGATGACGAGACTTATGTTGATGAGGTCACCCTTGCTCAGCGGGACCTGGCCGCACTTAAGAAGAGAGAGCGAGAGGAGGAATGGACAACAGCAGGTGCTATAACCTACTGTCTACTAGCGGTCCTATAAGCCGGTGAATTGCATGATAATAGTGACAGATTTCATCATTTTCTTTTAGAAGACAAGAGGAGAAAGGCGAAGACGAAGGTGGTGGAGAGTTCGGGTAAAATATGCTACTATCTACTGGTGGTACTACAAGCCGGTGTAAAGCAGGATAATGCTAACAGTTTTCAACCTTTTCTTTAGAGGATGATTATGATTATGATGATTATGATGATGATGATTATGATTATGATGATTACCAAGTGTCGGATGAGGAGGAGGAGGAAGGGGAGGAGGAGGAGGAAGAGGAGGAGGAGGAGGAAGAGGAGGAGGAGGAGGAGGACTTGACTTCTTGCCAATGTAAGCCAAATAATAATTATGGATTGTCTATCGACTACCAAAAATCCTACAAATCACACCCCTTTGTTTTCTTTCACAGCCGACTACAAGAAGGCACTTTTGCTGGAGGGGCTTGTTGTAGAGTCCCTCAAAGAGTACGTGAAGTACTGTAATAGCCCCTTTGGAGGGGACAAGGTAAGCGTTCCTGTTGTCTCTTGAAACGAAGTAAAGGAACTGTTGATTATTTTATTGTTATTCTTAGAGCCAAAAAGAAGCCACACAGCGAAGCCAGTAGGTCTACGCCATCGCTATCGGCTTGGCCGAAGGGAACCTGCCCAAACACATGAGTGATTTACCACTCTTTGACATGTACGGTGTTTGGGAGGATTCACCCCACGCTAACCTTTACCCATATCAACCCTTACCGGTATGTATAAATAAAACTAACAAAATTAAATTAAAGCGAATAATAGACGTAAGTAATATTGTTGTTATTAGAGTCGTTTTCGTATGAGTGGGAAACCTACGGTACGGAGTTACCGTACGGAATCGAAGACATCTATTCAACCAATCACAGCGCGCAAAATCATTGCTCAACCAATCAGAATGCTTGGATGCCATCACCGCACCGCATGTAACTACTTTCCACTCATACGAAACAACTCTATTATACTTGTTAGCTTTGTTACAGTTTGATGCGTTTTAATAAAAACGCTGATGCGTTTCAACAAAAACGGAAGTAAACGTACACTTTCCGTAAGCGACTTCCGTTTGTTACATCAGTTTGATGCGCGTTTTAATACAAACGCAAGTAAACGTAAACTTTCCATAAGCGACTTCCGTTTGTTACATCAGTTTGATACGCATAACGCAAGTAAACGTACACTTTCCGTAAGCGACTTCCGTTTGTTACATCAGTTTGATGTGCGTGTTAATAAAAACGCAAGTAAACGTAAACTTTCCGTAAGCGACTTCCGTTTGTTACATCAGTTTGATACGCATAGCGCAAGTAAACGTACACTTTCCGTAAGCGACTTCCGTTTGTTACATCAGTTTGATGCGCGTTTTAATACAAACGCAAGTAAACGTACACTTTCCGTAAGTGACTTCCATTTGTTATATCAGTTTGATACGCATAATGCAAGTAAACGTACCGGATTTTTCGACTTCCAACTGAAGGTCCCACGTTCGATTACTCTCTGCCGTTTATATATCAGTTTTATCAGTCCTGTTTGATTTCTCTATCATCTTGTGCACTGACTTCATACTATTTCTTGCTTGATTTCTGTCCGTTTTATTTTCCGTCACCTCAAACGTTGACTGAATCATGGTGATCGCGCGACAACAAAGCAGCTTCCTCAATTCTCTTTTAAAGTCATTCTTAAGCAGCGCATACACTATTGGGTTTACCGCTGAGTTGAGGAACAACAGTATCACGGAGATATAAACAACCGTTCTGTCCGTGGCGCAAACGTGAAAGTGCCAGCAGATTGATTTGTAAATATCGAGTAACCAACAACCAACGAATAACAGAACAACAGCGCCAATAACGCGCACTGAGCGTTCGGTACGATTACGGCTGCTGCTATTTGCATACTGGTTATATTTGAGTTGATTGATTTGCGTTGCAGTCTGCCGTGCGTGTCGACGCGCGGTAAGGAGAATTCGTGTGTACATCAGAAGCATGATGACCGGGGGCAAGAACTCAAAGACTATGAGCATGATACTTGTGTGGATGCGCTTGTGTTTCGAAGCCTCTTTGGGAATTGCGCCGGACCACGTGATCGGGATGAACGACAAAATCACAGGCAAGACCCACGAAGCGGAGATGAGCAGTACAACTCGTGGAGTCGTCATCCACTGTTGATACCGTAGAGGATAAACGATCCCAAGAAAGCGCTCAAAAGTCATTGCAAAAATACTAATCACGGCAATCGACATCAGAGTATTATAAAACATATAGAACAAGCCTAAGTCGCAGGAGGAAAAGTTACAAAATGCTGCCATTGGAGGAAGACAGAAACTAATCAGAAAATCTGCTGCACTCAATGACATCACAAACCAGTTTGCTGACGTCAGCAGACGTCGCTTAGTCGCCAGTACGTATATTACAAGTCCATTTCCAAATATAGCGATAAGGGAAACGATTGATAAGATAACCCAGTACCACAATGGTCGCTGTGCGGGTCCATCATTTGTCTTGTCCAGTTGAGTGCTACTGACATTGGCGGTACTATTTGCTGTCTCGTTATATGACATGCTGTTAGCTGTAAAGAAAAACATTAGAAACGTTAGATTACAGTGGCTTAGGAGGGGAGAAGGGAGGGGAGGGAGATGAACATTGAAGATCAAACAATTCCTTGAGAAAAATGTCGTAATTCCTTATTTGGTAATGAAACTCCAAATTTGGTAGTTTGCTAATTTTGCCCCTATAATTGACTAGGCAGATTTCTACCTTTTGCCTTGTTTCAACAGATGTCATTTCTGATCTCGTGTGGAATTTTTATCAGCTGGATCGCAAGTTTTCAATATAATTCTCTCAGTCTACTCGATAGAACATATTTGACCACCATTTGGGGCTAGCTAGACAATGAGACCATGTACTTTTATCAGCTGGATCGCAAGTTTTCAATAGAATTCTCTCAGTCTACTCGATAGAACATATTTGACCACCATTTGGGCTAGCTAGACAATGAGACCATGTACTTTTATCAGCTGATTGAAATCCAGTAATACCTACCTTTAACGCGCTTTTTCTCCAAGAGACACGAACACCTACAAGCCTTGCCCAAATGTGAAGCAATTACTAGTTTTCCAACGTTTTTGACGCTCTCATGCGCGTATTGGCTGCGCGCATACTAATTGATACGAAGAGCCATGATAATGACATGACAAATGCGGTGTAAAACTTTTCTTTTTGGGGAAATAGAAGACAATCTTACTGTCAGTAAAAGTGCGCTTTTAGACTAATAGCCCTGAGTGGCCAAATGGCATGACTAACATTAGCCGATAATTCGTAGTTTCTTAAAATCATCAAAAATATTTGACATTATGTTACTTTTGTCATGGATACGAGCTGTTAGACAGAAGAACGCAAATGACAATACCGACATTTTTTTTCCAAAAAAAAATAAAAAAATGCAATACAGACAGAAGTCTCATTTGTACTGAAGAAATAAAGTCTTAAATGTTGGTATCGTTTGAATGAATTTGTTCACACGTTAGTAGATGACTCGTTTGTTACTAAGATTGTTGTGTCGCCCGATTTGTTTGAGGAAGACGATTGCTACTAAGTGACATCGTTTATTGAAATTGTTTGGAATAAAAACACTTCTCATTTCTGTGATAATACAAAGGAAGCATTAATACTAACACTTAAAATTGATTGAGAATATATGTACCCTGATAAATGACATCCTACGACGTAATAATTTCAAAGATTGCTTTTATGTTTTCAAAAATTGAGGTTTTCTCTTTTATCAGGATTTTAAGTCAGGAGTCGTCGGATGCCTCTTGTATTACAATCAGTAATCCAATGGATCTAATTGCAAGTACTGGAAATACTTAGAAACTTAGAAATACTTTCCGCAATGGAGAACATCGTTTAACAACACTTTTTATAATAAAAATATTCAACAACAAAAAAAAAAAATTATTAAAAAAAAAATCAAAAACGAAATAAAAATGATTTTTATCTTATAAAAGTATTTTCAATATTGCTTCATGATAGAACACAAAATACATCGTCTCGAGAATTGAAATATTTGTGTCTACTTTTAAAGTCTTTCAGAGTAAAATATACCAATAATTTCAATAATAATAATTTGGCAATATGTTTTTATTGCAAAAACCAACACATTTGATCCCCTGTTCCTCGTTGAATACATCGTCTTCATTGGTATTTGTTTTTACCATAGAAATCGTTTCCTGTGTAATATTAAATCCTATAATGGTCGATGACATAACTCTAAGTGAACGAATAACGTCGTTAAAGACGTATTTATTTTAACCTTTGGAAATGTTTCCTGTAGACGTGAAGAAATCCTTCCCCATCACAAGTAAAATAACTTTTTGGTTCGGATATGACGCGTGTGTACATGTGTTTAGTAGGGAAAAATCCCACAAATGTTGATTCTTTTCTTATTCCTTTTAACTTAAGGTTGCTTTCATGGATAATGGATACGAGGGCTTATTTATGGTGATGGCCACCGAAGTCTTTAATAAACAACGGCTTAAATCGGCTTCAGTATTCACCACCTGACGTCACAGATATCCTAAAGTGTCCCTTATACATTGCCTCACAAAAGCTATTACAAAATTCAGGGCGTTTACCAGAGTGCATTTTTGTAGTACCTCAAAGTGTGTGGCCTATCTTCTTTGGTGATTCGCGGTAGTTTGATTCTGTAACAATTTCGCGTTTATTGATCTGGTATAATCTCGCGCAAGCAGTGTATTTTTCTTCTTATCCCTAGCTACTTATGGAGACTTCATCGTTCTTATCATTCCGTAGCATAACCGTTAGGATTGAACTGAGGCTACTTCCGATATCCCCAGCGTAAATGATGCCTCGACTAATTATACCGTTTTTGTTGAATAAAACGAACACACACGAAGACTATTCTGACATTCTTTGAAGGATCTTCACGGTGACATAATTAAGGCGTCTTGTACTTGCGTGTATACTTGTGCCAGGCCCGTTTTCACGGTGACATAAGGCCTCTTGTGCTTGCGCTTATGCTTGCGTCAGGTCCAATTTCACAATAGCATAGGGCCTCTTGTACTTGCGCTTACTGCTTGCGTCAGGTCCAATTTCACAATGGCATAGGGCCTCTTGTACTTGCGCTTACTGCTTGCGTCAGGTCCAATTTCACAATGACATACGGTCTCTTGTACTTGCGCTTACTGCTTGCGTCAGGTCCAATTTCACAATGGCATAGGGCCTCTTGTACTTGCGCTTACTGCTTGCGTCAGGTTCAATTTCACAATGGCATAGGGCCTCTTGTACTTGCCCTTATGCTTGCGTCAGGCCCAATTTCACAATGGCGTAGGGCCTCTTGTACTTGCGCTTACTGCTTGCGTCATGTCCAATTTCACAATGGCATAGGGCCTCTTGTACTTGCGCTTACTGCTTGTGTCAGGCAATTTCACAATGCATAGGGCCATATGTACTTGCGCTTATGCTTGCGTCAGGCCCAATTTCACAATGGCATAGGGCCTCTTGTACTTGCGCTTATGCTTGCGTCAGGTTCAATTTCACAATGGCATAGGGCCTCTTGTACTTGCGCTTATGCTTGCGTCAGGCCCAATTTCACAATGGCATAGGGCCTCTTGTACTTGCGCTTATGCTTGCGTCAGGCCCAAATTCACAATGGCATATGGCCTCTTGTACTTGCGCTTACTGCTTGCGTCAGGTCCAATTTCACAATGGCATAGGGTCTCTTGTACTTGCGCTTATGCTTGCGTCAGGCCCAATTTCACAATGGCATAGGGCCTCTTGTACTTGCGCTTATGCTTGCGCAATGACATATGGCCTCTTGTATTTGCGCTTATGCTTGCGTCAGGTCCAATTTCACAATGGCATAGGGTCTCTTGTACTTGCGCTTATGCTTGCGTCAGGTCCAATTTCACAATGGCATAGGGCCTCCTGTACTTGCGCTTATGCTTGCGTCAAGTCCATTTTCACAATGACATACGGCCTCTTGTACTTGCGCTTATGCTTGCGTCACAGGTTCGTTTTCACGGTGACGGCTTATGCGCTTGCGTCAGGTCCATTTTCACAATGACATATGGCCTCTTGTACTTGCGCTTATGCTTGCGTCAGGTCCAATTTTCACAATGGCATAGGGCCTCTTGTACTTGCGCTTATGCTTGCGTCAGGTCCATTTTCCAATTTCACAATGGCATAGGGCATAGGGTCTCTTGTACTTGCGCTTACTGCTTGCGTGCTTGCGTCAGTTGCGCTTACTGCTTGCGTCATGTTCAATTTCACAATGGCATAGGGCCTCTTGTACTTGCGCTTATGCTTGCGTCAAGTCCATTTTCACAATGACATAAGGCTTCTTGTATTTGCGCTTATGCTTGCGTCAGGCTCGTCAGGTTCGTTTTCACGGTGACATAAGGCCTCTTGTACTTGTGCTTATGCTTGCATCAGGCCGCCCAATTTCACACTGGCATAAGGCCTCCTGTACTTGCGCTTATGCTTGCGTCGGGTCCATTTTCACAATGGCATAGGGCCTCTTGTACTTGCGCTTACTGCTTGCGTCATGTTCAATTTCACAATGGCATAGGGCCTCTTGTACTTGCGCTTACTGCTTGCGTCGGGTCCATTTTCACAATGGCATAGGGCCTCTTATACTTGCGCTTACTGCTTGCGTCATGTTCAATTTCACAATGGCATAGGGCCTCTTGTACTTGCGCTTATGCTTGCGTCAAGTCCATTTTCACAATGACATAAGGCTTCTTGTACTTGCGCTTATGCTTGCGTCAGGCTCGTCAGGTTCGTTTTCACGGTGACATAAGGCCTCTTGTACTTGTGCTTATGCTTGCATCAGGCCGCCCAATTTCACACTGGCATAAGGCCTCCTGTACTTGCGCTTATGCTTGCGTCGGGTCCATTTTCACAATGACATACGGCCTCTTGTACTTGCGCTTATGCTTGCGTTGGGTCCATTTTCACAATGACATACGGCCTCTTGTACTTGCGCTTACTGCTTGCGTCAGGTCCAATTTCACAATGGCATAGGGCCTCTTGTACTTGCGCTTACTGCTTGCGTCATGTTCAATTTCACAATGGCATAGGGCCTCTTGTACTTGCGCTTACTGCTTGCGTCGGGTCCATTTTCACAATGGCATAGGGCCTCTTATACTTGCGCTTACTGCTTGCGTCATGTTCAATTTCACAATGGCATAGGGCCTCTTGTACTTGCGCTTATGCTTGCGTCAAGTCCATTTTCACAATGACATAAGGCTTCTTGTATTTGCGCTTATGCTTGCGTCAGGCTCGTCAGGTTCGTTTTCACGGTGACATAAGGCCTCTTGTACTTGTGCTTATGCTTGCATTGCGCTTCACACTGGCATGCTCCTGTACTTGCGCTTATGCTTGCGTCGGGTCCATTTTCACAATGACATACGGCCTCTTGTACTTGCGCTTATGCTTGCGCAAGTCCATTTTCACAATGACATAGGCTTCTTGTACTTGCGTCATGCTTGCGTCAGGCTCGTCAGGTTCGTTTTCACGGTGGCATAAGGCCTCTACTTGTGTATGCTTGCTTGCGCCCTTATAAGGCCTCCTGTACTTGCGCTTATGCTTGCGTCGGGTCCATTTTCACAATGACATAGGGCCTCTTGTACTTGCGCTTATGCTTGCGTTGGGTTCAATTTCACAATGACATACGGCCTCTTGTACTTGCGCTTATGCTTGCGCAATGGCATAGGGTCTCTTGTACTTGCGCTTACTGCTTGCGTCAGGTCCAATTTCACAATGGCATAGGGCCTCTTGTACTTGCGCTTACTGCTTGCGTCATGTTCAATTTCACAATGGCATATAGGGCCTCTTGTACTTGCGCTTACTGCTTGCGTCGGGTCCATTTTCACAATGGCATAGGGCCTCTTGTACTTGCGCTTACTGCTTGCGTCATGTTCAATTTCACAATGGCATAGGGCCTCTTGTACTTGCGCTTATGCTTGCGTCAAGTCCATTTTCACAATGACATAAGGCTTCTTGTATTTGCGCTTATGCTTGCGTCAGGCTCGTCAGGTTCGTTTTCACGGTGACATAAGGCCTCTTGTACTTGTGCTTATGCTTGCATCAGGCCGCCCAATTTCACACTGGCATAAGGCCTCCTGTACTTGCGCTTATGCTTGCGTCGGGTCCATTTTCACAATGGCATAGGGCCTCTTGTACTTGCGCTTACTGCTTGGGTCACATTTCACAATGCATAGGGCCTCTTGTACTTGCGCTTACTGCTTGCGTCGGGTCCATTTTCACAATGACATACGGCCTCTTGTACTTGCGCTTACTGCTTGCGTCATGTTCAATTTCACAATGGCATAGGGCCTCTTGTACTTGCGCTTACTGCTTGCGTCGGGTCCATTTTCACAATGACATACGGCCTCTTGTACTTGCGCTTACTGCTTATGCGTCGCCAGTGAAAACTTAAGAAGCCATAACCAAGGAAACATACCGAATAATACTCAGTAAAAGAAACCTGCAAATTATTTTCATAAACTTTATGCATCTATAGTATATGTTATTATATTAGCGCATTTTTTAGATTTGTCATTCTTGAAGACACCTCGTTATCCTTGTTAAATATACGGACAGCTTTAGAATTTCAGTTTATGCCAAACTTTCTTTCACATCACGTTTCGTTCGCGTCATAACGTCACGTTCGTTTGTTCCTCTTCGGATTAACAACGAGTGACTATTACACGACACCTCTATGACGTATAACAGTCATTTCAAGACAAACCTTTTCCTTTTCTTCGATTTATTCCCGACACAATAAAAACAAGACTGAGCTTGGAATTCTAGTTTCTTTGACGGCAATCAATAAATTTGGAAAAATTTAATTTAAAGATGATAATCTTTGGCAATAAAAAAACGAAATTAGGAAAGAAAAGTAAATGCAATATCAGGTTGTCATGGTAACAGTTTATTCTTTTTTCTGATATTTGGTCAAAAGACTTTTGCTTTTGTCGCGAAAATTGATAATGCGATCCTGATAATTTCTAACCTTAATAACGCGACGCGACGTATCTCCCGTGCGCCGGAAAGTTGAGTGACATTTCAATATTACGCTCTTGAATAGTTCTATTCAGAATGGAACCAAGTAGTTTCTGCTTATTTTCTTGAAGAGCATCGGCTGGACATTTCAATTGTCGCGAAAATTGATAATGCGATCCTGATAATTTCTAACCTTAATAACGCGACGCGACGCCGGAAAGTTGAGTGACATTTCAATATTACGCTCTTGAATAGTTCTATTCAGAATGGAACCAAGTAGTTTCTGCTTATTTTCTTGAAGAGCATCGGCTGGACATTTCACAGTCCAAATTTCAACCTAATCCGTGTATTTGTGGCTTATCGGAGATTTCCAGAAATGAAATTTGAGAAGCGGGAACAATCGCCGCACTGAACGGAACAAATCAACTTCTCTTAGAATCAATAAAAGAGAAAAAACCTTTTTGCGCGCATACGAACAATCGTAATTTCCAACAGGTTCGAATGTATTTCAACTATACTGTCACCTTTAGTTATGTTTTCAGTTTTCTGTAGAGTATTTCTACGTACCGTTTTGGTCCCGTGCGCTTGTCGGATCGACTCCCTTGCAGGTGCTAAGTGAAAATAGATTCATGAAAGCCAATCCTGTGTACATATACACAAAGTAAGATCTTTTGTCAGTGTGTTTTATTTGCGGCATTGGCTTGTGTTTGTTTAGTCGATAGATGCCTCGTAGGATCTGTCACGCTGCTTCCTATGCGAATTTCGCTCCCATGTTCTCATAGGTAAAACCTTTCATCGATCGATGATAAGGGAGGTTTCCGATTGATGATATGGTAGTAGTATTATAATAGTAGTGTGACTGTTGGTGGACTGTTTTGCATTGATTTGGTATTATGAACTGTGAGAAATTAGTTTTATATAAAGGAATTTAATTTGGCATTCATTTATTCGTTCATTCATTCATTCATTTCTTCATTCGATCAGTCATTCATTTCTTCATTTATCCATTCAATTATCCATTCGTTCATTCTTCCATTCATTCATTCAATCATCCATTATTCTATTCATTCTATTATTCATTCATTCATTCATTTCTTCATTCGATCAGTCATTCATTTCTTCATTTATCCATTCAATTATCCATTCGTTCATTCTTCCATTCATTCATTCAATCATCCATTATTCTATTCATTCTATTATTCATTCATTCATTCATTTCTTCATTCGATCAGTCATTCATTTCTTCATTTATCCATTCAATTATCCATTCGTTCATTCTTCCATTCATTCATTCAATCATCCATTATTCTATTCATTCTATTATTCATTCATTCATTCTTCCATTCATTCATTCAATCCATTATTCTATTCATTCTATTATTCATTCATTCATTCATTCATTCAATCATCCATTATTCTATTCATTCTATTATTCATTCATTCATTCATTCATTTATTCAATCATCCATTATTCTATTCATTCTATTATTCATTCATTCATTCATTCATTTCTTCATTCGATCAGTCATTCATCTATTCATTTATCCATTCAATTATCCATTCGTTCATTCTTCCATTCATTCATTCAATCATCTATTATTCTATTCATTCTATTATTCATTCATTCATTCATTCATTTATTCATAGGTCTTTAATGCTCTTTCGTTCGTTTTTGCCTTTGTTCTTTCTTTCATTCATTCTTACTTACTTTCTTTTTTGTCCACATCCATCCATTCATTCATTCATTCTTCCGTTTGTCAATTTACTCTTTAACACTGAGTTGAAATAATCGTTGATCGAATTTACGACCCCATCAATTGTATCTCATTTAACATCAACTCTGACCCAATTAGCATCAAACTCATTCATACTGATATCATTTTGACTTAATTGCTCTACGCATACGTTCCAAATTACGTACGTAAACGCTTGATTTACGCAGCAACACTGCCGTATTGTAAATCGCGTGAACTGACTTGATTTTCTCATCGTCTTTTTGGACATTATAATCGAAATTAGTCATTTGTTTATTCCTTAAGAGTGTCTTTGATCTTGTATTATCTTAGAGTTATAATTTGCCTAGGTTATGTCAATATATATAGGCAGTTGTATTTGACCGGATTTGGTATCTATTGAATATACATGCATATATATTGATTGCATGTATGATTAGCGTAAAATATCATCTAATTCGAACTCGAGCTGAACAAAATCAATCAAAACACTCACTTTAGCATTTGAAATAGATGGTTTTTACAATGAAAAAATTAAAACGCGCTCATGAAGCCTTGGAAATTCATTGGAAATGTGTTGGAAATCCAAAGTTCCAATGTTCTGATCTTTTTATAACAATCTGGGAATTTCCAAAGAATTTCCAATTACCAGAGAATCCCCCTAATGTTGCCTATCTCATGGCAGTGGTACTATTTCTGCCCGAAGACAAGTGCAGTCAAACCCTGGTCAGCGTTTGAGATACATCTGCACGCTTTTTGATTGGTTCAGAAAGGAAGCCATTTAAGTGTCACGGTACCGTAGGTTTCCCACTCGTACGAAAACGCCTCTATTAGATACAGTTTCAGTACAACACTACTTCACGAACCATTATGAAATTTCATTGTAATTGTTAGCTATTTGAAGCAGTTGGGATGATTGAAGAAAGCCTTTCAAGTGCTTGGTTGCCATGGCGACCACACATCGAAACGAGCCGATGTGAATGTCAACTTCAAAAGTTAAACTAAATAGCATCTCAATCTTGAGAAGCGCGAGTATAAGACTTATCAAATTACTTCAAAACCAGTACCCCCATATACTAGACTAGTATAACCACTAAACGTCCTGCTCAAAGCGAAACGGTGACGTAAAAAATGACAATTTTTCACCAGAAAATCGGCTTCCTTTCTTATTGAAATTAATATATATTAAAGCTGCAATAACCTTACCTTATTTGAACATATGTATTTTCGTTTAGATATAGAGATACAGTTGTATAGGCATTTTTAATTTGATTGTTGCAAAAACCTTGCCTTACCTTTACCAGTAAATAATAATAATAATAATAATAATAATAATCTTCAACTTCTCCGACAGAGTGGTTTACTGCAGAGGGGTCCTCCTTTAAATAGTCTTTATAAATTCAATACAAGACTTTATTATAAGTTTTTTGAACATATAACTACGGTATAGTCATACTTTATGTGTTGCAATCGTTTACTCAGTAATCAGCGCGCGTGGTCCCCAAAAAAGAGAAGCTTTATGATCTTAACTTCAACAGAAAATCCCCTATATTTTTAAGTCGAATACAACTTTTGGTGTTGTGCATAAGTTTTTGAAAATATGATTACTACAATAGTACCTACCTTATTTTTACTGGAAAATAAGCTTTTTTTGATTTCAATGCAGTACTGGTAGTATAGGTCTTCAATGCAAGTCTTTTATATGAAACATCCTCACTTGGAGTAATTTTCGTACGAGTGGGAAACCTACGGTACCGTGACACTCAAATGGCTTCCTTTCTGGACCAATCAAAAAACGTGCAGATGAATTTCATCCAATCAAACTCTTTCAATACGGCGCGGTACCGTGACACTCAAATGATTTATTTTCTGAACCAATTAAAAAGCGTGCAGATGCATCTCATCCAATCAAACCGTGACATTCAAATGATTTCTTTTCTGAACCAATCAAAAAGCGTGCAGACGCATCTCATCCAATCAAACTCTGTCAATACAATACAAGAACGCGTCTATCTACAAAGAGCCATAAGGCATTAATAATGGTTATCGTTTATAGTGGTGTTGATTCTGCGCATTATTTGACAATCATCTAGATCTCTTTTGTGATAGTTTCACAGTTAAATACATCGGTCTCGGTGATGAGAGACGCCGCAATGCGCGAATACAAACACGGCTTCGCTAATATCAGCGGTAGCAAATCAATAGAAGGAAGTCATCGTTAAGGGAAACTAAGTATTAACACCTTTGTAGATAGCAAAAACAGGATATTAAACAGAGATATCTTGGTAATGAGAAAGAAAGAGAAAGAAAGAAAGAAAGAAAGAAAGAAAGAAAGAAGAAAGAAAGAAAGAAAAAGAAAGAAAGAAAGAAAGAAAGAAAGAAAGAAAGAAAGAAAGAAAGAAAGAAAGAAAGAAAGAAAGAAAGAAAGAAAGAAAGACAGAAGACAGACAGACAGACAGACAGACAGACAGACAGACAGACAGACAGACAGACAGACAGACAGACAGACAGACAGACAGACAGACAGACAGACAGACAGACAGACAGACAGACAGACAGACAGACAGACAGACAGACAGACAGACAGACAGACAGACAGACAGACAGACAGACAGACAGACAGACAGACAGAGACAGAAAGAAAGAAAGAAAGAAAGAAAGAAAGAAAGAAGGCAAAGGGAAATAATATGGATGGATGGTTGAATGAAAGCCGGAGACAAAGAAAAGAAGGGGAAAAGAAGGGGAAAAGAAGAGGAAAGGAAAGGAAGGAAGGAAGGAAGGAAGGAAGGAAGGAAGGAAGGAAGGAAGGAAGGAAGGAAGGAAGGAAGGAAGGAAGGAAGGAAGGAAGGAAGGAAGGAAGGAAGGAAGGAAGGAAGGAAGGAAGGAAGGAAGGAAGGAAGGAAGGAAGGAAGGAAGGAAGGAAGGAAGGAAGGAAGGAAGGAAGGAAAATAATAAATGGGTGGATGGTTGAATGAAAGCCGAAAACATGCAAAGAAAGGAAGGACTACAGAAAGTTCAATTAAAAAGAATGAATACCTTTCCTCCATATTGTCACACCGTAATTAATACCATTCATTTCCTAATTATACGAAATTAAAATTCAATATGAAAGGACTGATTCGGTTTGAAATACCTTATCAACTGGCGGACGCTGTAATTAAAATCATGAAGGTATTTCCGCTCTTAACTTTCTCGGTCTTCCTGTGGTTTAAAAGGGACTGGGAAAGGTTTTCTATTCACGGTATTTCTCACCACAGGTATACCGAGTTGAGTTGACGTCATGACAATCGTGTGTAGTGAGTTCGTTTGTGCGTTGTGTTGAAACTAGTGGATTGCAAACCCACTAGCTTTAACGTCTGCAATCAAAGGGTATCTCTCTTACGTGTCCTTGGCCCAACCTTGTGAGATTAAAGACCCTGTGTCCGAGACCATAATGCCTTGCGCCAATGCTTTGATTTAGTGTTTACATGCACCTGCTAAAATTATAATATGTATTTTTGTACATACATATAGAATACAGCATTGTTTTTCGGTCACTGATGGTTCAAATTGACAACAAATCGCTCAGGCTATTTTTTTTTCTGATCTGAATTCTCTTTCAAATTTCGATTAGTGCGGGCAAGGTATCATGGGATCGGACACAGGGTCTTTGAAGGCAGGGCTCATGTTTTTCAAGAAGTTTATTTTGAAGTCTGAAAACAGCCCCTCCCTCCCCTCCCTTGAAGACATTCATCTGTGGAATATATATTCAATACTAAATGCGTTATCTTTCTTATCAGATGCGTTTTTTTTAGGTTGTCACTGGCCTACTTGGAAATAGATAAACAATGGACTGAATAAGGTAAAGTGTAGATTTTCGATTTATTTATTTATTTCTTCACGTAGTATCAATATTTTTTTCAATTTATTTAAAATTTTAAATGCAAAAGAGTTCCCAATTAAACCTTATCTATTTGTATCAACTATCATGCCGAATAAATATGATACATGATATACTGTGGCGATAAGTTTTACCTCGGAGAGAAAGAAGGGGTATTCGCCCCTTCCGCCACCCTCCACCCTGATCACATGACAAGCGCTAGCACCCAAGCCGGTATGTGGCAAATACATTGGAAGACTGGGTACGAGTGTTATAATCATTGAGGTAGCAGTTCTTAAATTTTGACAATATTATCTCTAATTTAAAACCGATAGCCTATCCAATGTGCTGGATAAAGAACGTTGAATCCATGCAATTGATATTTCCACTAGTCTTTCATCCAGGGCAAACACCTCAAAAAACTTGTAACTAATTCAGCCAATCAAAACACTCGAACCCAGTCTTCCAACATATGCCACAGACCGGCCTAAGGGCGCATAGCTAGGTTTCTGTTGCACCCAAATGGCAAGTATCACCACATGATATTTACAGTCTATTACAATCGTTAGGGGAGGTCGAGACAAACCCCTCCCAATAACTATAATGGTTACAAACTATCTACAATTGCGTTATCTTGAAACGTCTTCGGGCCCAGTTATTATACTGCAATAGAATATAACCCATAGTCAATGAATCTATGGGGCTGTTTTGAACCTGGATTTTGACATGGGCTTCCTGTGTTCAACAAAAGAGAGAGACTGGGACTCGCCCACACTTACCACAGGAAGCCCGGCCTATGTTTCGTGCACATTTCTCACTAGATAACAATAGGAGCGCCGCAAAGTTCCACAGATCTGCCGTTTCGTAAGCTAGTTTCCATAGTGTAAGTGCGTTCACTGAAGCTCCAGTTTTGCTGACGTTGCGAATGAATAAGTCGAGTTATTCCCAAAGCTACCACCGTTAGATTGCCGCGCTCTTCCACACAGTAACCTCTTGAGTTCTCTGCGTATGTCTTTCTTAAGAGCTGCGTAAACAATAGGGTTAGTGGATGAGTTGAGATGCAGTAATAACTGCGCTGTGATCATCGACTCATGCGAATATGGACATATTTGAAAGATCTGACATATGGTGTTATACACGGCCACCATCCAGCACAGCGCAAATAGTATGATCACCGCACCAAGGACCGCCACGGAGCCTTCTCGGTTACGCCTCTCACGGCGCTCTCTTTTGTAGCTTTCGGGGTTCTCCGTAGCATCATTTGCGTTGTCGTCGTTGTAGCGAAGTTGATTGTTAGTTTGGTTGGTTTGTTTTGAGATCCTTCGCGCGATGATGTAGATACGGGCATAAACCATTAGCATAAGAGCGATGGGCAATACCACAAAAACCAACATCTGTATAGGTTCATATATACGGCTTGCCTTTTGCCGAATTTCTTCACCTGAATAGGAGTATGTCTCGGGGATGACGGCGATGATGAATGGTATAATCCACGAGGCGCACAGGATTCCTATCACCCGCTTGTTGTTCATATACAAAAAATACTTCAATGGGATCACAATCGATATGTACCGATCGAGAGTCAAAGCGCAAACATTAGCCACAGAAGCGAAGAAGAAAGTATTATAGAACACGAAAGCAAGACTGATGTTGCAGGTCTGTAGTTGTTCACAAATGTACGAGCCCGGTATGACAAAGATACCAGTGCAAATATCCGCAACTGCTAATGAAAAGATGTAGTAATTGTTCGTCAGATGAAGCGATCGACGAGTTATAATCAAGTAGATCACCATTCCATTACCAATGTTGGTTACTATGACGATCAAGAGAGTAAGAAGCCAATACCACAAAGGCGACTTGAAAGATGCCTGTGGGGGGCTTGACGTGAAAGAGGCATTCGTCACTTCGACTGTGGAAGACATTCGCGTGATTGTAGTATCGTCTGTGCATTTATACCACTCGAGAACAGGTCGAGTGCTCGGGTATTCAATAATTTCCTATGGCCCTGAAAGAATAACATGTATTAGATTCAACGTGAAGAAAACTGTCCTTGACATCGAGTTAAATAGAAACATCCTTCAATGACACCAAGATATCAGAATCGCGTGTTCAGTTTGGATATTAAAAAGATAAGAAGTATTTATAGCTATAAAAACAGTGGAGAGGTCATACTATAAACTCGATAAACTCGATAGGTCATACTGTAAACTCCTAATACACATACCACCACTGAATCTTCCGTTCTCTATTACATACTATTGCCCAAGCTACTGGAACACGGTTATAAGTCTTTGCTGGTTATCTTTAGCAAATGAAGTTTAGAACGCTCCTTGACTTGTTCTCATGAGTCGTACTTACGTTTATAGAAATACAGTGGACCGACTTCTAATGGATTACTAATTGCCCTCACTGTTGCCGAGTGAATCCAATTAGTAGCTCACGTTGTGGCAGGTCTAAACTCGGACGCAGTAGGAGTAACCCTCACACGAGCAGATTCAAGCAGACGTTATAGTTATCGTGCCGCTATGGTGTGGTGTATCATCTGCGCTGTGTAGTACACAGCGAGTTTTCTTACGACCGTGGTGACGTATTGATCAGGCGCTGAAAACCAATCCTTTTACACGTAGAGTAATGCATTTTGTACCGGAAATATTTACTTATGTTTACTTTATGCTCGTGTGACACTGATAGATGAGATTACTGCTACAGATTTTGACAAGACATACGTTTCCTATCTCCTCTTCCATGGGGCAAAACTTTAACAAGAGGCAACAGCGTCCCTAACCTTAATTACACATTGTTCTGTGCCTGTAATTGAACTCAATTCTTCACGCCAGTTTCGTTGTCATCACTCTATTTGATCTAGGTACTTAATTATACATTTCGTAATTGAAATACTTTTGTAGCTAATCTATAAAGCAGGCCACAAGCCCTTGCAACTAGTTGACATCATTTAGCGTTTTGCTTTTAAAAATATCGGCACATTTAATTGACCATGAACGCTTCGCTGCCACTGAAACACCAAAGTAAAGAAATCCAATCTAGTCAACGATGCAAAGCAAATGCTGACAATCATCTTGTTTACTTAGTTATTGAAGCGTGGGAGGTATATGATTGATAAGTTGGAATTTATCTCAGCTATGAGATCGTGGCGATGAAAATCCGTTTTTAAAAACATCCCTATCTGATGTAGTACAACGTTACCGATCGACAGATGCATGTCAAGAAACATACGCAAATACTTTCTGCTCTGAGTGGGAGGCGACAGATTTCCGCGTCATTCTAGAACTTTTAAAATTCTTTTGAAAATAAAGGATCGAGTTTCGTTAGTGGCTAAAGTTGTTCCGGACGCCCTCTTTTTCCCACAATTAAAGTGCATTCGTAGCTGGATAAGGAACACATTAATGAAAAGAGACGACGGCTTAACGAAGACGCTTGTCTGAGTGGATCCTATTAGAAAACGGTAAAACGTTTCGGATGGGTTCTTGCGTCAAAGGTGGCGCCGATGGAAAGATCAGTTTCTCAAAACGATTGTTTGTCTTTGGTTTTGGTTGCGACAGCTCATTCGCTTTCATTATTCATCATCATCATCACTACCATCCAGTTACTACCATCTTCACTACCATCATCACTACCATCCAGTTACTACCATCTTCACTACCATCATCACTATCATCATCACTACCATCATCACCACCATCATCGTCATCGTAAACATCCACTCTAATCACCATCATCAACGTACATCATCATTTTTACCTGCACCCGGATCTGCACCCACGTGGGCTAGCACATGGTTCCGCATTTATATTTAGTGGAGAAAGTAAAGTGTTTCGGATGGGTTCTAGTCAAAACATGGTTCGCTACCATCATCGTCATCATAAACATCCATTCTATAATCAACGCAGTTTTATATTTAGTGGAGAAAGTAAAGTGTTATTTTTTTGGGCATGTTAAGTGACTCAATCCATTTCGCGTTCTCCAGCGCATGTTAAAGTGTTTTAGCACCATGGCTCAATCAATTTTATTCAGTATTTCATCGTCACTATCACCATCATCTCAACTCTAATCCCTCTCGTCATTTTGAACGTCTCGTTGGCCTTCATTCTCTTTAACTGCATGTTGACCCGAATCGTCGTGCAAATTATTGTTTTTGTCATCGACTCGATCGCCTCATTCTCTCGCGACCCGAACCACGACTCGATCGAACTTCAACTCACCTCGACGGAGTTTCGCGAAACTAAGGGTGCATTCGATTGACCTTATTCCAGAATAGGAATAGACGAAATAACATCCCTAAATCGCTGTTACGCAGCTACTGTCCACTGTAAAATGAAACGATTCCTTGTTGTATCATAATAAAGTTACAAGGAACAGTTTGGAATTTTAAATGTGCTGAAATAAAAGCATCCAAGTGTTTATTCCGTATATTCCTATTCTGGAATAGTGTCAATCGAACGCACCCTAAGTAGGAACTATGTTCATGCAGTGATCAACTTCCATCGCCACAAATGTTCCCACTGTCATCTTCTGTAGACAAGACGTCATAGTCAGCAGTTAAGTGGCATCCCACAAGCTTACCAGCGTGAATTCACAATACTGATGTCGTTCTCAGACCACTTTTTTAAGCTGAAAGCTGCTGTCCCACAATCGATAGTTGTCATGTTTTAAAATGGACAAATTACAGTTAGTATCAGCAGGTATCAGACATCGAGACTCGGACCATTATCTACGAAGTTAACCTCAGAACTTTATCTGACTGTCAATTATTTTTTTATCACTCCAAAAATAATAGTATGTTCTGAAGTTGTTGTATGTGGCCATGGAAATTGCAGTATATATTATTCAGCAAATACTCAGACAGTATATCAATTATAAAGAATATGAAATTACAAATAATTAGGAGGTTTCGATCTAGAGAAACGAGTTTTCAGTTTACCCCCAGCAGCGCTCTTTCGTGGTTCAGTTGAGATTGATTTTATTTCTATCGAATGTGTCTAGTGTAGACCAGTGTATAATATCTGAACTAGTAACTGATAAATGACTAGGAAACAACCCCCCCCCCCCCCCCCCCCCCCCCCCCCCCATCCATCCATCCATCCAATCCATCCCATCCCTCCATCCATCCAATGACTAGTAATAATAAATGATAAATGACTAGGAAGCAACCCCCCTCCCTCCATCCAATGACTAGTAATAATAAATAATAATAGGAAAAATGACTAGGAAGTATACCCCCCCCCCCCCTCCCTCCCTCCATCCATCCAATGAACTAGTGAATAATAAATGACTAGGAAGTACCCCCCCCCCCCCCCCCATCCAATGTGAACTAGTAATAATAATGACCAGGAAGTATCATGATCACCCCCCTCCCTCCCTCCTCCCCTATCCAATGAACTAATAATAATAAATTACCGCTTCCCTCTACTTAAAAATGACTAGCAAGTATCCCCCGCCACCACCCCCATCCAATGTGAACTAGTAATAATAATGACCAGGAAGTATCATGATCACCTCCCTCCCCCCTCCTCCCCTATCCAATGAACTAATAATAATAAATTACCCCTTCCCTCTACTTAAAAATGACTAGCAAGTATCCCCCGCCACCACCCCCATCCAATGAAATAGTGAGAATAAATGACTAGGAAGTATACAAAGGTCTCCTAACCCTCTCCCCTCTACTTGAAATTTGTCGAGATTTTTGATGCCGTCTAATTTAAACTGCGATACGCGGAAGCACTCGCTCATCGGATTATATTTTCTTTCTAATCCTCTTTCTTTTCCTCTATTTTCTCTTTGTTTCTTAGCCTCATATCAAAGTATCAGCGTTTGTGAACCACATCAGCAATGTGTCTGGAAAGTACCGATCGTACTTGAATTTTAGTCATCTCCAAAAACTGTAAACACAGGTATTTCTGATCACCGATCCTTCACATTGTCTCCTGTTCGACTCTCAATTCTGTTGCTTTTCAAAGTTCTGCCATTCTTTACCATTCATCGTTCGCATATATATATTATACCATTCATCCTATTCACATTTTTAAAGGTTGAATCTATAAAGAACATACAAATTATCTTACCAAATACTTGACAACTGCTTTCGTTTGTGATAAATCGAAATGATTCTAACGTCAAAATCTTTAGAAAATCAGTATGTATGTGTCGCTGGATGTCGCAGGGCACAAATAAAGGCTGACAGCCGACCAAAGATTTGCTTTGTCCCTGGCTTTTGGTATTGGTTTTTCTTGAAAGGACGTTCGCTGACACGCAATATTTATTGATACATCAGGTACCGCCACTCTGATAGAGACAATGAAAAATAACTCAAATACCATCAACATGAATAATTCATGTAGGAAAAAAGAAAGTATTTACTGAGTGTCCAATTTCTATGTCGGAAGAAAATGATTTTTAACAGTTTCTGTCATGTAGCTTTCATGCTACGACCGCAGCCAAATATTTAACTAAAATAATTGTAATAACGGGATAAACGGACTTGTGTTACCAGTCACGTAACATTTAAATTTTCAAAAATATCATAATCGGAAAGACCATGTTAAAATTAGTAAATGTGAAAAATGTGAAACGAATTTTGGAGATATGGCGAAAGTACAGGCGTCCAAATGTTGTTCTTTTCGTAAAGATTGTACGTTGCGATGGCAACGGCTTTTAAAATTGTACAAATCCTAACAGAGAGAGCAAGCTGGAGGCCTGTAACTTCCGTCCTATCTACGTAATTTGTTTTAAATTTACTAATTCCAGTACGCTCTTTCTAGGTATGATATTTTTGATTGTCTTGGGTGAATTTTTAAAATAAAAATGTCACGTGACAGGTGACGACAGAAGCTCCAAATTTTTTTCTTATCATCCAATATTTGACTACATTTAAATGTAATTATTGTTACCGATTTTATGTTGAAAAATTTTCAACTTTGATCATTACAACACCATACGTGTATTAGGCTTGTGACCAAACACTTTTTAAAAATATGGTCCTATTATTATTCAAATTAGTGTTATTTTATTACAATGCACTTAGCAGGATTTACCAATCTTTGTTTTAGTACAAACATGGTTTCTGGTCAGTTTCTGGTTAGTAGATATTAGTGACTTTGCTGGAAAAGATGGTGACAGCCAGAAACATCGATCGTGTCAAATATTTGAGAAGTTCAAGCAAAATTTAGATCGAAAAGAATTTCAAACTCAAGCCAAAACCACGAGGGTGAAGATACTCCAGAAATCTTTCAGTAGAAATGTGCTGCCGACGCTCCAACATCCTGACCACATTCCACACCTACATGCATGCAATACAGGCTGTTGTGATGAGGCAATTCAAGAGTGTGGTGTTTGCGAGATACGAGTGAAAATGGCACTGAAAACTAGGCCGATAGATTTGGTACAAATGTTTCGGCAAAACTCGTGGTTCCTAACGTTGACTGAGGAAAGTATTTGTTATCATGTCATCGGCATTTGTTTTTGCCTGAATCGCTGCTAGCACATGTACGATCGGGAGTACTTGTGATCGGTATCTTTGAATCTAAGTCAGTAATAAATAGCTTTGTCTGAATAAATGGGTTGTATAAATGAAAATGAAAATGAATGAATCGATGAGTGAATAAATGAATGAATGAATAGATGAATGAATGAATGGATGGATGGATGGATGGATGGATGGATGGATGGATGGATGGATGAATGAATGAATCCTGAATGAATGAACAAACGAATGAATGAATGAATGAATGAATGGATGGATGGATGGATGGATGGATGAATGGATGAATGAATGAATCCTGAATGAATGAACAAATGAATGAATGAATGGATGGATGGATGGATGAATGAATGGATGGATGGATGGATGGATGAATGAATAGATGAATGAATGAATGAATAGATAAAGAAAGAAATATTAGTGCTTGAAGGAAGAACTAATTTATTTGAATATAGATAATTGAATGAATGAATAAACACACGAATGATTGAATGAATAAAGTAAATAAATAAATAAACGAACGAACGAACGAACGAATGATCTTCTGATTAAGAAATCTAAATGGGCCAAATTGGAAATCAGTATTGTTGTATTTGCTGTATTTGTAAACCTACTCAAAATAAAGATGATGATGATGATGATGATGATGATTATAAGATATACCATTTGTGGAAATATAAAAAAGACATCGATAACAGTTCATTATGATAATTTACAGAAATATTTGGATCATTAATTCTAATAAATAAAATAATTTCTAATCACAGTGTCCAATATACTGCCAATAAAGTCTGACCATACGATCTAAACTCCGATTATTTTTCACTAACGATTAAGATAACAGCAATAGACCTCTTTAGCTTCGTATGTAAATTGCCCATTTCAGATCATGTGATGTAAACATGGTGTTCTCTGGAGAATTAGTCCTTTCAATATGAACGAATAAATTTCAGAAATATAAAGGAACAATTCTCCAGAGAATATCATGTTTACATCACATGATCTGAAATGGGCAATTTGCATACAAGCTAAAGAGGTCTATTGCCTGAAACAAATTATAATATCCTTAAGTGGCTGCTATTTGGTGTAGTTAGCCACTGGTAACATCCTATATGTAATGAGAAACTTTAATGGTTGATTTAAATATGCAAATGTAAAACTAGAAAACAAGCTCTTTTTCTGAAGAAATTATCCCTTTTTTTTTCCGGTCAATATTGTTATTAATATAATAGCGGGATAATATTAGAAATGTTTGTACTTCTGTTTATGTCCTACCTATAGATGCCCTGTTTGTTTCTTTTCGGCCATTTTGTTTTGTATATTTTTATGACTCCGTATTTATTGGTAGACATTTGGTGTTTTTCACATTGAATACAACTACAAAGTCTTCAGAAATAAACTATTTATTATTTCGTTCTCTTATCTCTTTTGTTGTATTGTATACTGTTTATTTATCTTATATATCTTGTAATATTTCCCCCCTGTTATTGCTAATGAAATGGCAAATCCCCTCTTTACCGCCTTCGTTATTACACTTTTCAATGCCTTCTTTGTTTTACTCATCATCAAAGTATTTGTTGAAAGCAACACCTCTCAATTGCCTCAAAAATATCGATCAATTTTCGTATCAAGAGTATAAATTTCCACCTAAAAAGAATATCGAAAACGTATTTTTGTTCTCATTCATACAAGACATCAGATCCTTAACTATTATCATTCAAAAACACTAAGAAACCGCCTAATGGAGCAAGATGTGTTATATTGGACGCACAATTCAACATACATCAATACATTCGATACAGTAAATGCGGTAACTATAGAATGATATATATATGTAGAATAAGTGGTTGAAGGCTTGCAACTTCTAACTGAAGTGCTGCCTGGTATCCTTGGATCCTTCTCCTGGGAGCTCGTCGTTGGACATATAGAATGATATATATATAAACATATTTTTTTACCTACGCTTCCAAACTCGGCGAAAGGGTCTTTTTGATACAAGACTCGTCAGCCTGTTACCATATGTCACTGTGTTGCAAAGCCTTTTCTCTCTCGAGGCGTCGACGGAATTAGTTTAAACAGGTACATAGGGAAACAGGACTTAGAACGCGATAAATTATGTACACCCCCTTATCACAACAATAAGGGGGGTCTTCAATACCGTCTGACATTAGTATTCATACATCTTGTTAACAACCTATTACACTGAAGAAGATTCGAGGAAGGATCAAAAAGTTTACAAAAGACTAATATAAAAGCCAGAGACAATTTTTTAGTTATAGAATGCACCCTGGCTGCGATTACAACATTTTTAACCTCTTACAATGGTCGAAACGTTTTATTAAAACTACACACACTCTTGAGTTTTTGATCAGGAATATACGACTAAAAATGGTGTGAAATCAAATCAAATCTTGGAAAGTCTAGCATTTCAATAATAGCGGGATGGTAAGGGGTCCTTGAGAAGTCTCCTAATTATCTAATATTGGTATTCAGTCACACGTCCTTATAATTATGGTAACAGCATTCATCATTGGATGAAATATTTCATTGAATCGAAACGGCAGAGCCCTGAATGTTTCATATGCGAAGTCTAATATTTTAAACATTTTTTTATTTTTTTTATTTTTTTGGCGGGAAGCCAAGGGGTCCTTGAGAAGGCTTCTAAGTAATCTACTATTAGTATCCATACGTCATTTTTATCACCGTCTAGCAATGCTCGAAGCATTTCATTGAAATGGCAGAACTCTCAATGTTTCATCTGCAAAGCCTAAGATTTCAATAATGGCGGGAAGTCAAGGGGTCCTTGAGAAGGCTTCATCTACTATTAGTATCCATACGTCATTTTATTTTAACACCGTACGCGTCTCACAATGCTCGAAACATTTCATTCGACTGGCTGAAGAACTCTGAGTCTTTAAAGTCTAACATCAATAATGGCGGGAAGCTAAGGGTCCTTGAGCCGAAATCCACTATAAATCATCTAATATTACAATTGATATATTGTAATATTATTATTATTGTAATATTATTATTATTATTATATATATTTCGGTTAGCAACATCCCTCGCTTGTTGAACGGTTTCATTGAAATCGCAGAGCCATGAGTTTTTATTCTGAAATGTCTAGCATCTCACTGATAATGGCGGAAAAGGCTAGCGGAAAAGTATATTAAACATCAGTGCGAAATCATATTATTTAAGACATCATTATTAAATATTATAATGTATTTATTTAAATACATCCTTCGCTTAGCAACATTTCATTGAAAGACCTAGTGAGTAGCTAGCGAGTCTTGAAAACCACTCATGACATTTTATATGACCTGAGGCAATATATTCACCGCTCTGAGTGTTGTTTATCGCAAAGTGTTTTTAGACTTCATGCCTAACATGATAATGGCTAATATCAAGAGCTCTCGTTTCGGTCATGATAAATCATTAATAGTGGAAAATATTCTTGGGATATGCTAGTAATTTGCTTAGACTCTTAACGACTTGATCATAAAAGCTACATAGATATATATTATGAACTGTCTATTAAAACTCAATCTAGCTTCAGTCTGGCTTTTTGACAATTAACAATTTCTTTATTTCCTTCCTACCTCTTTTATTTCTTCCTTTGTTTCTTCCTTCCTCATTCTTTCTTTATTTCTCTTCCTTCCATCCTTGCTATCTTTTCCCCCTGTTTTTTTTCTATATTTGTTTTCTTTATTTTCTTTCTCATTATTGTCCATTATAGTGCAGATAATGGCAAATAAGTAATTAACACTTTTGAAGTTAATCCATTGATGAGCACAGACAAACACGGCGCCCATTTTGGATGACATGAAAATAGGCGCCGTTATCCAACATGGCCGACGCGTCTTTTAAGAAGTTATTTTTTAGATATAGCTAATTGCATAATCGTTGTCTGGTTGAAAATCATGAAAGCTATGACCAAAAGGATTTCTGGGAAATTAAAACTCAAATAACACCGTCAAATGATTGACCTTTTTATCCAGACTTGTAGGATCTTAGTTAAATAGCGCATATATCTTCAAAACTACGAGAACATTGAATATATCTGCATGTAATGCGGGTTATGAACTGATTTCCCATCCATCCTTGCGGTCTCAGCTTCTATGATTTATGATTTTGAACCCGACAACGATTATGCAATTAGCTATATAACAATTCAAACAATTCTTTGTTTCTGCATCCTTCCTTTTTGTGTTACGTTTGTGATATGTTTATTTATTGACTTTTTTATTTTAATAAATTAAAATTATTGTTTTCCTTTTCAGTTGTGAAGTCATTAATTAACCGTCTAAACAATGCGGTTGGGGCATTTAATTAATTTATGATTTATGATTTATGATTACCTTTTCGGTTTTACCGCCATACACATATAGAGTGTCGTTTTCGTATGAGTGTGAAACCTACCGTCGGTACCGTGACACTCAAATGGCTTCCTTCCTGAACCAATTAAAAAGCCACTGAAAAAAAACGCGCGGTCTTGAAGCCTTGGAAATTTTCTGGAAATTAGTTGAGAATATTTCCAAGGTTCCTAAGTTGTGGACATTTTCAAAGAATTTCCAATAATTTTCCAAGATTTGGAAAGCGTGCTTTCTTTATTCAGGGAGCATTTGATTAAAGATTAAAGATTACAAGCATCCAATCAAACTCTTTCAATACGGCACGGTACCATAACTTTCCCACTCATACGAAAACGCCTGCATTGTTGTTTGAATTAGCATTTCTTTACTATCTTTACTGCGACATTTTTAATTCGCTATTATCTCTGCCAACGTATAATTATAAGCGATGAATTGCTTACATCATTAACATGACTGTTGTTCGGGAAATTTCCAATGATATTTTTAATAATATACAGTCATTTGCAAAAATTCTGGCCGCTACGAAATATCAATATATCGGGTGCATTATGGGTAATTAAATAATCGAAAATTCCCCTTAAAGCAGGTTAACGCCAGCAAAGTTGGTAGAAATATTTATTATAATGTTTATTTTAGTCTTACGTTTGTTGTTTGTACATTTTACTTCATTTAATAAGTTAGGAAACTGAAAATAGTATTATTTAATTACCCATAATGCACCCGATATATTGATATATTGATATATCGTGGCGGCCAGAATTTTTGCAAATGACTGTACTTGTACGTACACATTCAAAGGTTAAAGGAAATCTATAACACCGTGAAAAAGAGTACTTCACTTTACTGACATTTCGAGCCTTAGCCTTTCGTCGGAGTAAGACTTGGCTCGAAACGTCAGTAAAGTTAAGTACTCTTTCTCACGGTGATATAGATTTCCTTTAACACTTGAATCACAGGTAGCCCAAGGTATCTATGAGAGGCTTGTTATCGAGCTGTATATAAGGCTTTGTATGGGACCTTAGGCTCTGGTCGATAACTCCGTAAATAATAAAGCCGTGAAAAAAGCCTTATATACAGCTCGATAACAAGCTGCTCTCATAGATACCTTGGGCTACCTGTGCTTGAATTTATCATTGTACACCGACGCAGCCCATGTTAGTGTACTCGCTAGTTTTCATGTAAATTAGTACTTTTTTTCACGGTGATATAGATTTCTGATATAGATTTCCTTTAACTCTTTTTCCTTTGAATTTATTATTATACACCGACGCAGCCCATACTAGTGTACTCACTAGTTTCCATGTAAATTAGTACTTTTTTTCACGGTGTTATAGATTTCCTTTAACCATTGAATTTATCATTATACACCGACGCAGCCCATGTTAGTGTACTCGCTAGTTTCCATGTAAGTTAGTACTCTTTTTCACGGTGTTATAGATTTCCTTTAACCATTGAATTTATCATTATACACCGACGCAGCCCATGAATTGATCATTATACGCAGCCCATACCAGTGTACTCGCTAGTTTCCATGTAAGTTAGTACTCTTTTACACGGTGTTATAGATTTACTTTAAAGGGGGACTATTACGTAAACCGTTCAAAGTTTGATTTAGCTGAAACTTGACTGAAATAACCTCAAAGACCCATACAATCACTGGTTCGTTTTTCTTAGACATTCCAATGGGAAGTAATACATTTTGATGAATCTTTAGAGGTGTTAGTGACGTCTCGTACTCAACCCAAGCAATCAACACCGACGCAGCCCATACTACTAGTGTACTCGCTAGTTGCCATCTACTTTACCAGTCAGGATAAAAGTCGCCGTTTATATTTTAAAAAACCGCTGTTTTTATAGCCCAATTTCATGATCACCTTGTACTTAGTTAACTACACTTCCCTTGCGAGTCAAAATACTGATTGTTGAATATAGAGCATGAAATAATTACAACTACAAATGGTAATGTTCTTCAAACAGGTGTTACAACTCTATCAAATTCGCAAGTGCTTTACTGGTGTACATTGTCTTGACATAATTGCTTTCTTTTCCCCTGAACTGCATAATATCTAATACAAATATGACGACTTTTTCATATCTCTCAAGCCGGAATCCTCAGTATGGACCTCTCCTAGTGTTAACTGATTGACAGTTAGGCAGTTTCGGTGTCAAATTCGTTCCGTTCCCCGTTTCTAGGCTGATTGGGATATCGTTCGGTTTATTGCAATATCGGTTAATTAAAGAGTTCTCTGCATGAGAAATTGTAGTTAAGCTAATATCTAAAACCCATTCGATGAGATATTAAATGTTTGTGATCTCTGCCCGATATATAAGACGAGTCGTGCTCGGAAAGCATGATGGTTTTTTGCGCAAACACGAGAGCTTGGACCGCAAGGGTGTCTGGGTAAAGCAGTTCAGTTAGTTCAGTCAGCTGCAAAGTACGCAAATATTTTCAAAAACGTTTCGGTTGAGAAATATATATATATATATCATATACTTGTGTTAATTTGTTATTGATGAATAAAAGAAAAAGCTACCATATTATTTTAATTTATATCCATCTTTTTTACTTCCTTTCTTCCTTTCTTTCCTTTTGTACTTGTCAAAAAAGCCACAGAGCTTAATTGATTTGAATTTCAATTGATTTTAAATAACCTTCAACTAAAATGAGTAAAGTAAGACCGTCTAACACTTACTTAATAAACTTAATAATTAAAATTACAGTAAAAGTTTTTTTTAAATAAAATACAGTAAAACGTTTTGGTTTAGATACATAAACCTTGGTCGGCCTTACAATAGACGTTGTTCAAGTGAGATCATGTTACTAATTCACTCTATTCAGTCCTCCCTTTTTCTCTAACTTTATCAGAATTCAATTTTTGTGAATCGTAAGTGTAACGTAATAAGATTAACAAATATTGCGGAACTTTCACCCAAACACGATACATTTTTGAGTTGTATATATATTTGTTGCATCACGCTTTTTTTAAATACCTTACCAAAAAAAGCCGCCAAACATTCAGGCCAAAAAGTGAATTAAAAAGCGATCCAAGAATAGGAAATAAATAAACGATTCCAAGAAATTGAAACGATATTTTGAATCCTCGGTAGTTCCAGCTACGCATCGTTTCTATTCAGTGTTTGAACTTTTCTTTCATTCGTTTAATTTCAAGAAAACTCAATTCCACTATTCATACACCATGGCGATAATACCTTGTAAACTCACCTTTGAAATATATTCGATATTTTTTGCCGGCAAGAACTTGTACGTCTTCTTTTAAGAACTGCAGTTGTTCTTGCTATTACTCGAGCTGCCCGTTGAACTGGGATCACAGAAACAAAAAGACTCGTTTGAAAAACAATTTCATTTGCTTTATGTATGTTTTAGGGGATAAGTGGATGCCGTACCGGATAAACGAATAATAATAATAATAATAATAATATTTCTGTAGCAAAGAAACATCAGTCATACATACATCTTACGCCATATCATTACATCTAGCTGATGAAGGTTGCAGTACGCATCCGAAACGTCCCGGTAAATACAGTATTTTTTACCTAAATCAGTGACAACTCACGTTTTTACATTACTTACATCTTACGTGGTTTGAAGTACGTGTAACGTTGGACACTCGCAACTACCGACTGCAAATGTGAATGTTTTATCGCGAAGATTGATTATACACGAGAACAGGAAACGGTTGCTCAAGCCTCACCTGCAACGATAGTGACCACCGGTCAAATTTACACCAAGAACGTGCGGAGAATTTTACGCTTATTTAAATCGGAAACAATTTGCTGTAGCAATGAAATTGTCAAAATGTAATTTCCATGCCTTTGTTGTCAAAGATAAACACTTGATTTGAATAGAATAAAGCAAACTCGGGCGTCATTCTATGCAAAGGGTATATATAATACATCTACCACCAAAAAAACGCCATTGAAATTAAAGTACATTTCTTGAAAATTGCTCCTAAGTGTTTTTGAGCTCAATATTTTTTTTACAAAAAACATTCTAACAATCAATTGATTTAGTTTTTGAAGAAGTTGACATACCGACTTCCCGAAAAAGGTCCATTAGATGCCAGCTTATTTGCACAGGGACCACCTGTCATTTAGAACCGATACGCGAAAAATAGATTGCTCAGCTCAGACAGTTTCTAAGTTATAGCCAGGATTCATTCGCCTGTCTAAATAGCGGTCATGAATATCAACTACTGTAGTAAAGCAAATGACGACCAAGTTTGCGTCCAACTGATTGTTTGCAATGATTTGTATTTTTTTTCAATTTCTCGATTCATTAAAAGTGATTGACTTTTCTGTAGGTGTTAAGAAGTTATGAATTGTGTAATGTTGTTGTATAAAGTATCAATGATGGAACTCGGAGGTTTCAACTCGGAGGGTATTTCAGTATCCAGTATTTCAAATCTCGGGCTTTTTTCTTGCTGCAGTCAAGAAACGAGTTGATTCAGGTTGAGTTTGGAAGTAGTAGAAGGGAAATGTTTATTTCTCATTAATGGGGTGACGAAGTGTGCGCTGTGTACATATGCACGACATCTTTGTTGTTTCTATATCTTCCTCTTATCATGGCCTAAAGATTGCAAATAGAAGTTGAAATCGCTTTTACATTTACGAATGGGATCTCTTCTAGAGACGACTGCTAATTTAATTGTTTAAATTTAATTTTAATTTAACTATAATTTTAATTTAGAGTGTTTTTGGCGCTTTACAAAGTATTTTCTTTTTCTGACTCTGTTTAGTTATTTCAATATTGGCGTAAACACACAAATGTTCCAATTCATGGGGAGATCAATTATGATAATCATAGAATCTCCTGCGGCTAGATTTCCAACAAGTGGGGCACCGAACACGCAGTTGAATCCCATTTCATTGAAGTTGTTTTGCTTTACAGTTTATTTCAATATTGGAATCGCCATTCGTGTTGTACTGTCTCCGTGGGATGTGTTCATTCTCTGTCCTAAAAAGTTTGCTTTTACAAATCCTTCAAAAAGTTAATGAAATTTGTGTTTTTCTTGGATAATTCACGTGACCGTGTTAATGTTTTGTTACAATGAAAACTGAGTCTTACAAATTCTCCAAAAATGTAATAAACTTTTTATATTTGAAAACTTAAAGTGCGATGATAAGAAATTCCATCTAGTACTATCTGCAACTGTTTTTTTTCATCGATATGTTGTTTGTTGTTTACTTAGAGTACAATATCTGTTTCTTGGAGCTTCTTAGAAACACTGGGGAAAACGCTTTCTCTTTTCGTATAAATTTCGTGTAATTGTCGTGTAAATTTCGTGTAGATGTCGTGTAAATTTCGTGTAAATTTCGTGTAGATGTCGTGTAAATTTCGTGTAAATTTCGTGTAGATGTCGTGTAAATTTCGTGTAAATGACGTAAATTTCGTGTAGATGTCGTGTAATGTGTCGTGTAAATTCCGTGTAAATGTCGATCGTGTAAATTTCGTGTAAATTCCGTGTAAATGTCGTGTAAATTCCGTGTAAATTCCGTGTAAGTTTAAAAATAATACATGGTTTTGAATATTTACACTGAATTTCCACATAGGTTATGCCAGCCATTATCGTGCTTCAGTCATGAAAACAGGGCTCGCCGAAAGGCCTCAGTTGATAAAAACAAAATACAAAGAATGTATTAATTACTTCGTCAAATGGCTCGAAGCGTCAGTAAAGTTAGTACTATTTTCATTGTGTTAAGGATTTCCTTTAACCATTGAATTTATCAATATACACCAACGCAGCCCATACTAGTGTACTCGCTAGTTTCCATGTAAGTTAGTACTCTTTTTCACTGTGATATAGATTTTCTTTAATAATAATAATAATAATAATAATAATAATAATAATAATAATAATAATAATAATAATAATAATAATAATAATAATAATAATAATAATAATAATAATAATAATAATAATAATAATAATAATAATAATAATAATAATAATAATAATAATAATAATAATAATAATAATAATAATAATAATAATAATAATAATAATAATAATAATAATAATAATAATAATGACTTTATTTCAGTGTCAATGTATTTAGTTTATTCAACTAATTGGGGACACTATAATAAATTGAATTTGAATTTATCATTATACACAGACGCAGCCCATACTAATGTATTCGCTAGTTGCCATGTAAGTTAGTACTCTTTTTCACGGTGTTATAGATTTCCTTTAACCATTGAATTTATCATTATACACCGACGCAGCCCATACTAGTGTACTCGCTAGTTGCCATGTAAGTTAAGTACTCTTTTTCACGGTGTTATGTAGATTTTATTTATCCTTTGAATTTATCATTATAAATGTACTCGCTAGTTTCCATTTATATTACTTAAGCACATTACATTATAATCTCAAAGCACTCACTTAAAAAGTTATATACAAATGCAAAAGTATTGTTCCGCAATAACTTATTGAATATAATATATGACTGTGTAATCTATCCCCACGAAACTTTCCAAAAATGTAGATCTTTTAAGTACTCTTTAAGATGGCAGAAGCAATTTATTTGTTTTTAATAATGTAGAATTTATCACAGGAGTTAAGCTGCAATTCAAAATGCAGCATTAGTATTTACAACATTTTTTAAATACAGTCAACTCTCTCGTAAGCGGACACCCTCGGGAATTGAAAAAAGTGTCCGTTAGTGGAGCTGTCCGCTTATGAGAACTATTCCCGTAAGCGGACACCAAAGAAAAATAGGGTGGATGTCCGCTTACGGGAGAGATAATTACGTTTTAATCGGTAGAGAAAAATAGCAACTGAACCGTACACCTTGCTTCCCCGCGGACAAATGGAGATTTGACAAAACCGATCCCCACTGTTCTGTTGCTCTGTAAAAGGTCATATTTTTGTTGATTTATTGCAAATTAAAGACAAATTCCATTGTCGAAAGTCCATTATTACATGGTGTGTCCGCTTACGAGAGAGCGTAAACAAAAGAAAAATCCAATTTTCATTTTCAAAAGTGTCCGCGTCCGCTTACGAGAGAGTGTCCGCTTACGGGAATGTGTAAATACAGAGTTTGACTGGAAGGTAAAACGGGGATTTGAAAAGGTGTCCGTAAGTAGAGCTGTCCGCTTACGAGAGTGTCCGTTAGCGGAGAGTTGACTGTAGCTGTAAACTTTGAGGTATTTCAGTTGGAAATCAGTTGTTGTTGATTACAATGTTAATCATATTCATTTTGAAATCACTAGTAAATCCTGCAATCTGATTGGCTAAAAATGGTGCGAGTAAATCATTAATTGCACTATTTTGGATCATTAATTGCACCAATTTCTTTTTTTTTAATTTTCGCACAGAAACTCTAATTTTATTAAATTCAAACGATTCTTCATACAAAGTAATTTGTAATTTAGAATGAAAGAGTTGTATTTTAGGCATCAAAATTATTCTTATTATTGCAACTTACCACCTAAATATAACGAGTGTATTTGAAAAGATTTCAAAATGAATATGATTAATAGGTAATTGAACTTCGTGTCGTGCAATTTTGGTCTGAAATCATACTCGTGATAACAAATTGCACTCCCGCTACGCGGTCGTGCAATTTTGTAATCACTCGTATGATTTCAGACCAAATTGCACTCCACTCAGTTCTATTACCATTACTTATAAACTTTGGTGGTTGTGGTGGAAGTAGTAGAACTACATTGTTATCGATAGTGGTACTAATTGCTCAGAATTTGGTAGGAATCTTTGGCTGGACATAATAATGGTTGTTCTTATATAGCGCATTTCACATTGTCTCAATGCGCTACACAACCGATGGAGGACTTTTTCGGGCTGCATATGAAGGCGCCCATGGCAGCCGAGCAGCTTACAATCATGAGGAGTTAGTACGTTAGTATGTTCTGCCTACAATTTTGAACGTCCATTTGTCGTGCTGTGAAGTTTGTACGGTAATGTCTTCACTTGAACGAAATAGATCCACTCTAATCAACGACTATCTACTAATCGACCCCATAAGTACATTCTTGCAGTAGCTTTTTCACTATTACAATACACAGGCTGTTCAGAGAAAAGAAACGCACAGGCGCAGGCACCTAAAACCGTCGATAAGGTCTGATAATATCAAGCGTTATGCATCTTTAAGATATAATAATCTGCCAGTAAAATGTGCTAACATACGGTAAGATTATTCTCGAAATATCTGCTTCAATTTTCAAGATATTACAAAATGAACTTAAGTTCTTTTTTTTGGAACAAGGTGGACTTTGTATCTTACCTTTTTCAAGTAAATATCTGGGGTGTTTCTCGTAATATATATGGTGCATAGAAAGTAGACTTGCTTGATATTATTGTCGAGACACGATAATGAAGACTAATGAAAGTCGGTACAACGAGAAAGGAATTAAATAGGATTGTCATTATTTTTGGGATTATATTACATACTTTTCCTAATCTCAGTATAAGACAACGGAGATTGATGACAGAAGTAGAAGAGAGAATCGATGGCGCCCTACTTATCAAAGCATGAAATCAATATCATGGAATTGTTCACAAATTAATCAATTTTATCTGAGGACAAAATGGCCGCCTTGTACATTTACCCACAATCCTTCGCGCACAGGAAACTCTAAATGCAGTTTTATTTGGATGCGAACTAGCTCTGTATGAATCGTTCTCTTCTATAGTCCTTCCGCTCTGCATCATTTTTATGTCAATGTTATATGTTTAGTAGATATGTTTATTTTCTATCCTATTGTTTATAGTGTTTGTATATGTAACGATAAAAGCGGAAATTTAAAAATTCCTTTTTGATTTTAAATTTTAGTTAATCATTATTGATGTGTATTTGTGTTTTTAAACACTAGTTCGCGTTTGTTTACTTTTCATTGGATTTTTCTAAGGTTTCCTTTGTGTTTGTCATTTGCAAAGTTAGTCCATAAAGGGGTCACTATCAGATATACCTTTCATAAATCGTCCAATATTTCAATATTAGTTACCGTATAAAACTAGTAGTTTAATATAATCAATTCTTTAGTCGTAAGTCATTTGATTCGTTATCGTTTACAAAAGATAAAACTGACAGCTGTTATTCTAGTCTTGACTCACATTGTTGAGTGCTTGCTCTCCAAAGTTTCCTCAAAGCAAGATAATGTCAATTGTGCTAACATATGATGCTTTCCAAAAAGACAAGATATGTGACTCGAATGTTTGATAAAGTGCTTCCGGTTTTTCTTCTCTTTTTGTTTTATTTATTTTTAATTTTATGTAATTATATAATTTATTTTAAAAAAAAATTGTTTATTGACTTGTGAATAGCAAAGGAAATTGAAAAATTCATTTATACAATCTGGGTTTTTTTTCATACTTTCTTCCATATGTCTCTCGTTTGATGGCCAATATACTTCTAGCTAAATGTTGCTTAAAAAGAAATATATGCAAGAAAGGAAAGAGAGAAAAGCCCGAGAAATTTTGTGAAGCCCCTTAGTAGCAAGTATTCCAATATAAAACACTCTTTTAGAAGGGATAACTTCGTTATTCATGATGGTTTTGATAAGTCCATATTTGGGATAAGTCCATATTTGGTAATTAAATCCATTTTTGGGCGCATTCCTTTTATGATATATATAATGCATAGTAATAAACGCAACCATTGACTCAAATTAATAGCGTGGTTGCCATGACGACACCAGTTATACTCACTCCCTCTCTTGATATGATCTCACTCGCTCTCTTGATATGATCTACAACATTCAGAATGATATCACAAACTAATACGCAGCTTACTTTTGCTGACCACAAGTAAGAGAGGTTGTAATTATCCTTCAAAGAAATTATTTGAATTAGTTTCGAGATACTTTGATAGGAAAGAGAAAGAGGAAAGAACGAGAGGGGAATAAGGCGAGATATGAGGCGAGAGACAAAAAGAATGAGAGAGAGGAATGAGGCGCGAGAGAACGCGAAAAGAACGCGAAGGGATTGAGGCGAGAGGAAAGAACGCGAAGGGATTGAGGCGAGAGGAAAGAACGCGAAGGATTGGGGCGAGGGATTGAGGCGAGGGAGGCGAGAGGAAAGAACGCGAAGGGATTGGGGATTGAGGCGAGAGGGCGAGAGGAAAGAACGCGAAGGGATTGGGGCGAAAGACGCGAAAGGACGCGAGTGGATTGAGGCGAGAGGAAAGAACGCGAAGGGATTGAGGCGAGAGGAAAGAACGCGAAGGGATTGAGGCGAGAGGAAAGAACGCGACGCGAAGGGATTGGGGCGAGAGGAAAGGACGCGAGGGGATTGAGGCGAGAGGAAAGAACGCGAAGGGATTGAGGCGAGAGGAAATAACGCGAGGTGAATGAGGTAACGCAACGCTAAAACGGTTTTAGACAGACATTTTACTTTGTTCTTATAGTCTACATGGTTTAACATTAGAATGTTAAACCAAAGCGAATATTGGAATTCAAACTGTCCAAAAGGGCTCGTTTTTGACGCTTTTTGAGAATATTACGCGATGTTGAAATAAATCTCCTCTTCAAACGAAATACGGCTCTTTTTCACAGTCATATTTTACTGTAGCCATACGAGTTTGCGCAGTGAGTCGTTAAACGATGTAATTGCTCCAAAATGCGTTTCTTTTCCACAGCTACTGTTTCAATACATCGAACCGTACTATACTTGTCGACAATTTACCAAATATAAAGTCTGGACCTTTACACGATCACAACTATTGTAACTCCTATATAACCTTACCTTTGCCATGTGTTGTACCCAGGGAAATATCGATTAAGTCTATACAAAATAAAATCACGAATTCTTGTTGTTATATGGCCATACGTTGGAGCTACTTCCATGAAATAAACTACATGGTTCCACAATATTTTTTTTTTTCTGTGACCTAAAAATAACTTGGTAAACTGTAGTTGAAGTAATATGATACCACCACTAGAGCAGGTGAATGCGACGTTTTTCAAATGGCTCTTACGTTTATTTCGGATGTTATTAATGAATCCTGAAGTCTAGACTACTGAAACCTTAGCAACACAGAAAGATTGCTTGATAGGCGAGGAGGAGTGATATTTGACAATCTGCTGGCAGATAACTCCTACTTGTAGAGCGGGCATTCGCTAATTGACTTCAAGTCGTATGTTGAGTCAATACTTTTGGTCTATCTGGTAGATAGTCATCTTTTCTAGAGTTTCACAGCATTTCCTTAATAAATTATAAGACTGACTTGTGTCAGTGTGGTAGATAGCAATCAAAGCGCAAGTATTGTAAGAATTATTATATTTATTATTATTATTATTATTATTTATTATTATATATTATATATTATTATTATTATTATTATATTATTATTATTATTATTATTATTATTATTATTATTATTATTATTATTATTATTATTATTATTATTATTATTATTATTATTATTATTATTATTATTATATTATTATTATTATGTTATTATTATTATTATATTATTGTTATTATTATTATTTTATTATAATTATAATAATTATAATAATAATTATTATTATTATAAGTAGTGCTTTGAACTAAAATAGCCAAAACGTGTATATATTTTTTATATTATGAAATGGCAACTAAGGAAAGTTTCTGCAGTTTTAAAATGTCTGTAGTTTGTACTACGGTGTTTTTGTGTTTTCCCTCAAATTAAAAGACTGGCTATGTCAGAGTTGTAGATAGCAATCTTTACTTAAGCAAGTAGGCACTTTGAATTAAAATAACCAAATCTATCTAAATCGTCTACAAAGAACTTCGTTTCAAGTCGAGTTGAAAGCAGGTTCTTATAACTCGGGTACAAGTTCTACAGGAAACCCGAGTAAAAAACCGGTTATCATAACTCGAGTATTCTACAGGAAACCCGAGTAAAAAGCAGGTTCTTATAACTCGGGTATTCTACAGGAAACCCGAGTAAAAAGCAGGTTCTTATAACTCGGGTATTCTACAGGAAACTTGAGTAAAAAGCAGCGCAGGTTCTTATAACTCGGGTATTCTACAGGAAACCCGAGTAAAAAGCAGGTTATTATAACTCGGATATTCTACAGGAAACCCGAGTAAAAAGCAGGTTATTATAACTCGGATATATTCTACAGGAAACCCGAGTAAAAAGCAGGTTATTATAACTCGGGTATTCTACAGGAAACCCGAGTAAAAAGCAGGTTCTTATAACTCGGGTATTCTACAGGAAACCCGAGTAAAAAGCAGGTTCTTATAACTCGGGTATTCTACAGGAAACCCGAGTAAAAAGCAGGTTATTATAACTCGGATATATTCTACAGGGAAACCCGAGTAAAAGCGAGTTATTATAACTCGGGTATTCTACAGGAAACCCGAGTAAAAAGCAGGTTATTATAACTCGGGTATTCTACAGGAAACCCGAGTAAAAAGCAGGTTATTATAACTCGGGTATTCTACAGGAAACCCGAGTAAAAAGCAGGTAATATCAGATTATTATTATTCTACAGGAAACCCGAGTAAAAAGCAGGTTATTATAACTCGGGTATTCTACAGGAAACCCGAGTAAAAAGCAGGTTATTATAACTCGGGTATTCTACAGGAAACCCGAGTAAAAAGCAGGTTATTAAAACTCGGGTATTCTACAGGAAACCCGAGTAAAAAGCAGGTTATTATTCGCGGTATTTTACTGTACATTACAATATAAAGTACTGGGAAACAAGCAAGCCACAGTCGACTAACCTTGTAAAATGCTGTCGTCTTATAGACGATGTTAACGTTTGCGGTATTTTGTTTCTATCCGCTCTTAACAATTAACGGCCCGTTTAAACGTCGAACATTTCAGGTAGCGAATGCATTAACTAAGACTAGATAATTTAAGGCGACCTTATTTGATGCCATTCGAACGTCAACATCAATCAATTAGTTAACTTTATTTCAATTCAAATTTGAGGTCACAAATTATGACTCTCTGAACTGGATCTTAAACGAATATTCTAAAAAGTTATTTGCCATGTTGACTGTAATCAGATATTATATTGATTATACCAGGGAGGTGCGTACGCTACGTACCAGGCAGCTGTTTCACAAGTCATTTTCCTCTCTCTTTCTCTCTCTCTCTCTTTCTTCCTTCCTTCCTTCCTTCCTTCCTTCCTTCCTTCCTTCCTTCCTTCCTTCCTTCCTTCCTTCCTTCCTTCCTTCCTTCCTTCCTTCCTTCCTTCCTTCCTTCCTTCCTTCCTTCCTTCCTTCCTTCCTTCCTTCCTTCCTTCCTTCCTTCCTTCCTTCCTTCCTTCCTTCCTTCCTTCCTTCCTTCCTTCCTTCCTTCCTTCCTTCCTTCCTTCCTTCCTTCCTTCTTTCCTTCCTTCCTTCCTTCCTTCCTTCCTTCCTTCCTTCCTTCCTTCCTTCCTTCCTCCGTTTCTTCCTTCCTTTCTTCCATCCCTCTTTCCTGTCGTTGTACCTTCCTTTCTTTCTTTCTCGCTTTTGTTTTCTTTCTTCCTTTCGTAAGCGACCATCTCCCTTAAGCGACCACCTTTACAAAATCCCATTTTGTTTCTCATATATAATCACTGTAATTGAAATCTCTCGTAAGGGACCACCTTTACAAAACCCCGTTTTGTTTCTCATATATAATCACTGTAATTGAAATCTCTCGTAAGGGACCATCTCCCTTCAATAATAAGCGACCACCTTTACAAACCCCGTTTTGTTTCTCATATACTGTAATCGCTGTAATTGAAATCTCTCGTAAGCGACCATATCTCGTAAGCGACCACTAATTCCAGATCCCGAGGTGGTCGCTTACGAGGGAGTCTACTGTAGTTAAATTTCTATTGTCTTTTATTGTTTAAATTGAGTGCTATTTAGTATATACACGGTTTTAGTGTATGTGCTCTAGCAAAGTTAGCAATGCCAATAATATAGTCCATAAATAATATAAATAAATAATATAAATAAATAATATATTGCCCGACATCGATTTATTTACCAACCCGAAATGTTTATGTTCGGTTGTTATTGCAAATTTAGCATCCTTTAGTGTTATCTAACTCATCACTAACTGAACGTAACCACAAATACAACGTTATATATTGTAAGCAATTCTTCGTTCGTAGCTTTTCTTAAATAATGAGGGGTTTATTTAATTATACGCTTTGTAAAATAATATACTCATGTCGATACTGCTACCCAAAATAGCACTCGCGGGCTCACCCGCTTGTTTTATTTTACTATATATATCTACATTAAACATTTGGAGTACCTTTATAGTCAGTAAAGAAAATAAGAAACACTCGTTAAAAAAACTCAATACGGGAGAAAGTTTCCGAATCTGAGCAAACACCGACAATTAGAGGAGTCTAAATATTGATTAAGATGGTGAAAGAGGTGGCGAACTTGGCCGATTGCTATTCCGCACAATTTTGTAAACGCTCTGTGATTGGTTCAACACAGATTGTCCAATCAAGTTAGACAATCAAGTTTGACAGGGTTTTTTAATGAACAGTTTCATGCCTTCGAGTTCGTCCGTTGTTGTTGACCTAGGTTTGTACCGACCACCATATGTTTGTCAATCTATCTTGTAAAGCACTTGTTCTTCGAACGCTGCTTATATCCATCGCGAAGGAAAAGGACACTTGATCGAGTGGGCCAGCGAAAGCTATTTCTTCCCTATTGCTTGGTCATTTCTTTTTTTTAAACGAAACGTTAGTGGTTTCTACCAATCTGTCCAAATCAGTCATCAGCTAACCAAGGTGGGCTAGAAGTTATTGTCTATAATATATGAATGTATATGCAAACATACGAACGTGTAGTTAGTTTCAACAGTTTGTCATAAAAACGCACTAAGATATTGTAGTTTCAATTACATACTATTGTAGGATCATCTTATATTTACGGTGTACTATACGCGCTAGTGTTATGCACTGTGCGAAGTAGCACCTTGTGTGATACCGTTTCGTAAGTAAGTTTTGTTAGATGTATGGCGGGAATTATTCAGTAAAATAAATCTTTACTTTTAGAACGGAAAGCGGCATTATAAAAAGAATGAGCAAAAAACATATTATATACATTATTTTAACAATGCCGAAATTTCATCTTTTAAACTTCTTCACGCGCTAAGAAATAGCGCAGGTTATTCAGACCATTTTCCTAAACTTTAAAAAGGAACTTAGGAAAAGGATAGCAAAAGGAAAGAAAGAATAAATATACGAAAAGTTGTAACAATAAAACCATCTGATGACTTCAATACACATTTTAAAAGTCTATTTTTATTGAGTACAAATATTTTCCAACCATTTTGTTCTTGGACAAGAGTCCCGATGCAGTTATGTTTATTCTGAACTTGAACTTTTTATTTAATTTAATACTGCCTTTTAGATAATACAGAATACATGCATGCAATTATAATGTTCCTTATTTTAGGGCACATGCTAGTTAGCCATTACCAAAACGAGCAGGGGACTGGGACCAAGTCCGTAAAACTAATTCAATAAGAAACTAACAAAAGTGGGCATCATTTTCTGAGAGAGCAGATCAAACTCAGCTAGTCTGGAAAGTTTGGTGAACTTCGGCTTAATATTGACGATGTTAGAGGGCATCAAAGATGTCTATTTTCCCACACAAACTCTGTAAATTTTTGACGTTGCCCAGCCAAACCATACATTCACTGTAAAATTTTGGCTGGACAACACAATTTCAAAAGTTTATAATTCCGACAGAATTCGCTCAAATCACATCAAACTTTGCACAGATACTAATTTCAACATGTTGTTTCATGTCATAAACTTAATTTTGTAATTGCATTAATTCTAATAAACTCGTTCCCAGTTCCCTGCTCGTTTAGGTAATGGGTAATTGTTAACAGCCCAAGGGCTGATCTGCACAATTAGCTAGCAAGTAAATTCATATTTTAATTAATAATAATAATAATAATAATAATAATAATAATAATAATAATAATAATTAAATATTATCCAATTAAACTCTCAGGGCTATCAACTATTGATTACTGCTTCAAACTGGAAAGGTCAGAGTAAAAAGCACAAATAACGATGTCCTCACCGACTTCAAACTCTAGTTTCCCCAACACTTCCGTTCAGAGTGCCTTGGGCGAGTACCTAGAGAACACCAGCACTGCATACTGGGTAATAAAGGTAGTGATTGCCATAGCAACCATTGTTGGTAATGGAGTTGTAATCTACTTGATCGTGACGAGAAGGAAACTGCATTATGCTGATAACTGGTTTATCCTGTCACTAAGCCTGTCAGACCTGTTTATTGGTGCATATATTACGCCATCTGAGCTCTTCTGCGAGTTCTTCGAGATTTGTATAAAAAACCGTCTAATCAGACCAGTTTTTCCGAATTTTCTGATCATGTCGTCGATCTGCAATCTCTGTACCTTAACTTTGGATCGTTACATAGCGATTATGTACCCACTGCGTTACGTCACCTTGATGACGTCAACACGTGTCAAGCAGCTTGTCTTCCTGGCCTGGTTTATACCATTGATCATCACCATAGCAACACTGCTGCCCTTGATAAGCTCGCAGTATCTGACTATTGATCGCTACCTGGTCATTGTGTGGATAGTGGTTATTACTATTATACCATCTGCGATACTGGTCGTTGTCTACTTACGTATTTACATTGTTATACAAAAACAACGAAAAATGGCCACACGACACACGCACTTATCATCCGCATCTTTACATGAGTCACGTGACCGTCAAAGATCACGTGACCGTCAACGATCACGTGACCGCTCTTCCGTTAAAGTATTGGGCGTGGTCATCTTGTTTTTTGTGCTGTGTTGGCAACCTTCGATGTACAGAGCGATCTGTGAGCATTTTCGACGATGTCACGCGACTGCCTTCGTCAAGCAGTGCGCGCGCATTCTAATTCTTCTGAACTCTGTCTTCAACTTTATTGTGTACGCGTTGCTGAAGAAGGATCTACGAAAAGAGTTTTTAAAAATGTGCAAGACAATTATCACCAGGGAGAGAAGTCACTCGCGTAACTCTACGACCAGTGGTCGGTCTGCTTCTAGTGGCCTTTCGACCACATCGGTACGATATCTGCACCAGTGCTCTAGTACGGAGATGATTATCATGGATGGTAGCAGTAGAAGCATTTGTAACACTGAATTAGACTAGAGATATAATGATACTTCCATTTTGCTTCCTCTCGGTTTACTTCCTCCACTTGTCACTATCTTCATCCATCATTCCTTCCTCTCTTCCATTCCTCCTTTCCATCCATCATTTCCTCTCGTCCTTCTCTTCACTCCTTCCCTCTCTTCGTTCATTTTCTTCAGTCCTCTCTCTTCCGCCCTTCCCTCTCTTCCGTCCTCCTCTCTCTTCAGCTCTTCCCTCTTTTCAACCGTCCCCGTTCTCCCGTCTTCCCCTCTCTACCGCCCTTCCCTCCTTCTCTTCCACGTGCGCTATACCTATACGCTATATTACTCTACCAGTAGAATCTGTTTACCCCTATATAACCTCACTTACAAAGACAATTTTAATTTTCAATATTACTTGCACTCTGTCTACATGAACACGTGCCGAATGAAGACCACATGACTGTGTTTAATGATTATTCTAGCATGGCGTCAACCAAGGTCAATATTGGTAATACGAGTTTGCGTAATATTTATTATTTATTTGCTCTTGAATTTACTGTATATTCTTGAATTTACTGTTCATCGTTTTTATTGAAAAATATCTGAAAAAGTTAGTTTCATTGTAATATTAGCAAAAGTGAGCCCCACCTTGTATTTTTTCCGTTTTTTTTTTTTACACGATGGTTCATGCTACGCACTTGTTGATTATTATCTGGTTATACACTGACGCAGTCTCTACTAGTTTATAACCGCTAATCCCTGTCTACACCGACGCAGTCTCTACTAGTTTATAACCGCTAGTCCCTGTCTATACACCGACGCAGTCTCTACTAGTTTATAACCGCTAGTCCCTGTCTATACACTGACGCAGTCTCTACTAATTTATAACCGCTAGTCCCTGTCTACACCGACGCAGTCTCTACTAGTTTATAACCGCTAATCCCTGTCTACACCGACGCAGTCTCTACTAGTTTATAACCGCTAGTCCCTGTCTATACACTGACGCAGTCTCTACTAGTTTATAACCGCTAATCCCTGTCTATACACCGACGCAGTCTCTACTAGTTTATAACCGCTAGTCCCTGTCTATACACCGACGCAGTCTCTACTAGTTTATAACCGCTAATCCCTGTCTACACCGACGCAGTCTCTACTAGTTTATAACCGCTAGTCCCTGTCTACACCGACGCAGTCTCTACTAGTTTATAACCGCTAGTCCCTGTCTATACACCGACGCAGTCTCTACTAGTTTATATCCGCTAGTCCCTGTCTACACCGACGCAGTCTCTACTACTTTATAACCGCTAGTCCCTAACAAGCACTAGTTGCTAAACGATCGACATCACTAGTTTATCATTCACATTATTTTCTCCGGAATTTTCATTGGTCGAGAGACGACAATTATTCCACAATTGATTTTGTTTCTTTGTCTCATGATGTTTTAGAGCCATTTTTGCTGTTATTCTTGCGCGTGCGAGCTACTGTGTAATACGCTGGCATATTTTGCGTGTTCTCTTGCTCTTATATGGTAAAATGATGCACTAGTGGAATAATAAAGAAAGTGATTGTAAACTGCGTCACTATTGAGCAGTCTGTATCTCTGTCAGCTCTGCTGAAGTGCATCTGCTAAAAAGCTTTCTTATTTTATGGTAACGTTACCTAAATCTGTTGGTTTATGGCCTCGTTTTGGCTTCTAAAAAGACTCTTAAATTTATCACAGGTCTTGAGCTGCAATGCAGTATTCAAAAGACAATCTTTTTCGCAATAACTGTAAATGTACGTCAATTGTTTTCTTGTAGTCTCGGAACAGACACCAGGGGAAAACGTCTGCGCATGCGTGAGCTGTTTTAATTGTCAGTATTTCGAATTCAATCCTGGCCTCCTCTACAAGCGTCTCTCTGTCCTCTCTCCCCTCTGGGCTTACTGTTGTATATTGGCCGGGAGGGACTGTAACATCTTGAAGTCAAAAGAAAAGCGAGACGGGGGCCAAGTCCCCCTCTTCCTTAAAAATGCAAAGGGACCCCAGAAGGGAGATGAGCATGCTATAGATTCACCGATGAAAGGATATAAGCAAAATTATTGACTATCTAGTAGTACTACTTATGAACAGCCTTAATTAACTGACATTTGTAGCTTTTCCAAGGAACACATATACTTTATTAGTTTCCAACACAAAATACAATTTCGTTTTGTGTGTATTTCAGGCGAACTGTCATATTAAAAGATTTATTGAAGCAATAAAATATGTTTTTTCTTGTCAGGAACCTTCTTTTTGTAAGTCAAATTCTGACTCGAGTGGCCGTCAAACCGTCATTTCTCTTGCTCCAAGCCTCATTTTTAGATCGATAAAGTCACTCTAAGCTTTCTAAATATAGATGTAAATTGTAAGCTCTTTGTAAACAAAAGCAAACGCAATCCAGATTGTGAAAGTTAGGTTCGAACATTTTGAATGTTTAATTTGAAGGCCACTATATGTCACTCGTAAAACCGTTTTGAGAATGGTTTTTTTTCTGATCATTCACCTTAATTAAACAAAATTGAGAAAGCTGTTCTATTGAGAGGTGATAAAGTAGTAGTTATTTCAGCTGGTGATAACCGAGATTAAATGTCAACAAAACCAGCAGAAATATCACAATAGATTAGGAAATATTATATCAGTTGGTTCAAGGCCCTTTGTAAATACCTACCTACCTACCTACCTACCTACCTACCTACCTACCTACCTACCTACCTACCTACCTACCTACCTACCTACCTACCTGCCTACCTACCTACCTGCCTGCCTGCCTGCCTGCCTGCCTGCCTGCCTGCCTACCTACCTAACTACCTAACTAACTACCTACGTATACCTACCTACATAGCTAACTAATTAACTAACTACCTACCTACCTACCTACCTACCTACCTACCTATTTACCTACCTACTTACCTACCTACCTACCTACCTACCTACCTACCTACCTATCCTACCTACCTACCTACCTACCTACCTACCTATCTATCTATCTATCTACCTACCTACCTACCTACCTACCTACCTACCTACCTACCTACCTACCTACCTACCTACCTACCTACCTACCCTACCCTACCTACCTACCTACCTACCTACCTACCTACCTACCTACCTACCTACCTACCTACCTACCCTACCTACCCTACCTACCCTGCCTACCTACCTACCTACCTACCAATACGAATCAATTTAAATTTTACTCCAAATAGGCAGTATCAGAGGCCTTGTGATCTGTGACGCACAATAATACTGAACTATCATGGATACTCCCTTGTATAAGGTACGTGCCGAGGTATAGGTGAGTGTAATGTTCACAAACAGTGTTATTATGATGCTAATGAATCAATAATTTTTGCAATGGGTTTTGTCACTTTGGTTTGTAAAATAAGCCAGTGTGGATCTCTGATTGGCACTTTACATAACAATGATTTACGAGCTGCGATGGTCTGGCATAACAGCCGTTGTTCCGTTTTGGATAGAGTCCGAAAAATCGCATTTTTAAGACTGAAATACGGAGGTCAGATTTTTGCAATCTCAGAAGCACTCCTACTGAGTACATATATCCCTACCCCACCCCACCTATCCCTTATACCCCCTCAGGGTGTCGTCCTCTGTTGTCCTAAATAACTAATTATACATTGCATTTACTAGATAAATACTGATAGATAGATAGACTAGTCTACTAATTGTCTTAATTAATAATGTCAGTGTTATACAAACTTAATAACAACTGCATTTATTGAGGCAAACTACCATTCTTCATGATATGAAATAATTATATTTTTTTGGCATTTTGATAACGTCATGTGAAACCAAAATGGAGAAATATAACTACACAATTTTTAAATCAAAGGCAGCCGTTGGCTAACTCGTGGATTACCACCCCTTCCCCCAAAAAATTGTGAGCCTGCGATGTACTCATTCAGCGGCAACGTAATGAAAGTTTACAGCCGAGTGAGTGAGTGATTCCAAAATTGTCCCAATGTCATCCCTATAACTTGTGGATTACATAATCCAAGAGTCAATAAAAACTTGCAAGGTCAGACGTTTCGATCGAAGCCTTACTTCAGTGTAAGAAGAAAAGAAAAAAGACACAGACCATGAGTTAATATGACAAATGATAATTTCTATTTGGCACCATTAGATACATTACAATAAAATATACAAAAATAAAATATCCTTATAATATAATATATAATATAATGATAATATATTTGTTAAATTTAATTGATACCAATCCTACTATAAAAAATACAAACTTAATAACCTTTGTTTAATGATTATTAGGCAGGTATATTAAAAACTAATCATCTCTGTTTAAACAGCTTAATTGGAAAGGGCTTTATTTATTTAGCTGACTCCTGTTCGTTATATGAAATTGACAAAACTCTTCTCTGATCAAACGTTCGAGAAGCAAGACCTTTGTACTGGCCTGAGAGAATATCCGCTTCAACTTGACAAAAATCAATTCAGAATGAGAGGTCTTCTGGTCATCGTCCTTGTTGTGGTGGTCTTTGTTTCTTATGGTAAGAACACTAAGTATTTTGTAAGGAGTTTGTAGAGCGTTTTTTTTTTAATGCGCAGGTAATCTAACTTTTTTCTATCGCGAACTCCAAATCCATCGACTTTCAAAAACATCGATCATAAACTCAGATAACATCTTCAGCTATTTAGACTAACCTAAGAATGGGACGGATTTTGCTTTTGTATAAAAATATTGTACTTTTGATAGACTTTTCACTTCGAGATTGACATGAGCTGTTTTTTTTTTCTGGGATCAATTTTACTGAATATTTCTACGTACTGTACTTATAAAAGTGAAAGAGTTTGTTCAGCTCAGTCTTGATCATGAACTCGTGAGAACAAAAAAATAGAAAATGTCTAATGAAAAAAGAGAATATTTTTCTCCGACAAAATGTTTTACTATCAAAAGGCGTGGTCAGAAAAATGGAAATGATCGTGATTCAAAATAACCGGCATTTTCTGTGGTGTTGTGTGGCTTGTAATAACCTGAAATACAATAGCTATACATAGAAAAAAACACGAGTACGCAGGATATTTTATGAAAAGCCGCAAACAAGAACAAGAAGTGGATTCTCTATTTGTTATAGAACTGACAATTCCTCAAAATACAAAACATTGACAATATGCATGGGATGATTTTGTATGATAGATTCATTTCCAATGTCGTTGCTTGGCAACGAAGACATTTTTACACGTGCTCATCACGTGGGCACGCTAAATACTCGATCAGCGTCATGTTGAAGAAATGATTTCTACTTCCGGTTTTGTTGCATGGCAACAACGATATTTTACACGTGCTGATTACATGAAGCGCGCCAAATATGTGATTGGGTACGATAGTTACTTCCGGTTTTCTTGCTTGGCAACGAGGCAAATTCTACACGTGCTAATCACGTGTTTCGAACACACAGGTTCTGCACTGAAGTGTTACGAGTGTCATCATTCAAGAACTTTGGCAGAGTGTGAGGCGAGCCAGAAAATCAACAACGATTGTGAACAAGGGTGGAGTTGTTTCACTATCCGCGAGAAACCTCTTGGCAAAAAGGGATTGTATTACCGCAAGACATGCGGCGGAGACGACAAGTGCAACAAGTTTTGTAAAAAGAAGAGAAATTGCAGCATCAGGTGTTGTGATGACAACTTGTGTAACTGACCACGTGTTGCCATGACGACGACTTGTGTAACCAATCAAAAACGAGTGAAATGAATTGATTTAGTGATTTTAGTCCAGTAATGGCTATGTGGATGTCGATTAAAATGTCTTAACAGACAGAGGTTTAACATTTTTATCACCCAAACTTCTCATTTTACGTAATTAGTTTAGTATTTACTTACCATATCGTTTCACGTATATTTTGTAATAAGTGGACTATATATTTTTACGGTATTCCACCCATCTTTAACTGAATTTCACTCACCCTTTCACAGTAGTGTCTATCGAAGTGCCACGAATGTCTAAAGGGGTTTTACAATAACATTGGACCGTCTAAATCACATCGTTTATTTTGCTTCTCAATCTTTTACATTGATTTTATTGATGATATTTTCTTTGCTGTAAAGCATGAAGATCCTGTATTATTATTATCCAAAGACATTGATTTTAGACATACCTGGTATCAAAAATAAACACATGAAAGTATTTTTTACAACGTACTACACAGGTAGCCCAAGCTGTTGTTTAGTACCGAGAGAATGTATGTGAGATCGTAAAATGTTAGTTTTAAAAGTGAAATAAAATGCATCATTTGGCTTTACGTACCCCAAACGACCATCATGCACGCAACACGCTCTAGCGCGTACTCGTTACGTTAAAACCTCTATAAAGTATACATTTTCTGAAAGCTGAATAAATGAAGAATTCAATAAAACAATTAGTTTTTAGAACAAAAACAGTATATTTGAAATAGGTAAAAAAGTTCAGATTTTCACATCACTATCATCGCCGAGGTCCCATACAGCCGCAATTTATCGAAAATCCTCGACTAATACCTTTATAAGCTCATGAGATATAGCTTACAAAAATGTGTCTCCGTTTATCTATAAATTAACCCGTTGCATTTTTATACGGTCCTAAACTTCGAGCTCTGCAAAAACTGGAAAACACTTTACAAAACAAGTTATAACTTTCGAAGGAAATTGAATATTAAAATTCGGACACACCTTTTTGAAGAATATTTATCTGACAAAGTGACTACCAAATTTCAACTAAATCGGATAAAATCCTTTTGACCCGGAACTCAAAATGTGCGCTTGATTCATGACTATTTTGTTTCCGAAATAAAAGGCAAAAGAGTTTTCAAGTTAAGTGGCGCCTTTGTTTACACAAGCGCCGATAATCCACCACAAATATGTGATCCAATACCTGATGACATATAAATGGCAGTCAAAAGAAGATCGCCTTACGGTTCGTAACGGCGTAACACAACGAGGCAGGAAAACAAAGTTACTGCTGGCGGAAAATACGAGCACTTTGACCGTGAGTGGTTTAGCATCGTTATTCAAGGATATTTTGAGTGAGCAGTTACGATTTTTGGATACTTTCTTCGCATCTGAATCTTTGTGGAAAGTCTGTTGCGTGTGTGCTGTTGACAGCTTGCTTGTCAACATCTTTTTGCATCAAATGAAATCCAAAATTCGTTTTTTGATTCTAACTTTTTAGGAAAAATATATTTTTAGATTCTGTTTTTTTGGAGATGGTAATAATATTCAATTTGATTTGATTGTCAAAAAAAATCAAAACCGGTGGTTTGAAAGTTTTTTTGGGGTACTCTGATACTTTAAATCTTATTTCCAGTGTTTTTTTTGCAGTTTGACTACGCTTTAGGAGTAAATGAGAGTAAGTAAAGCCAAATGATGCATTTCAGGGGCGTAGGCAGGGGGAGGTCCTAGGGAGCCTGTGACCCCCCTTCCTCTGGGTCTACTCTTTGAATTTATATGTTTGAGGAGGGGAGGGGGGGATTTGGTGGTGAACGATATGGAGTGTTTATTTCACTTTTAAGACTGATAACATTTTACGATCTCACATACATTCTCTACTAAGCAACAGCTTGGGCTACCTGTGCGTACTAATGCAAGTTCTGTTTGATCAAAGATCTAAAACCGTCTTTGAGTCCGACAATTGACAAGGATATTCCAATCAATTTAGCATATAAGATAAAACCAATCGAAAACAAGGGGACATCTAACCATAGGGATGGGGATATCTCAATATCAACAAGTGTATTTTTAGAACATACGAACCTCTGCGTAAGCAGACTTCCGGTTATATCGTTATATCAAAAACTGTAAAATGTTCAGTAAAAGGCCGTCTTGTTGTAACATGACGACGGATGAGACCTTGCACCGGAAGTCTGCTTACGGAGAGGTTCACAAGAAGAAGCCCGACTCCCACACTGTTCCCTTATTTTCTCTTGATATAACACACTGTGTACATCTCTATACATACACCCAACCTCTTCATGATACTGTACAGCAATATAGTTTTAGACTGAACCGCCAACTGCCAAGAGAGTCGTAAACCTGTATACCAGCAACATACGCGAGCAATCACGAGATTATCCTCGTTGAATTTCGCGAATTGTAATCCCATATTACTCTCTAATTTACTAAATCTTGGCTCTGTGAATCTGGACACATTTTACTGTGCTGCACATCGTGTAATCGATGCTGTGTTAAGTCATCCCTTTGGTAATGCGCCAATGGCCTAGTGCCCCAGTCTACTTCTGTATCCTAATTCCATATTTGGTAATGATATTCCATATTTGGTAATGATAAATCCATATTTGGTAACGAAATTACACATGTATGTAGTTCTGCTTCATGATGACTATTTCCATATTTGGTAACGAAGATCCTAATTTGTAATGAAATTCCATAGTTGCCGACAAATTTGCTTTTCAATTCCATATTTGGGAACTAAATTCCATATATGGTATGTAGCTAAGCTTCCTGGCCTCTCACTCCAACCGTAGGTTAGCTGAAGCTTGTATGGTACTGTGCGATAAAGTAAATAATCAAGAACAGAATATACGAAATGGGGAACACCACCCGTGAGTATTTATCCAGCACGTGCACGCCTTTCTCTGGTCGAACTGTTTTAGCTGTTTTGGTGATAAACCGAGCGACGGAGGATTTCCTTTGGAAGTCTCGACGGCTCGGTCGCCGACGCCCAGGAGTTCTGAGACTATTTGATGAAAAGGTGACAGCTGGCTTGCGCGGTTCGTAGCTGTTGCAGTTGTTTTGTTTTATGTTCGGGTGAGATTCGATTTCTATGTGGGAAAGAACGGCGTAGTCGTCTGTTGTGTCCTTGAAACGAAATGTCTTGTTTCCTGACGTCACAGTGACGATCATTGGCTCGGTTTCTTCTTTATTCGCCTGGAAATAAAATAACAGCTTATTACTTAATGCTATGCAACGCAGTATTGCTTATTTCTCTACTCTTGGGCTTCCTGTGTGTGGAATGAAGAGCGAAATAAGGAGACTGGATTTAGTGCCTAGTCTTCATCTTGAAAAAAATGCAGAGGAAGCCCAAAAGGGCGATGAGACATTCTCGGAGGGGAAGTACTGCAGTCAGAATAAACACAGGTGGTACTGCTTTTCCGATAGTTTGTTTTTAAGCTTGGTCTTCACTAGCGACATAAGCATAAGCACAAGCAACATACGCACACTCAGTAATGCATTGCTCATTGACGGTGCTTGTCTTTTGTCACACCTATTGCATAAATGGTGTCCCGAGCTAGTCTGCGTATGTTGCTTGTGCTTATGTCGCTAGTGAGGACCAGGCTTTAGTTTTTCTTTTGCTTTTTCATACCTGAGATCTTGAGAATTCATCTTTTCCTTTCCTCTTTCCTTTTCGATATTCCTTGATGACGAGTACATACTCGATCAGAGACATAAACACAAACACGAACGAGATGAGCAGAAAATAATCGATAGACTTGAGGTAAGACACCCTAGGCATCCCAGCATTGATTGAGCCTCTCATATAACTGATGGTAAGGAGCGCTGAGATCCCGAGTCCAACGCGTTCCGATCCTTCCTTGTGGTCAATCCAGAATGATATCCAGGAGACTATGACTACGCAGATGCATGGGATGTACATTTGAAATATGTAGTATAACGAACGTCGGCGGAATCGTACAGTCGCTGTTAGACCAGAAAATGTGGCTGAAAATAGGATTGTAAGGAATTAGTACATCATTTCAATTTCAATTTCGATTTCAATTTCAATTTCAATTTCAATTTTAATTTTAATTTTAATTTTAATTTTAATTTTAATTTTTAATAATTTGATAAAGATTACAACAATTTTTAATTTAAACATGTTTCGGCAGTGCTGCTGCCATCATCAGTAATTTAATGAGTGATCTATACAATGTATGAGCTTATATAAAATATATCAGTATGAAGAACAAAAGAACATTGAGTATGTGATTACAGTGAAAGTTTTAAATTTACATGAGAGACTTGTTGATTTAAAGAGGGCTTTTCCCGAAGGATGTGAATGGCTTCCTTAATTTTCAATTGGAAGCCAGTTCTGGCCTGATCAAGTATCTTAAATGATTCATTGGAGCATAGGGCTCGACATTCCGACGAGCTCTCTAGATGTTTGTAAATGTGAGAGGCCTTATCCGTAGTAAGGTGTTCATGCATGCGCGTAGTAAGGTGTCGAGAGGTTTCACCGACATAGCAGGCACCACAGCCTGCACAAGAAAATTTGTAAACTACGCTCGAGCGGAACCCACTAGGGATAGGATATTTCGCACTGAACAGAGAACCTATTTTAAACGCGGAAAACACTACCTTGATATCAATTTTAATTTTATTTGACAAGTCCGTCCAATCCTATTTCTGGGAAATTCCTGGACTGAATTTTTGAAGTATAACAATCAAATTGACTGGGGAAAAAATCGCATTCTTCAAACCTTGGGGGCATTTTCAAAGAATTCAGTCCACGGTTTGAAAATTCGTTGGAAATTCAGTTGAAGAAAGCTCCCTGCAAGAATGGAGTATGTGATTTATAAATAAATTATTTTTGAGATTCTTTCAATTTCCAAGGAGAATTTGGTGTTTGATCACAAGTCAGTTACTCCATTCTTCCAGGGAGCCTTCAATTCTTTTATATTAATATACTTAATATTTCCAACTACTTTCCAATGACAAAAATTATGTTATGTCTTGATGTACTTACGTGAGTGATAGACAGGATGTTTGAGGAATCGTTTTGCGCTGGCAATTTCAAACTGTGCCATTTCCTTGTCGTAGATGTTGATATCAGTACCGACAGTATCAGGTTCTCGCCAAGTATATGTAAGATCTTTGTCTTCGTATGAAACTGTGGTCAAAACAAATGGTAATAATAATAATATTTTTTATTTATTTATATAGCGCTATTTCCAAGAAATTGCCCAATAGCGCTTTACAATACCCAGTAGCTAGTACCCAAAAGAGGATGTTTTAGATATCTGAATTAGACTCATCTATTTGTTTTGATGCTACTGACTGGAAGCAGCGAGCTGGTGCTCAAAAGCGTCACAAAATGATTTTTTTTTGAAAATACAAAATATGCAATTTCGTTCATGTAAAATTGTAGACAATAACGAAGAACATCAGAATCGATATTTTTCATTTATTGTTATTAAAATAACATCCATTATTCTGGCCATCAATGGAATAATCCGCGTGTGGCCTGGTAACGAGTCTAAACACATCTTATTCTATTTGTGAAAAAATGCTATAAATTTTAGCATGATCATAAAATATTAGTGTTAAATACGAGAATTAAGGTAATTCCCTTGTTTTGCATTGCGCACGCTCAATTGCGCACGATTCTGAAGCTCGCGCGAGCTTGCGCACATTGGAGACCATTGGAAATCGTTAAATATTTCAAGTGTAACTGACGTTTTTTCAAAATAAATTGAAAACGAGAATGGTGGCCCCCATTTTTTTGAGTTCTTTAATAATCGGTGCTGCGTATTATATATCGAAATATGAAGGAACGTTTATTGGATAAATTTTCAAACATTTAGATGAGAATAGTTAAAGCGTACGATTTCTGGACGCACATACTTGCATGTTTCGTTAATATTTCAACAATCATAGTCATTCAATTACTTTGATTGATTTAGTAGAAGTAAACTTAGAAATATAGGTAATCTATGTTATAAGGAAGTTCTTTGGACCGAGAAAAAAGGTTTTTCATTACAACTTCCGGTTGCTACCACATTTGGCTATACACCTATAAATTGATATATTTGAAGAGCATCTAGCGCGAAAACGAGAATGGTGACCCCCTCTTTTTATTGCAGTTTTTAAATGTCCATTACATAATTAATGTCCATGCAAAGTTTCAGAACAAAGTTATTGGCAAAACTTATTTTAAGGAATTATAAAGAGCCGAAAAGGTTTTGCGTGACTACGTGTTGTATCATGCAAATCATTGGCCTTTGTGTCGACAAAAAATTCAGGAAACTTCCTAGGGGAACAGAAAAATAAAATTAACCAGTGTAAGATATTTTTTACCGCCATACTATTATATGCTGAATGGACAACTTGCTCCCAAAGATCTGTTGAAATCCTGATTGAAGTACTGGCATTAAAGCGCGAAATTTGAAAGACAAATGATGTTTTGATTGTATTTGTTTGTCTGTCGACAGATGCATTCAGTCAACTTTGATGTTATATACTGAAGTATAAGTCCGATTTTAAACAGAGGAACGCCAAATTGTTAATAAATTAATGGACTTTATATTCTTCTGTATAGTTTCTGATTTTCTATCTGGATTGGATTTTTTTTCCGTCAAAACATATAGTTATGTAGAAAATCGGAACAAAATGGGACACCTAATCTTTCATTGAAAACTTCCGCAATAATCTACGAACCAAAACGTCTTTAAGGAATTAACACTAAATATGTTTTTCTCTCGTATCTCTACTTATTCTAGCAGCAGCACATTTTTATTCGACTCTATTATAAAGACGAAAATCAGTGAGACAGCCGTGTACAGCTCTATATATGTGACGGGGGACATGCTAATTTTATACAGTCCTTCCTAATTGCATATCCAGATTTCACTCTAAATACAGTTTTATAGTTTTGTTTTTGCTTACTAAGCGATAATTTTATCATTTCTTGTCAAAATTGTGCTGAAATAATTGTCATTTCTCTACCCGATTACAGTAAGATCATCATGACAATTCAAACGTTCCACATAAGTTGACTTTGAGCACCAGCTCACTGCTCCCAGTCACTGTTAAAAAAATTATTAATTTGTTTTGATGCTACTGTTAAAAAAATTATTAATTGAGGCTACTGTTAAAAAATAATTAAGGCTACTGTTAAAAAATAATTGAGGCTACTGTTAAAAAATAATTGAGGCTACTGTTAAAAAATAATTGAGGCTACTGTTAAAAAATAATTGAGGCTACTGTTAAAAAATAATTGAGGCTACTGTTAAAATCAGTGGATAGCAATTTTGGCGCGTTTTGATTGGCTCCCGTATTTTAAAAATTCGGAATATCCTTGGCTATTCCTGCATTGTTTTGGGACGAGATTCAAAATGGCGTCTCTTTTCGCTACAGTCCGAAGCTGACATTTTAGAAATAAATGAATTAGCTGTTCCAACCGCAACACCAACTGATTTGGTAAATACTAAAACAATTATCCCCCTCAGTGTCGGTGAGTAGTGGTGAATATTTACCTTGCCGCTCGCTCGCAGCTCGGTACATATCCACTACTACACCCCCCCCCCCCCCCCCCCCCCCCCCCCCCCCCCCCCCAAAGGAATACTTACAACTTTCTATTGGTAAGTGGCATGTCTGTTCGTCCATTGGATAATCGCGCAAGTCAACTTTACATGAATTTCTAGTTGACAATCTAGAAGCAGAGAAATACAAATATGGTTGAACCAAGTAGTATAAGGGGGATGGAAACAGCCGGATGTATAGGGACGATTTATTAATTTATAAAAATAAAAAATAAAATATATATATATATTTTTTTTTTAATAAGATATTGATTCTTTAATACCTTGCACTCAACATGACAGACCCATCCAATAAATTAATCCATACTTTCTTGTTTGAGAATATCATCGAGTGAATCTTTGTGTCAATAGAGTTACAGAAAAACGTGTCGGGGACCCAGAGCTTCTCTGATGATTCGCCGCTAAGGATTATGGACCTATTTATCGAAAATGCGAGACGAGGCTCCGTCCAAAACTGACCAAGGTACATGTCGACAGTGAATTCCTAGAAATAAAAAATCAGTACACATGGTTTTGAATAAGGGGTTCTGTACAATATATAGCTAATTGCATAATCGTTGTCGGGTTGAAAATCATGAAAGCTATGACCAAAAGGAATTCTGGGAAATTAAAACTCTCAAATAACACCGTCAAATCATCGACCCTTTTTATGCAGACTTGTAGGATCTTAGTTAAATAGCTCATATACCTTCAAAACTACGAGAACATTGAATATATCTGTACATGTTTGTAATGCAGGTCATGAACTGATTTCCCATCCATCCTTGCGGTCTTAGCTTCTATGATTTATGATTTTCAAACCCGACAACGATTATGCAATTAGCTATATGCATATATCTTGGTATATTAGGATTTGGTGATCAGAACATGAATTCAATGCTACTGCGCTTCATAATAACCCCTTAAATCCTCGCTTCCTTCAATATTTTTTCAACGATTTCGTAAAAAGCAGAATCTCAAACTCCTCTATTTTAAGTGAGATATTAGACCCACTGTCCGGAAGTTACTTGTACTGAAACAGTCACGTGACTAATGTCCCAATGACTCTTATATGAGAAATGAATAGAAAGGATGGTGCTGATGATGAGAATGTTGATAGTGCAGTTTGCGATGGGGTGATGTTATTGTTGTTGTTGATGATGACGAAGATGATGATAGTGTGTGTTGTTACTGTTGATGATGATGATGATGATGTTACAGGGGCGGATCCAGGATTTTTTTAGGAGGAGGTGCACCATCTTTTAGGAGGGGGTGCACCATGTATGATCAGGACGTACACAAACTCAAGCACCAATAACGCAGTAGATATCAGCTCATCCAGGGGGGTGCGCACCCCCTGCACCCCTCCCCTAGTAGTGCATGCAGGTTGTGATGGGATGGTATTACTGTTACTGTTGATGATGATGTTAGTGCAGGTTGTGATGGGTGATGTTGTTACTGTTGATGATGATGATGATGATGTTAGTGCAGGTTGTGATGGGTGATGTTGTTACTGTTGATGATGATGATGATGTTAGTGCAGGTTGTGATGGGTGATGTTGTTACTGTTGATGATGATGATGTTAGTGCAGGTTGTGATGGGTGATGTTGTTACTGTTGATGATGATGATGATGATGTTAGTGCAGGTTGTGATGGGTGATGTTGTTACTGTTAATGATGATGATGTTAGTGCAGGTTGTGATGGGTGATGTTGTTACTGTTGATGATGATGTTAGTGCAGGTTGTGATGGGTGATGTTGATGATGATGATTATTATTATTATGGTAGCAATGATTGTGATGATGATGATATGACTAAAAGTCATTGGACTATTTCCATGCCATCCAGTTCAGAATGCGCTTACGTTATTTGATCGTTCCCATTAATAAACCTGAGATTCATGTATTTTCTAACGAGATGGAATGTACATGTTGTGTTAGGGCGGTGCCCGTGAACACGGTGTTATGGTGTACCATAGGGAATTAATGGGTATATAATCAGGTGCATAGTAAGGTGATACCACTCGAAGGTATCTCTAGCTATCTCTTCACGTAAAATTTACTGGTCTGTTCTTCGTATATATATATCAAAATGTAAAACAAAAACTGTACTATAGCAAATAAACGAGAGACTTCATCCTGTAATGACTTGGTTACATGTGTAATATAATTTAGTTTGAAAATGATTTGTATTCGGTCGGAGATAGAATACAAATGTAATGTAATAGACCTCTTTAGCTTCGTATGTAAATTGCCCATTTCAAACCATGTGATGTAAACATGGTGTTCTCTGGAGAATTAGTCCTTTCAATATGAACGAATAAATTTCAGAAATATAAAGGAACAATTCTCCAGAGAATCACATGGTTTGAAATGGGCAATTTGCATACAAGCTAAAGAGGTTTATTGAGAGAAGAACGCCTGACTTTACCATGTTTGTTTCGCTGAGTTGTCCAAAAGACAGAAACAGCATATTAACTTTAACATTCAGCACACTGACTGAAAAAAGAACAATCAATTATAATAAACGTTTTTACTCAATACGAACGGTTCAAATACGCCATGTGGGACATTGTATTATACAAAATGAGACGGAGCATGCGTAATGAAGAGTAGTACTAATTAATATAACAAGCATCAAGAGTTCCAGACTTCCGGTACGCGCACAATACATTGTGAGATTATTACAAAGGAAAAGTGAGCACCAAGTGAGCAAAAACATAGCTTGGGCTCCCTGTGTCTAGAATTGGTGCTCACTTTTCCTTTGTAATAATCTCATAATGCATTGCGCGCGTACCGGAAGTCTGGAGCTCTTGATGCTTGTATTATGTCTCAGCTGTATCTTCTCAATACTCCCACAAAGGAACTTACCACCACCCAAAACCCACGCTAGTCCCTGATCTTCACACCCACGCCCCAATATTGCTAAGCATATTACAATTAATTAGTGCCAAAGATGGGTTTTGTTTGACTATTTAGGAATAATATGTCGAATGATTGATTAATGAAAGTAAGGTAATCGGACTCTATTGTTGCTGGGATATATATAAATGGAAGTGGAAAGATGATAGAAAATGTGGAAAGAGGGTCAGGATAGTAGAATAATGTCAACTAAAGTATGAATTTGGAAGTAGGGATGGTAAACCCAGTTTAACATTACTCATCAGACATTACTTAAAAGAGTGACGTTAAACTGTTGTCATTGTGGTAGATGACAAACGTCAGTGTTTCATACTTCAAGGCCTTGAAGCTTAACCCTACACGTGGTTACCAGATAAATTCATGCAATAGGGGTAAGGGACATCAATGCCGGGTGGGATGTGTGGGCTCCCTGTAAGAACAACGTAAGTTATCTCTGATCAAAATCTAAATTCTCCTTGAGATTCTTTGAATTTCAAAGAAGAATTTGGGTTTTAATCGCACGTCACATACCCTTCAATTACAAGAGCTTACCTCCATAATAGGGGCGAATTCTTTTATCATAGTGTTTGAATGTTTGATCGAGCAGTCTGGACACATTTTCACCAGGAATATTGACCTTGTTATCTCTTGGACGAAAAACGAACTCGGACGATCTAAAAAAATATCACAATACATTTTACCACAATCCTTTGCGCGCATAAACCACTAGTTAAAAAGTGTGCCTGTTTTATTATTAATATTTATTTGAAGCTGTCAGAAGGTTTGTACATGTGAGTGGTACTGATATAGGTTCGCAAAGGATTACTGGGTAAAATGTTCAACCGCCATCCTTTTCTGTACAGTAAATTGATAGTTAGTCCAAATGGTGACCCCCCTGTCCATGACTGTACTTACGCTGTAGTTAGTTTATTTTTCTCGTGCACTAGTTTTACTTCCGCCTCGGTCAAATTTCCCCAACCGGGGGTCCTGTGGCAAAACATAAAACATTTAGAATGGTATCTGCAAATTTTCCATATATGGTAATGAAATTCCATATTTGGTAAATAACTATGATACCAGGCCTTTTGATCGCTTGGATTCAGTTTCTCAAAATATAAAAAAATACTGATATATGCCTTGGATTTTTCATATTGACATTCCATGTTTTCATGTATATTTAAATTGTCTACCGGCGTTGAATGATTCAATTACTAAAATAATTTGTTATGCATTACGTATATAGTTTTGCCCAGGCGACAAAACCACACATTGTCTGTACAAGAGAAAACATTTATTGCGCTGAAGAAAATAATTTGAGGTCAAACAAACACCGTAACTCATCAAAATTTAACGTAGTTTAAAGACTAGTGTGAGTATATGGTCAGGTAAAAGAGTTTTAGTATAACGCCTGATGATAGGAGAGATAACGGCAAAGTCAGAATAATTGAATAACTAACGTAATGAGTGTAACCATATTTTTTTTATTTTTTATTTTTTTATTTTTTTTTATTTTATTAGTAATAATCAGTACATCGTTACAATGTGTGTAACCATATGGTACAGACGTTTCTATCTTCCATTTCTTTCTCTCCTCCTTCCTTTCATTCCTTCTTTCTGTCGTTTTTATTGTTCCTTCCATCCATTCCGGCTTCATTTCCTTTTTTCCTGCCCTTCTACCATCCTTAATTCATTCTCTCATTCCTTCTTCTCTTTCAATTTTTATTTTGAGATTCACATGTATTTCTCTTTCATCATGCATTATTTATGTATGTCATGCCTCTGTTTGTAACCTTTTTATTAATATTTCATGCCCTCTTCGTGTTCCCTGTCCCATTCCACTTTTCCTTCCTTACTACAAGCTTTCTTACCAAAGTTCGTGACCAAAAATAACTTTACCAAATCTCAAGAGTAGAGTCTCGCGGATCAGATAAAGGCTTTCTCAATATGTTAACTGATAAACGTCATGTAGGCTCACAACAGTGTGCCCTTGTTTCACATATCTTTTTGATCATTCATAAGTACTACTGAGATCCCATAATTGTATTGCTCTCAGTACCGCCGCTTCCATCCATAAACAACAACGTTTTCTCGAGTCTCTTTACATCGGTTTCTTTATATCTTAAAATGCTTTATCAACAAAGATATATTTAAGTACAAATGACTTGATGCGAAGATGAATTTTTTTCAAGCCACAAAAGGAGGCGTTCCATCATAAAATAATGCAATCTCCCAAACTACAGTTTTGATTGGTTCTCGCTCTGCTCAATTGACGGGAAGCCAGTCGTTGGGTGGCACTTAATTGGCTTTTTCGAGAATTTTGTTAAGTCTTCGTAAAATAAAAGATTATAAGCTTCTTTTATGTAAGAAATTGAGTATCTTTGACAAGTTTGATTATTTTGCCTTTTAGTGTCGTTTCAGCACACACACAAAAACACGATTTATTTCAATCTACTTCATGGTGTCTAAGTCATTGAGTTTCGCGGTTTTTTCGGGAGAAAAAATAATTCATAATTAATCAATCAATGCATTGTTCCTGATGCTGCTTTTAAGTGTTAGAATATTACTAATTATGACCTATGGATTCTAGTAAACTTGGTCAAGAAAACTTGGTTTTCAAAAGGCCTGACGTCTGAAGTAAAGACTCAATTTACTTCGCCAAAAGTTGGTAACCATGGAAATAAAAAACTGGAATCCGATTTGCAAATTACGTACGGTCGTTTCGCAAACTTATCTTTTCATCTTTAATTTTAAGACCATGAATGCCACAAACTTTTGGGAGCAAACCTAAAGATAGCTGAAGCTCCTACAGAGGACGGCGAGAGTGTGTCTGCCTGAACTGTTCGGTTAGTGGAGCTTGTTAAATTTGATGTTTTCGGCCGAAAATCCAAGAAAGAGCAAAGGCGATAGAGGCGCTTACCATAGCAATGTAAGCGAATGTTGTGGTATTCATGAGGTCACAATCGTCTTCTACATAGATTGTTGTAATTAACCGATCAATCAAAGCCAAGCTTCAATAAACTTACGCTACTGTAGTCGGCGATGACTGCTTTCGCTGGTAATCAGTCGGGAGAGATCTGCAAACACGCAACGCAAAGTTAGCCATGAAATTACTATTTCTGTTTGAACACATTAAAAATAAATTGCAATTTTAATAATTCCAGTCGTTCTCACTTAGCTAAATGAAAACTGTTTGAATTCCTTTATCTATAAATTACACTCTATCAGATAAACTAGAACACTTTTTTTCCGATTTTTAAACTTTTTTTCAAGCGTTTGAAATTGCTGCTCCAAATTTCTTCCTTCCACATTCCCTGACAAGTTTATCTACAAACATATGTCATATTAATGCATCGCTTTCCAACCGTGTGTTTCTGTATTGTCCATTACCGAGGTTGTTAGCGGGATATGCTATTGTTTTGTCATTTTTCCATAGCAAATACCCGAAACAGTAAAACAATTCACTCTATGATATCCTTGTTCATATGAAACGTCAGCTTTTTAACTTGCAAATTTAAATCTAGAATGGATCGACTGTGTGATCGTCGCTCCATGAGGCCGTATTTTTTCAATCGTGAATGGCAGGTTAGTTTGTTTGTTCGCCTTAGATTAGAATAAAAACACAGTAATTTATATGGATGTGCGTAAAGTTCATTGACTTTATAACGAAACACTCAACTTTACAGCAAGAATCACTCAAGCGTAGCAAAAGAATGGAACCATGTAGAAGAATCAATAAAAAGAACTCCCTGTTGATGTAACTTTATGGCCATCGAAAACAATCTACATCGCTATTGCTATTGTTATGACATTAAGAAAAAGTCTGTTTTCAAATTGCAGCTTTTTTTGACATTACTTTTTCGCTCGTTTTCGTTAATCAGTATTTGAATGGCTCTACTACAAACAACCCTCGCTGAAGTACCACTTTCAACGGCTTGAAGTAATATACCTGATCAAATCTATTTGCATAGTTTTTAGATGCACCACTTCATACCTTGAATTCACGTAGCTCCTTACTATAAAGAGAAGGGCTAACGAGCTGTTCAAGAGCTTCATTTATTATCCTGAAAGAAGACAAATAAAGAAATAGAAATATGGTTAATTAAGTGATGGTTTGGTGCTCATAACTTGGTGATAGCTCTATGTACCAAGTAAGGTCTGACGGCGTTTTTGAAGTCGTATATTTTCGTGATTTTGATGACTCACCCAGCTTCGATGCGCGCTACATCGAAGAAACTGCCGCTCAACTAAACGTAGAGAGTCTTTAAAGAAGCCACGATGACAAGACGACTTCCACGCTTCGCCTAATTAAGATGATTGTCTTGAAATGATTGCTGTCAGCTCTAAGAACTCAGGTTTGAACCAATGATCGAAATCAAGTTGAACACAGTTCTTGGATTTGAAAATTAATGAGAATTTAGATTTACATCTGGACGAAAGGTTGATTGAACGCGCGTTTTGGCATTTGGTCCGGTCGTCTTAGACACAAGCACCGCTGTTTTTGCATTGATTCATTCCAGTTGACAAATAAGCCAAAGAAATCAATAAAGAACGGATTAGCACATACATCACTCGGTTAACATCTTGATCTGAGGTGCGACTGTTTGGGGCGACTGCTGGATACAGGAGGAAATCTCTACAAAATAGAGGAAATCTGAGTCCATTTGCGATCAAATCTCAGTCCGTAAATTCTGATATGGTATGAGAAATGGTAAATGTAATACAGCTGAGGCTAATTATTCTTCTTTGATTACTCTCTCATTGTAAACGATAACAATACCGGAAAACAAAACAAAAATAGTTGACAAACATAGATGATTGGTGAATATCTGGAATTTGTTCAATTTGGTGCCTTAGTCAAAACACTGATATTATACTTTAGTTGTTAGTAGAAGAAGTCGCTCTTGCTTGAGGCTATTTTGTACTGTATTTGACAACGAAGTTAGAGCTCCATTTATAACCCAGTTTTTAATCAAACGCTTACCATTTCGTGTTGTAAAAGACATCCATATATATTTTAATTGTAAATTGAAGTCATGTGTAAGTATTTCATGAATGACCAATACGAGTACATGTAATTAGAAAAAAAGATATTCAATATATTCTTAGCTTACCGGAATAATATTCTTAATGTCTTGTTAAAACAACGCCATTATGAGCTCATGTTTTTATGTATACAAACATTTCTAGATCGCTACGTTGACGTCAAGCATCCATGCAACATTCAAGACTTTATCAATATATGGAATATCTATTTTCATTCAATACATTAGAATATCTCTTGTGCTCGCTTTTAAGTCATTTAAAATATCAGTCATGATGTTTTTGTGTTTACCAGACACATGTTGTTATCGTTGCAGAAAAGTTGGAACCATTGCAGAATATTCCGTTACAACTTTTTTTGTCTTTTTTTTTTGTCTTTTTTTTTTCATTTTTGGGGTCATATTGATGATACTTAATCCTACTAATGTGCCACGAATCCCTCTTAATCGCAAGATTCTGTAAATCTTAACACTTGTTGTTTCACAATTATATAGCTAAACCTTCACAGAAGCGCGTTCTAAGTAACCCTAACGATGTGTTAATCTTTTCCACAAAAGCCATTGAAATGCTGAGAAGCCATTTCAATGCTCTGACGCAATTGGTCCGTCAACAATTATAAACAAAGCCTTTTATTTTAATAGAAGCTTAAAATAAACTATAAGCTGTATATGCGTCGAATGGAAGTTTTACATATATTAAAAAAATAGATATTTTAATTTTCTTTTTAGAAAGCCATTGAGGTGGTGAGAAGCCATTGTTGTGTTCTTTACTGACAATGGGCCGTCAGCAATGTCAACAACATCTTCTACTTATTAGAAAATAAGAGTATCCATACGACACGTAGAATATAAAGAAATAAGTTGTATACCTAAAACAATATTTGAATGCAGAATTATTCTAAAAAGCCATTCAAGTGCAGAGTAGGAAGCCATTTGAATGCTCTGATGGCATTGGTTCCACAGTAAAGAATTCCCTGTTATTTATAAAATAGAAATAAACGGAGCAGACGAACGATCAAAAGCATCTATTATAATATTACAGTACTTACTAAATATATTCTTTGTTTAAAGATGCAATGCAAAGTCTTGGAAGCCATTTCAATGTCAGTCTGATGTCATTGACTCGTAATCTTACTATAAAACCCTCTATTTATTGATAAACTGTGAATAAACGCATACGAAAAGTTGAGGATGAAACGCAAAATAATGCCATTCCAATCTATAGTGGCTAGAAATACTTGCCGAGTATATTTTTTAGGTAAGTTAAAAAAACGTTTTCTTCGTCAATTTTTTTTTCGTTTAAAACGAGCCGCTTTTCTACACAAACCAACCGATAACGATAATTGATCGGATAATTTTGGTTATCAAACCACATCTGCAACGACTTTTCTAAGCTGAAATCTAAATGATTAGAAGACCGATCTTATGCTTAAAGAAAATTGAATCTCTTAGGGAGACACAATGGCGCAAAACAGCGGCACCTCATTTCCTTGATTAAGGAGTCGTTGTTTTCTTTCTCCGGACCCGATTTGGAACAGCAACGGTATAATAAACATTCTTGTGGTGATTATTTTTTGAAGCTCGTGAATGCTTGATTATTATTTTATTATCACGTTTTTAAAATGTGTTTATTCCTTCATCAGTCTGAAATTGTCTTTGGTGATTTGAAGTCTCTCGAGGTTAGTGAGTGTTGTCATGGTTACCTCACACCACCAAGAGACACCTTAACTTTCGTCTACAATAATAGTAATAATAATAGTAATAATAATATATAATAATAATAATGATAATCGCTGCGTATAAGTGAACTTTAAAATATCTCGTCATTTGCTGAAATGTAGAATGAATGTACACAGTTACATTTTGCAACTAATTCAACTCGCAGCACTTCTAATCACTTTCTATTACAAAACGACTAATAATAATAATAATAATAGCACTTTCTCAAAACAAACGTTTAAGTTTAGAAAGAAAAATCATAAAAAAACGGTGAATGGGGACTTCACTAGTTCCTCTACAATACAATACAATAACTTTTTTTTTTTTTTTCTTTTTTTTTTAAATTTAAATTTTAATACAATAACTTTATTTATACACGATTCTCCTGTGTCAATTCGGTGTCCAGACAACCTAGCCATCGAGACTACAATTCGATAACTGCGTCAGTTTTCGGTGTACTTTTCGGGTTTCGCTAACTAGATTTCTAATCTCGTAATGGCCTGGCTACTCATGCTAATCTCATAATCACTCCACACATCATTTATGAACCCCACTGTCCAAACTAATGTATTTCATTTAGGTGTTATAGGATAGCTGAAAATATATGGGGAAAAAATCTAAGAACAGCTGACACACTGTATAGTTTGTTTATTATGCACGATATTTCGGCTGGCCAAACCAGCCTTCTTCAGGGACAATGATGGTCAGTTGTTATTAGAATTTTTCTTTATATTCATCGCAAGCTGTAAGATCTACACAAGATCCGCTGTACACCGCAGGATTTTCGTACTCGGTTGTTCCTCTACATTATTATTTACTGAATATATAAGGTCTATTTTTAGTTTGCGAGGTTTATTGAGTGTCATTAATGAATCTCATTACAGTCGCATCCTGTTTCGATGTGTTAACGAACCCCGTCCCTTTCGTAGATGGGAAAAAAAATATTTTGTATTAGACTAGAGTACAGTCGACTCTCTAAGATGGACACTTTTGCTGTCCGTCTTAGAGAAGTGTCTGTCTTACAGAGGTGTTTGTCAGTAGAGAGGTGTCTGTCTTAGAGAGGTGTTTGTCAGTAGAGAGGTGTCCGTCTTAGAGGTGTCTGTTGTGGAGAGGTTTCTGTTGTGGAGAGGTTTCTGTCTTAGAGAGGTGTTTGTCAGTAGAGAGGTGTCTGTCTTAGAGAGGTGTCTGTTGTGGAGAGGTTTCTGTCTTAGAGAGGTGTCTGTCTTAGAGAGGTGTTTGTCAGTAGAGAGGTGTCTGTCTTAGAGAGGTGTCTGTTGTGGAGAGGTTTCTGTCTTGGAGAGGTGTCTGTCTTAGAGAGGTGTTTGTCAGTAGAGAGGTGTCTGTCTTAGAGAGGTGTCTGTTGTGGAGAGGTTTCTGTCTTAGAGAGGTGTCTGTCTTAGAGAGGTGTTTGTCAGTAGAGAGGTGTCTGTCTTAGAGAGGTGTCTGTTTGGAGAGGTTTCTGTCTTAGAGAGGTGTCTGTCTTAGAGAGGTGTCTGTCTTAGAGAGGTGTCTGTTGTAGAGAGGTGTCTGTCTGTCTGTTGTAGAGAGGTGTCTGTCTTTGAGAGGTCTGTCTTAGAGAGGTGTCTGTCTTAGAGAGGTGTCTGTTAGAGAGAGGTGTCTGTCTTAGAGAGGTGTCTGTCAGTAGAGAGGTGTCTGTCTTAGAGAGGTGTCTTGTAGAGAGGTGTCTGTCTTTGAGAGGTGTCTGTCTTAGAGAGGTGTCTGTCTTTAAGAGGTGTCTGGTGTCTATTGCCCTTATATAAGCAGAGGTGTCAGGGTTGGTCCATTACTGAAACAGGGTAACAAATTCGGGCCAGTGTTCTGAGGTCCTGGCTGACCAGTTAGAGAGGTCCCCGGGGACCTTTTTCGATGGACTTTGTTACTGCAATCATTATAGTGTACAGTACTCGCTAGTTTCCATTGCCATCTACTAAAGTTTATCAGAATTTCTGTGGGCATTCGGCTTGTATCTCTGCACGCATGGCAATAGAGTGTTTTCAATGCGCCAATGGATCAAGAACAATATTATAATCATAATAATAATATAATAATAATACCGTAATAAAATAATAATAATAATAACATAATAATAATACCGTAATAAAATAATAATAATAATAACATAATAATAATAACAACAATAATATACATGAAAAAAATACTCGATTCTGATTGGCTTAGAGTAGTGCAGTTGAAAAGTAATTTGCACTGCAGTGCAAATTACTTTTTTTTCATGAATATTATGATACGATTTCTCGTTCAATTTGGAATAATTTGCACTTGTGTGTTTTTCAAAGAGCTCAAATTGCACTCGCCCTGCGGGCTCGTGCAATTTTTGCACTCGCCCTGCGGGCTCGTGCAATTTTGACACTTTGAAAAACACACTCGTGCAAATTATTTCCAAATTGAACTCGAAACCGTATGATTACCTCTACTAATATAATAATAATAATATAATTAAACGCTTTTAAAAATCTCAATGCTCAATAATAACAAATATTTTGAGAGGATGTAAAAGTGTGTTTTTTTTACATAAAATTAAAGTAAAGTTAAAAGACAAAATGGACATAAAATAATAGATAAAAATGCTAACAAGAAGAAACGATCCTAAAAAATAAAACTAACAAAAATACTGAATTATTATAAATATGTTTAAATTTCTTTTAAAAATCAACTTGAATCTTTTGAATGGGAAGATATTTCTTTTTCCTGAGAAGAAAGTTCTAATGTTTTGATCCATGCATGCATATGATCGCCGTACACTTGCTCAGATCGGCCTTTTTGTGCAAGCGCGCGCGACTAGGGGAGGGGTGGGGTTCTTTTGTCTCTGGTATTTATAGCTTCTGTTTTGTAGAGATATGAATTTAATCACGAGTTAAACAACTAGCTAATCGTGTCAATTTACACCACAACATAAACTAAACGCCTCTACTTTTGAATCTACTTAATCCAATATTACTTTTGAAGATATAACACTTTCTCAAAACACTTCAAAGCAGTTCAATTCAAGTGTTCTGAAAACAAGTCTGATCGCCAATGAAAACTGCATCCTCAAATCTGCCAATTGTAAAATATATGAAGAGTGGACGTATGGGGTAATTGAACAGCGTGTTTGTCAATCAAAACACAAATTAACACTCATAATGTTCAATTATCAAAACTACAGCTTGGCAATTGGGACAATTGTACGTTTACATAACATGTACGTATCTCAGCATGATTTTAGGATCGTATATAGTGTACCGTTCAACCCGCCATTATTATTCCTTTTAGACATGTTCAGATACTAATTCTTATGTCAGACTGAATACATGATTTAGTCTATATATACAGACTTACTTATTTACAGAAAAACTGAGTCGGCTTCTTCACAGACTGCCGTGTTCCGGTAAGAGCACTACACAGATGCAATGGAAGATCCTTGAATGCTTTGCCCCTCGCGTAGCAGTCAAGCCTATTCAATGTTCCCTGACCCTCTCTGACAATTATAACTACTCTAGAAGCGCTAAAAATGTCCAAATATGAAAGAAATTGGATGTGACAAGGTCGTCAATTAACTGCGTGAAACTGAACTGCGATGGTAATATGCGACAATCAAAAGGGAATGTTTTGTTAGACATGGTCTGCCGTGAACTGCTGCCCCTTTTGACTGAAACTTTGACTTTAGATCATGTTAATAAAACGCCCAAGCGTCATATCAGAATAAAATGCTCTTATCTTGAACTGTGTGGGGAAACATGGAAAATGTACCCCAAACAACGGAACGCGAGTTATTTTAATGTAAACCATACCCACTGGGAAGCTTCTCAGTGACTGAAATCCACTTGCATGCTTGGTAACTTCACGTCAGTCGAGATTTCCTTTATTCGAGATGAAATTTCACAAAAGTACCAGAGTACCGAATATATCAACTAGTCATTCTATGTGGTCGGTTTCTGTTGTTGTCAAATAGCATGCCTTCGTTAATATACTTTGGATTTATCCATTTAATCCATTGTAATACCCAGGATTTTATTCCCAATCAATGGTAATTCCTTGTCGGTGAGATATTAAAGAGCGTACGAAGCTGAGATGACGGAAATACTGCTTTAGTCTCACTCTATTTCAAGTACAAAGCTTAACCCACAAGTAGTGTTATAATAAACAATTATGCATGTGTCGCTCGATCTCCTGTGAATAAATCCTCTTGATTGTGCTGTTTTTGTTCTCTGGAGCGAGCCGAGAAACGAATTAACCCCAAATGCGATCAAAAGTGTTATTAAAGAATAGATAGTATAAATGCTTAATATACCTTTAGCTATTCTTCGCTTGAGGTGCAATTTCCCTCTGTTGTATGGGAGTGCGAACGACAATAGGAAGCTGTGCTCCAATTTCACGCGTCCTTTATTCGTCCAATTTACTGTCGTATTTGAAGTCATCGGAACTTGAGAAAACAAAATTAGCGATGAAAGAAAAGTTTACCATTAAGATAAGAGGTTGTTAATTTGATTAGCGGCCAGTTCTACGTATTAATTAGCCTGGTAGAGACTGTCACGTAAGAATTGAGAGAGAAAACAGATCTAGAATGCGCATGGAAGATAATAATTCAATTGGATTCAATTGAAAAGTACCCATAGTCTATCACTGAACGAGCACGTGGTTGCCACACCCCATACTATATAAAATTATTGTATTCAGTATTTATTTTAATCGCCTACAAAATCCTTAACGGGATACCCATAGTCTAACATGTCACTGAACGAGCAAGTGGTTTCCACAACCGCTTGTCCATGTGATTGGTTTTATTATTAGTCCCAATAAGAACAACAGCATGACGATGGCGAGCACGTGTTTGCCACACCCTCTTGTCCATAATTATTTTATTATTAGTACCACTAAGAACAACAGCACGACGATGGCGAGCACGTGTTTGCCACACCCTCTTGTCCATAATTATTTTATTATTAGTACCACTAAGAACAACAGCACGACGATGGCGACGTGGCCACACCCTCTTGTCCATAATTATTTTATTATTAGTACCAATAAGAACAACAGCACGACGATGGCGAGCACGTGTTTGCCACACCCTCTTGTCCATAATTATTTTATTATTAGTACCAATAAGAACAACAGCACGACGACAGCACGTCGTACCAATAGAGTCGTTTTCGAAGTAGCACGTGCCGTTTGCCATCGCGCCCAACATGCGGGCATTCGATAATTGTTGAATGCAATGTGTTCGATTTACTTCCGTACCGTAGGTTTAAGAAACTCATACGAAAACAACTCTAAGAACAACAGCACGTCGATGTCGAGCACGTGTTTTGCCACAAACTTGTAAATTTGCAGGAGGCGCGTGTTTTGACACCTAAGTTTTAATGCATAATTGTATTTTATTATTATATAAGAAAGCGTTTTTTTTTTGTAGTCACTCATCTATTAGTACCAATAAGAACAACAGCACGACGATGGCGAGCACGTTTGCCGACTTTGTTCCATCGTCGTCTCTTTTACTTCAGCGGCATGCCTGGATTCTAGAACCTATCTTCAAATCACATGAAATATGGCACCACTTGGGGTTTTTTCTGCGCTTTATAAGTTATCCTATTCATAAGCTATCCACTTTTTCAAATAGACAAATACTATTCAAAACAAAGAAAGGTAAGACTCGCCTAATAATTTGCATACTTGTCACTTACATAAAACAAAACATTTCATAACTACAGTAGAGTGAGATCTTGAGGCGAAACTACTGAAATACACACTATTAGACACTCACTCTTTTGTTGTCTTTTGTTACTTTGCATCTAATATAACTGAAGTAATTAGTACTGAAAATGAATGAGTCCGGAACTCTTATATACTATAAACATTGCATTCACCGTCAGCATTCATAGCCTATATTAATAAATAAGAACAACAAGTACGACGAGCGCGTGTTTACTGTTTCGATAATTGTTGATTATTACTTTGAATGAGTGAAACTTTAAATTTGAGGAGGCGCGTGTTTGGATATGGTTTATTAATATCCAAGCAGTTTTTTGTAGTCACTCATCTACTGGTATACTAGTCAGCGAGGACTTCGTTCCATCGTCGTCTCTTTTACTTCAGCACCTGGACTCTACTCTATCTTCAAATACATGAAGTATGGCACCACTTGGGGTTTTGGCGCTTTAGTTATCCTCCGTTATATAGAATGAATTCCAGTAACTGGATCTGAGATCTTGAGGCGAAACTACTGAAATAAATAAATAAACAAGTAAGTACTGAAAATGAATGAGTGGAAGGATATGGATAAATAATAAATAAATACATACATAAAAAGGAGAAAGGAAATAAAAGAAATAACTCGGTAAAAGAAATTAAATAATTATTTACTCATTTTCCTCAAGCGAATACTTCCGTATCTGTTTTTCTATCATAATACCCTCTCTAAACCAACCACTCTACCAGCCACTCTTCTTCGTTCTGTCATCACATCTTCCTTTGTAGGCCTCAGACTCCAATCTGAAGACCCCGTAGCATTTATTGGGATCCCTGTGGATGATGTGACACAACTTGCAATCAATTTGAATATTTCCTCATAAAATGAGGATTACCTTTGTCTTTTCGGCAAACACTCCCGCCAAGATCACCAATTTCCCGACGATATCCCGCGGGACACTGCTTTACACATTCGTCGTTGGAATTGCTGTGGAGCTTATGGAAGCCAGGCTTACAGAAATCACAATGATAGGGGCCGTGGAAGCTGAAACTCTCACAGTTTGCGCAATTGGACACTGTGCAATCTGCAAGGCGATAGTGATAAAGTGCGACATACGTAATTAATGAGAGTCAAAGACGCGAAACAGTCCTATATTCGGGTCAAATTACCAAACCGTACATAACTTAGATGAGCTCGAATAATTTCTAGTTAATTCGCCTTTTCCATATAGAGCGGGAAACTGGGTTCGAGTTGAGACCGCAAAGCATGTATGGATTGTTTGGAAGGACAGAATCACATTCGACTATTGATTCCCGTGGAAGTTTAGCTCCTGGCATGTCTTCTTCGGTGAGTAAAATATGTTCTTTAGATGGGACTGTCGAGTTATCTTTTACGAAGGACGCCATTACTATTTTTGTCCTTCCAAACAATCCATACATGCTTTGCGGTCCCAACTCGAACCCAGTTTCCCGCTCTATATGGAAAAGGCGAATTGGCTATATATCTATCTACCGTTACTTGACTTAAGTTGACTTTCTCAGTCATGCAAGTATGGCACTAAAATTAGTGATTAAAGCTAAAAGAACAGTCCCACGCTGTCAACCTCATCCCTTTCCCCCATGTTCAACCACACCCTCCCCACAGGCCACTTCCTCTTTACTGACTAGTTATCCTCGGATGACGGATGATGTGGAAGTTATATAAGTTACCTACCTTGATGACAAACATGGCCAGTGCCATTGACGAATTCCTTTGTATACCCTCTAGGACAGGTGAACACACAACGGTCCCCAATCCCCAGACGACTTGAAAGGCTCATCAAACCACGAGAACACTTATCACAACTGAATGGACGCTTACAACTCTCGCAGCCCCAAGGGCATTCTGGGTAAAAATAAGTCAATTATTTCTTAAGGTGCACGCTCAGTAAATCTGTGTTGTTTTATTGGGTTTCCTGTGGCAGATAGATTAGAGGGGGTTTGGACTCCTCCGCAAGCAACTCATTTCGGGCTTCCTGTGGATAGGAGAGAGGAGATTGGGAAGGAGATAATAAGAGAGTAAGGTGGGGAGCGTCTCTCCTCTCCTATTACCCATACGTACAAGACCTTGCACTTCCGTTACTATAGGATATAGGATACCCATCAACTGGAGTCCAGTCCTACTTGAGCAAAATGAACGATAGCAACGAAGCAAAAGCTAGCACAACGCTAAAAGCCTGGGCCCGGTTGTTCGAAAGGCGATTAGCGCTAATCCAGGATTAAATCTTAAGAAAACTATTGACGCTAATCCAGGATTAGCACTAATCGCCTTTCGAACAACCGGGCCCAGAACAGCAAACTCTGCCAGTAGGCCCTAAGCCCATGCGGGGTCCCCCGAGGATCGGAATCAGCATTAATTGGAGATAACGCTGGACCAGCTTGACTCGGTTTTAACTTAGCCTAATAAATTACATTCAGCCACATAAAAATGTAGAGCTGACTTTTTTTTCTCCCCAGTCCTTCTACTATTTTTGCCACAGGAAGCCCACGGCATGGCAAATTTTGTAGACATGTTCCAGAAGAGAACTACGATTGTTTTTCCACCTAACGACTTACTCATACAGTGGTCTGCAGATACATAGTGCCCTACCGGGCATTTCCTATGACATTTCTTGCCCTTGTAAATCATCTTATACCATCCTCTCTTGCACATGATACAGAATCTGTCAAGGCACCCTTCTGGAAAATACCAAGAAAAACGTTATCGTTACACGTAAGAAGATGGCCGCCATCTTGAGTGACCGTGACCAAATGATGTAAGTAGCATACCATACCCAATCCTGATTGGATGAATGAATGAATAAATGAATGAATGAATAAATGAATGAATGAATGAACTTTATTTAGACACGGAATCAAAATCACTAAAATTAAAATTAATTACAAAGTGCTCTCCCTTTGAGCCGTGTAAAAAAAATCCTTTGGATCTTAAATAATAACTGAAAGTCAAGTTGCGTAAATATTGCCGTAGCTTTCCTTAATAAGCTGGCAGGGCCTTTTCTACGAGGGGCCGGAATTGATGAGGTAAAAAAGTAAACAAATGACGACAGCTGAGTTTCAGGGAAGCCAGTTAACAGTTTTGACAGTTGATACTACACTCTGATTGGACCATGTTGAACCTATAAGCTCAAACTGCACTAGCTGGTTTTTAATTTTTCCAGACGTGCAATTTGATTGATAGCATGAAAAATGGTGCACACCTAGCATCAAATCAAATCGCGCGTTCTTACAATGTTCCCAGTGTTTATATTATACATTCCGGTAACTTTCTTTTTTTTCACGCTCGTTTTGCACAACGTTACCTTCTGGAAAACACACACTCGCGTTATTCTCCGTGACGTTATGATAATGTTTTGGACATTGTTTGACACATCTGGAAATGATGATTCCTTCAACGATGCTCATGTTTTTTTGGCATCTGTGGCACATGTCCATCCTTGGACAGTCGATGCATCCTGGCATCAGCGGACATTCTGGAAAGAAAATTCATTTCCTCGATATCGTTAACTGGAGACGAACGCATAATATAGGGGACTTGCACTAAGAGGTGACGTGACCACAACCCCCTTAAATCGAACAGCATTGTCAAAATGAACTCCAGAAATGAAAAGAGCAGCTCGAAATTAGTAAAAGGGCGGAGTTTCAGCTAAAAACGTCGTTTTCTAAGATTTTGTTTGGAAAATGCATTGAATGGCAAGAGCTTGCAATCCAGCATATTTTCCTATACGAATCCTAATCAAATTAATTTCTCCTGTGTCAGACATTATGAGCTGAAACTTCTCCATTTCACTAATTTCGAGCTGCTCTTTTCATTTCTGGAGTTCATCTTGACTGCTGTTCGATTTAAGAGGATTAGGGTCACGTGACCTCTTAGTGTAAGTCCCCTATTCAGTTTCAATGGCTGGGTTTCAAGCAGCTGATAAAAGTCCATGAATCTATCTCATTATCTGGCCCCAAATGGTGGTCAAACACTGACTAATAGAATTCGCTCTGCTTGGAATGATAGCACGAAACCGGAAGTGACGTCACTTGAAACACAAGAATATCAACTTCAAATATGGAATTTTGTTGCCAAATACGGAAAGTCATCATATAGGGCATACTCAGTCTCTTTTTCTTGCATGTGAGTCCATAATAACTATTGCCCTTTGTTACTTGATAACCATATGGACAGGATTTAACGCATTTCGTCATCAGGTGTAGAGGCCGCTTGTAGCGATAGTAGCCTTGTTTGCACTTGACACAGGATCGAAATTGAAACCCAGGACATCTTAGACAGTTGCGGATCTGCGAACATCCTGCAATCAACGGGGAAATGGTTTAAACACTTTAAAATATATAGTACTTTCGTTAGTGTTAGCTTGGGAGGTTTTTCAAAAGCACTGTTCTAATGGAGAAAGCAACGTCCAGAACCTTTGGGATGTGTTCGCATTAGGTTGGTGTTCACTTAAGGGCGGTGGTTCGACTGTGTTGTTTCGAGAAATTTTGTTACGGTTTCAGTTTCCGTTGTTCGTTACTGGATCAGGTCGATGATACTCCGCCGCAGGTTGCGGTGCAAGTCCTATACATAAATATGAATATTGTTGTGCTTCACCTTTCCTCCGGCATTTCCCCTGGACTAAATGATGTCCCGGGCAACAGTTTGGTACACACCGAGCCGGTTGCCCCTTCAGCAAGTATCTTGGATAACATTGTTTGCACACACCATTCCGGTTGCAAACCTCGCAGTATTTAACGGGGCATGCTATAGAGGAACAAGATTGTTATACTAAGTACACTCCTCTAGGGGGGAGGTCATACTAAGTACACTCCTCTAGGGGGGAGGTCATACTAAGTACACTCCTCTAGGGGGGAGGTCATACTAAGTACACTCCTCTAGGGGGAGGTCATACTAAGTACACTCCTCTAGGGGGGAGGTCATACTAAGTACACTCCTCTAGGGGGAGGTCATACTAAGTACACTCCTCCTCTAGGGAGGAGGTTATACTAAGTACACTCCTCTAGGGGGGAGGTCATACTAATTACACTCCCCTAGGGTGGAGGTCATACTAAGTACACTCCTTTAGGGGGGAAGTCATACTAAGTACACTCCTCTAGGGGGAGGTCATATGATCACGTAAATGGCAGTACCGTCTCTCCACACTCTACATTTTCTATGAATTAGAAAAAAGTAAAATAGAAAAGAACCACTGAGGACGTAAACAAACCTCTCGCAGCGACCACCCTTAGTGTCTGTACTTACGTTACTATCTCAAGTACTACTCAAGCACTAAGCTATTAAGTGTCACCCTGGCAGTGCCCACCCTCAGTGTCTGTACTTACGTTACTACCTCAAGTACTACTCAAGCACTAAGCTATTAAGTGTCACCCTGGTAGTGCCCACCCTCAGTGTCTGACTGTACTTACGTTACTACCTCAAGTACTACTCAAGCACTAAGCTATTAAGTGTCATCCTGGCAGTGCCCACCCTCAGTGTCTGTACTTACGTTACTATCTCAAGTACTACTCAAGCACTAAGCTATTAAGTGTCACCCTGGCAGTGCCCACCCTCAGTGTCTGTACTTACGTTACTACCTCAAGTACTACTCAAGCACTAAGCTATTAAGTGTCATCCTGGCAGTGACCACCCTCAGTGTCTGTACTTACGTTACTACCTCAAGTACTACTCAAGCACTAAGCTATTAAGTGTCACCCTGGTAGTGCCCACCCTCAGTGTCTGTACTTACGTTACTACCTCAAGTACTACTCAAGCACTAAGCTATTAAGTGTCACCCTGGTAGTGCCCACCCTCAGTGTCTGTACTTACGTTACTATCTCAAGTACTACTCAAGCACTAAGCTATTAAGTGTCACCCTGGCAGTGCCCACCCTCAGTCAGTGTCTGTACTTACGTTACTACCTCAAGTACTACTCAAGCACTAAGCTATTAAGTGTCACCCTGGTAGTGCCCACCCTCAGTGTCTGTACTTACGTTACTACCTCAAGTACTACTCAAGCACTAAGCTATTAAGTGTCACCCTGGTAGTGCCCACCCTCAGTGTCTGTACTTACGTTACTATCTCAAGTACTACTCAAGCACTAAGCTATTAAGTGTCACCCTGGTCCTGGTAGTGCCCACCCTCAGTGTCTGTACTTACGTTACTACCTCAAGTACTACTCAAGCACTAAGCTATTAAGTGTCACCCTGGTAGTGCCCACCCTCAGTGTCTGTACTTACGTTACTACCTTAAGTACTACTCAAGCACTAAGCTATTAAGTGTCACCCTGGCAGTGCCCACCCTCAGTGTCTGTACTTACGTTACTACCTCAAGTACTACTCAAGCACTAAGCTATTAAGTGTCACCCTGGTAGTGCCCACCCTCAGTGTCTGTACTTACGTTACTACCTCAAGTACTACTCAAGCACTAAGCTATTAAGTGTCACCCTGGTAGTGCCCACCCTCAGTGTCTGTACTTACGTTACTACCTCAAGTACTACTCAAGCACTAAGCTATTAAGTGTCACCCTGGTAGTGCCCACCCTCAGTGTCTGTACTTACGTTACTACCTCAAGTACTACTCAAGCACTAAGCTATTAAGTGTCACCCTGGCAGTGCCCACCCTCAGTGTCTGTACTTACGTTACTATCTCAAGTACTACTCAAGCACTAAGCTATTAAGTGTCAAGTGCCCACCCTCAGTGTCTGTACTTACGTTACTACCTCAAGTACTACTCAGCCTAAGCTATTAAGTGTCACCCTGGCAGTGCCCACCCTCAGTGTCTGTACTTACGTTACTACCTCAAGTACTACTCAAGCACTAAGCTATTAAGTGTCACCCTGGTAGTGCCCACCCTCAGTGTCTGTACTTACGTTACTACCTCAAGTACTACTCAAGCACTAAGCTATTAAGTGTCACCCTGGCAGTGCCCACCCTCAGTGTCTGTACTTACGTTACTATCTCAAGTACTACTCAAGCACTAAGCTATTAAGTGTCACCCTGGTAGTGCCCACCCTCAGTGTCTGTACTTACGTTACTACTACCTCAAGTACTACTCAAGCACTAAGCTATTAAGTGTCACCCTGGCAGTGCCCACCCTCAGTGTCTGTACTTACGTTACTACCTCAAGTACTACTCAAGCACTAAGCTATTAAGTGTCACCCTGGCAGTGCCCACCCTCAGTGTCTGTACTTACGTTACTACCTCAAGTACTACTCAAGCACTAAGCTATTAGTGTACTCAAGCACTTACGCTACTACCTAAGTGTCAGCACTAAGCCTGGTCACCCTGGCAGTGCCCACCCTCAGTGTCTGTACTTACGTTACTACCTCAAGTACTACTCAAGCACTAAGCTATTAAAGTGTGTCACTTACGTTACCTGTACTACTCAAGCACTAAGCACCTATTAAGTGTCACCCTCAGTGCCCACCCTCAGTGTACTACTTACGTTACTATCTCAAGTACTACTCAAGCACTAAGCTATTAAGTGTCACCCTGGCAGTGCCCACCCTCAGTGTCTGTACTTACGTTACTACCTCAAGTACTCAAGCACTCAAGCACTAAGCTATTAAGTGTCACCCTGGCAGTGCCCACCCTCAGTGTCTCTGTACTTACGTTACTACCTCAAGTACTACTCAAGCACTAAGCTATTAAGTGTCACCCTGGTAGTGCCCACCCTCAGTGTCTGTACTTACGTTACTACCTCAAGTACTACTCAAGCACTAAGCTATTAAGTGTCACCCTGGTAGTGCCCACCCTCAGTGTCTGTACTTACGTTACTATCTCAAGCACTCCAGCACTAAGCTATTAAGTGTCACCCTGGCAGTGCCCACCCTCAGTGTCTGTACTTACGTTACTACCTCAAGTACTACTCAAGCACTAAGCTATTAAGTGTCACCCTGGCAGTGACCACCCTCAGTGTCTGTACTTACGTTACTATCTCAAGCACTCCAGCACTAAGCTATTACTTGTTCTGTACTTGTTTACCTCAAGTTATTTAGCTTTAAGTGTCACCCTGGTAGTGACCATTTATTTATTTATTTACGTTACTATTCAACTTAGCACTAAGTGTCACGGTCACCATGCAGTGACCACCCTCAGTGTCTGTCCCTTTCCTCTTCTTCCCTACCCCCCTCCCCTAGTCTGACTTTCCTCCCCTCCCCCTTCAAACATACGTACCTTTTAAGGTATGTGTGGCGTATGTTTGAAGGGGGAGGGGAGGAAACTAGGGGAGGGGGGTAGGGAAGAAGAGGAAAGGGACAGACACTGAGGGTGGTCACTGCATGGTGACCGTGACACTTTTAAGTAAAAATCCAGCAATTTATTTATTTAATAAATAAATAAATATAAAAATACAAATAAATAAACAAAATAGTGCTGGAGTGCTTGAAATTTTCAAGTGAAAACAACAGCGTTGAAATGATGACATTTTCACAGATTCATTTAACGTATGAGTGTGTGCCATCTGCTCAAAACGATTTATAGATTCTGGATAAGTGTCTCCAATGGAAATTAATCAAAAGGTCATCGCGTACGTAGAAATGAATTAAAAAATCGATAAAATGCGAGAGTTGTTTCAGCACATATTTGAGTTGTTTTTCATCGTCTATCTTCGTCATTAACCTTTGGATTTTAGACTCAATACTTGAATCAGCGTACAGGATTTGGCGCAATTTACGACTTGAGATACGTACAAACCTCTGGCAGTGACATTTATAGGTTTTGTGGGACAAAATAACATTATTTTTCTGACGTTGACTGCTAGTGACGTATAGTATGTATATGTCCAAAAACATTTTTTTTTTAGTTTTACAATCCTTAATTCCAACTAACTTCCAGTCTGGGAAGGAAATGCTTGCTTTGCAATTAAGGAGATGGTATGTTTATTGTTTTATAGGTCCAGAATGGATATTATAAAGCAAATATGAATTGAATGATATTGCGTCTTTCCGCTAAAAACAGAAAATTAGCTGTGACATTTTTAAGCAACACTTACTGGCGTTCTGTGAGGTTTCAGTCGCGTTCTTCGAGGTTTGCGGCGGCGTGTTTCTCGAGTCCCATTCAGGAATACAGACGAATGGACGTCTTTTCACGTCATAGCCTTGCACCAGTGTCATCAGTGTCAACAATACCGACGTTAAAGCCAACCCTTTCATTGTGACAACCACGGCACGATACACGCAATAAATCTAAACAGGATAAAAATATATATAGCTAATTGCATAATCGTTGTCGAGTTGAAAATCACGAAAGCTGTGACCAAAAGGAATTCTGGGAAATTGAAACTCTCAAATAACACCGTCAAATTAATGATCGACCTTTTTATCCAGACTTGTAGAATCTTAGTTAAATAGCTCATATTCCTTCAAAACTACGAGAACATTGAATATATCTGTATGTAATGCAGGTCATGAACTGATTTCCCATCCATCCTTGCGGTCTCAGCTTCTATGATTTATGATTTTCAACCCGACAACGATTATGCAATTAGCTATATACAGCTATTTCAAAAAAGGTTGGTGAAGGTTTTGTTGCATCTTGCATACCAAGCCCGAAATGTATTGTGGATCATATATAAATAATGTCAGCATGCACATACGGAAGAAAATATGCTGGCGATCCATATTGCGAAGACAAAGTTTGGGAAAATTCCCAGAGTTCATATTTTTTTACTCCATTCACATCGCCCATGGTGCATTTCCGGCTTGGTATGCAAGATGCAACAAAACCGTCACCAACCTTTTTTGAAATAGCTGTATATATATAAAAAACAGGATCAATGCATCAGAATATAAAATGATCCAAATAACCAATGTATATACGAAGAAACATTTGCTTAAAAGAAATAGCATTAGCGGATTACTGTTAATCAAAACGTCATTTGAACTGGAACTTTACGTTATCTGTATTAGGAAGACGGAAAGCTAAAATAGTTGGTAAAAGCTTATTGGTTTATTACCACTATGAACGGCTTTGTCTGCCAAAGACATCAAAATTGTTTTTAATTTATAGCTTAGCAATTCTAATAGTACTTATTCTAACAAGGAATTGTTCAGTTTTACTAGCTATGCATGCACGTATCACCTAATAAAATAATGGTAATAGAACCGAGTGGAGTGCAATTTGGTCTGAAATCATACGAGTGATTACAAAATTAATTGCACGACCACTTAGCGGGAGTGGAATTTGTTAAAATGGATCTAATTAATAAAGATAATGTTCAGGTGCTGCAGTACTTTTCGTTGCAAAGCATCCGTTACAACTCATGAATATTATTCTTGGACAGAATTGCACATCCTTTTACCATCTGCTCTCACTAGCATCATCACCGTTACTGACTAAAACCCTGCAAATCTGTTGATAAAGTGATAAGAGTCAAGCAATACACTAGCAACAGTTTACCAGCAAATATGGACGAATCTCTGGCAAATCCAGGAGTCCGAAACCACAGTAGATCAGTTTTGATACAGTTCTGTCTGAATCCTTATGGAATGACAGTCAGATAGATGATAGATTCCTCGACCCCTAGATGTACTGAGAAATAGATGACTTACGTCATTCTAATACGTAGGCTCGTTTTGTTGGCCAAGTCGTCCACGTGACACGTGGTACTATCACCACCTTTACCGCCTTTTCTGACCTTTTACCAACGGGAAAACATTTTTTTGATTTTGCTGATTGAAATCCTACAGATTGTGCCAGTTCTAGTTTGTAGTCTAAAATTATCTCTTTGATTGAGCTCTCTCCTAGCGAAGGGCAGCGCCGCTTTTTGACGCTCGCGCCAAGGGGTCTCACGCAAACAAGCTTCTCCTTTGCGTGGCAAGCTTTAAAGGAGCGACTGCCTTTCGCATGCATGCTAAACTCTCTTCAAAAACTCAGTCCAAATCGCAGCACAAGCCGAGTGAACTCAAAAGGGCTGCATGGGTTCATATTATGTTGTACATATGCTCCCTTGCGTTGTGACTATCGATACTGTTTACTACATCTACAATTTATATTTGATGGATTTAGGCTGTTTGACCTTTTGCGTGGGAGTAACAATTACAGGAAATCAATTGAACCACCTATTATGGAATTTCCAGCGAAAACGATTTAGAAACATATGTCTTCAAACGTCCTCTTTCTTGATCGGTATTAATCGTTGTGTCAGTCGTCACGGTAATCATTACCTATTGTAAGCGTAATTCACTTATTTATATATTATATCATCAGTATGATTTTGTCGTGCGTTTTTCACATGCGCTTCTGGCTCGGATGTAAGGGCGACCTTTTATATCAGTATATCACACGGTACGATAGACTGATCAGTGATTGATTGATTAATTGAGCGACCTCCTCCCATAAGCGACTATCTTCTTTGCCAAAGGAACTGCGCCAGATGATACAATACTTACAGATATTCAAATGAGACTCGAATACAACTGCATTTGGAATATTTTCTCTTGTATTGATGTTCATTTTAGAAATATATATATTTATATTTATGTAATGCACATTCGATCATATAATAATAATAATAATAATAATAATAATAATAATAATAATAATAATAATAATAGCGCCACTATCCATAACAATGATCAGAGCGCTTAGAATGCTAATTAAAACCTAAAAATATCTATACATAACTAAAAAATAATAATAATAACATATATTAGCAATGATATAACGCGCGCTCTGATTGGCTAGAGTTCTATGAACTATTTCCCCATGCGATACACGCTCTCTAAGATGCCATATTATAAATCAACTAGACGCTCTAGTAGCGTTAAGTCGGGCTTCTTAGAGCAAGCAGTAGTCGCTGCGATCGGTAATCTCGACTGAGGCCTGATTGGCTCTCGACCATTATATCCATTATCAATGAAATATTGTCAGTGGCAATAAAGCTCGAGCAAGAGCCCGCGCGCCCAGACTAATGCATCAAGCAAGGTAATTCATTAACGCACTATGCATGCATGGTTTAGAATGATCATAAAGTATTGTATATGTACAATAATCAAATCTCCCAGCACAAGAATAGCTTTTTCTAGCTAGAATATCACAATCATCAAGAGTATTTACCATGTCAGTTCTACTGAATACATGAAATTCCATACACAGGACGTGAGGAGATAAACGATCGCTTCTACAAAAATAATACTGATTGTATAAACATAATCTAACTGTATTTTACTAGCATTTAACACAATAAAACAACACAAAAGAATGACGAGATTTAATGTGAGAACTGTATTAGAGCCACATGTGCTGAATAAGTAGTTTTCCAGTTGCTTCGTTGACGATCATCTTTCGCTTCATCCAACATGACGACATTCAAGTTCAGGTCATCAAGATCAGTCTTGCTCTTGCTTTTCTTGTAATCAGAGTAGTTCTTTTCAGCTTCAGAGTTCGTAATCAAGTCAATAGTCATTGTTTTGTCATTTTGTTCGTAGTTTGTGTTGACAGAGGACGATCGATGTCTCGTCTTTAAGCTTAGCATTCTCGTACCCAGAGCTCCTCGCGGTCGGCACAAGGCGCATGCGCTGTAGAACCCAATATGCTTTTTGAGGTCAAAGAATACGAAGAAGAAGAACGCTCTGCATTTTTAGAGTCGGGTCTTCCACAGGAAGCCCGACTAATTAGTCAACTACTAGTCGGCTATGCCTCGTGCCACTCTTACACTTGTTAAGCGCAATGGGCGCATGGACGCTCGTTGACTAATTGATAATTATGTTATATGTTACTACACAATTACAATGAAAGATCAGAATACACATAAAATAAGTGGTATCTTTATTAGTTATTGATTCATACAGTGGTGTATATAATCACTTAACAATATAAGACCATTATTATTGATTATCTCTTCAAACCATATATGTATACATACAGTCATTTGCAAAAATTCTGGCCGCTACGATATAACAATATATCAATATATCGGGTGCATTATGGGTAATTAAATAATACTATTTTGAGTTTCCTAACTTATTAAATGAAGCAAAATTTACAAACAACAAACGTATGACTAAAATAAACATTATACTAAATATTTATACCAACTTTACTGGCGTTAACCCGCTTTAAGGGGATTTTGCTATTATTTAATTACCCATAATGCACCCGATATATTGATATATTGATATTTCGTAGCGGCCAGAATTTTTGCAAATGACTGTACGTATATATAATATACTGTTTGCTCGTCGTTGGCCCACCTTATCCTATATTCAAGTTTTTTAAATATATATTCTGTATACACCTGTTTTCAAAAACGTCCATTTACAAAATACAAAATAGTAAAAAGGAATTAATTAGAGAAACAATGAGCCACAGTTCGATCAGCTTGAGTGCATTTCTTTTGTTTCTCTAATTAATTAATTTCTACTATTTACTATTTTGTATTTTGTAAATGGACAACGTTTTTGAAAACAGGTGTATATATATAATATACAGTAAATGATCCATTTTCTATGATTCATTATAATATTTATATGAAGTTATTGTTGTTACTGTTTATATAGACCGAATGCAATAATGGCGTCCAATTTCAATTGCCATTGTTCTGGACTGACTAGCCTCGTGTTCATGTGGAAACACAGAAGCATGTTCACCTGTATGAGAGGCTAGTCAGTCCAGAACAATGGTAATTGAAATTGGACGCCATTATTGCATTCGGTCTATTTCTCACATTTATTGGATTTACACCGATGTTATCAATTATATATCTACCTAACTTTTGTTGTATTTTTTTTGTCAGTTTTGTAAATATGTGTGTGAATAAACAAGGGACCAATAAAATATTATTGTATCAGTTGTATTTACACTCATCTATTCTTTTTTTTTATTTTTATCATGTATTATGTCATATGTAGTTTATTGAAAAAAATTTAATATCACTGTCTGGATAGCGCAAAATATTGGAATCACTCTAACAACAAGGCATCTATGTAAGTCTGTAATCATTAGTTCTTGTGACTACAGTTTTTCATTGTATTATTATTTTTAATTATTTGTCCCTAATTTTACAATCACGCTGCCTATTTTTAAAACCCCTAAGTCTATGGATCTGGAAATGGGATCAATTGCCACGATTGTTCACTATTGGTCCTTGGTTTGTTGGATCTGGTGTGAATGTGATAGGCTTCAACGTGGTCCACGTGGTTGGGCGTGGCACATCTGATAAAAATAAATCACTCTTTCATCAATATCAAAAATGGCGCCAAATATTTTTCGATATATGAAAAGCAGTTGTTTGACGTCATTATGTCGTGGATTTCGATAACATACCGATGAGACACAAGCAGTTATTATTGCCGTACCTTTTCTACAAATTGTTCCAACTTGGACTTTCTCGATATGATATCCAGCAGGGCAGCGACTTACACATCTGTCGTTGAAGAACCTATGCAGCATGTGGTGTCCAGGCTTACAGGAATCACAGTGATGGTAAAGACCATGGTGTCCTACCCTGGGACATGTTCGACAGTTTGCGACCAGACACACTATAGATAAATATATTTTGTAGATGTTAGGGAACTTACTTTGAAACAATGAGGGTTTATCATGTAATTTCAAAACTCATAGGACAAAAATTGATTATCATAGCTGGAAAGAGCTCGTTGAAATTAGTAAAAATGTGAAGTTTGGAAAAGATCGCTTCACAAATTGCAAAGATATGAATTTTCAATAATCGAAATTTTATATGAAAACCTTTGGAAATTACGCTTGGAGGCAACTCTTGCCTCCAACAAATGTTTTCATATAAAATTTCAATTTTTGAAAATTCATATCCTCGCAATTTGTGAAGCGATCTTTTCCAAACTTCACATTTTTACTAATTTCAACGAGCGAGCTCTTTCCAGCTATGATAATCATTTTTTGTCCTATGAGTTTTGAAGTAATGTTTCAAAGCCGAGAATGAGGACTAGACGGGGTTTCCAGTCCGAGGCGAAGCCGAAATATGATGCACCGGATTGGCTGGTTGTCTCATGAATAATTAATGAGTATGAGAAATTACATGATAAACCCTCATTCGATATATCCATGGAGTTCCCGTATGGGATATGGGATATCACTGATCCGATCAGTAAAACAACTGTACCGTGACAGTTGCATTACAACCCTATCGTGACAACGACAGCACCATGACAGAGACCGTGCGTGACTGTACCGTGACTGAACCGTGACAATGACTACCGTAAATCCTCTAATAACCGCCCGGGCGTTTATGTGGGCGCTTATTAGAGGGGGCGCTTATTTCAAATATTGAAATGACGAGTCTGACTTGGAAGAAAAGAAACTAGTTTGTCACTTTCAAAAGTGTGTAGTTTTATAGGTTAAACATTGTGTGTAAAATAATACAAAGCAAACACTGTTGGTCTGCTAGAATTGTCGTGTAATCTTTTTACTGTATTATCGTAATCCTATAATCCCCCTATTGGCGTGAACGAAAAAGCGACGGGTGGGGAGGGGGACGCTTATTTCAAATTTCGGCAAAAGGGGTGGGCGCTTATTAGAGGGTGAGGATTTACGGTATACCAATAACATCCTTTTTTATATAAACATACAATGTCTAGCTCAATATTTTGCATCATAAAATCAAATATTCCGTATCTGACTGGTCACGCCATGAACGTGACATACTGAGATGTTTTAACTTGTTGTCACGCGTGACATATTACGTGACAGTGCGTACCTTGGCGACACACATAACCAGTTCCTTTTACTAATTCCTTGCGATAACCATGAGGACATCGGGCGATACACTTGGTAGAAATTGTAGCTCCCAGAATAGTACGAGAAAACATTGACAAGCCTTTTGAATATGAATCACAGCGAAGCATTGAACTGCACTTCTTACACCTTCTGGGACACTCTAGATAGAATGAAATATAAATTATAACATATCAGATCATTATTTTCTATAACGCTTTTAAACAATCTCCAGTCGAAATGGTGGACACTAAAATTATCTTAGAATAACTAGAATATGTTAAGCTTTGTTCTAACTAGCGACGCAAGCATACGTGCGAGCCAAAGATGCGCTATATCCCTATGGAAACCTGCCCAATGTAACCATAAGCACAATATTAAGCACAAGTATAATCACAAAGATTTAAAAATATTCCATTGCTTGCGTCGGGTCCGTTTTCACATGATTTCTAGGACAAAGACGTTGTCTGTATGCTATGAGTTGTACTTATCTCTGTTGCTTGCATCGGGTCCGTTTTCACATGATCTGACACAAGTTCTGATGCTCGATCTTCGTGCTTGCGTCGGGTCCGTTTTCACATGATGACACAAGTTCTGATGCTCGATCTTCGTGCTTGCGTCGGGTCCGTTTTGACAGGTACGGGGGCACAGACTTGACTTAACACAAGTTCTGATGTTCGATCTTCGTGCTTGCGTCGGGTCCGTTTTCACATGACACAAGTTCTGATGATCTCTCAATCTTCGTGCTTGCGTCGGTTATATAGGTCCGTTTTTTTCACATGACACAAGTTCTGATGTTCGATAATCTTCGTGCTTGCGTCGGGTCCGTTTTCACATGACACAAGTTCTGATGCTCAATCTTCCGGGGCAGCAGGCTAGCAGTGCTTGCGTCGGGTCCGTTTTCTCAACATGATCTGACACAAGTTCTGATGCTCGATCTTCGTGCTTGCGTCGGGTCCGTTTTCACACGACACAAGTTCTGATGCTCAATCTTCGTGCTTGCGTCGGGTCCGTTTTCACATGACACAAGTTCTGATGTTCGATCTTCGTGCTTGCGTCGGGTCCGTTTTCACATGACACAAGTTCTGATGCTCAATCTTCGTGCTTGCGTCGGGTCCGTTTTCACATGATCTGACACAAGTTCTGATGCTCGATCTTCGTGCTTGCGTCGGGTCCGTTTTCACATGACACAAGTTCTGATGTTCTGATCTTCGTGCTTGCGTCGGGTCCGTTTTCACATGACACAAGTTCTGATGCTCGATCTTCGTGCTTGCGTCGGGTCCGTTTTCACATGACACAAGTTCTGATGCTCGATCTTCGTGCTTGCGTCGGGTCCGTTTTCACATGACACAAGTTCTGATGCTCGATCTTCGTGCTTGCGTCGGGTCCGTTTTCACATGACACAAGTTCTGATGCTCGATCTTCGTGCTTGCGTCGGGTCCGTTTTCACATGACACAAGTTCTGATGCTCGATCTTCGTGCTTGCGTCGGGTCCGTTTTCACATGACACAAGTTCTGATGCTCGATCTTCGTGCTTGCGTCGGGTCCGTTTTCACATGACACAAGTTCTGATGCTCGATCTTCGTGCTTGCGTCGGGTCCGTTTTCACATGACACAAGTTCTGATGCTCGATCTTCGTGCTTGCGTCGGGTCCGTTTTCACATGACACAAGTTCTGATGCTCGATCTTCGTGCTTGCGTCGGGTCCGTTTTCACATGACACAAGTTCTGATGCTCGATCTTCGTGCTTGCGTCGGGTCCGTTTTCACATGACACAAGTTCTGATGCTCGATCTTCGTGCTTGCGTCGGGTCCGTTTTCACATGACACAAGTTCTGATGCTCGATCTTCGTGCTTGCGTCGGGTCCGTTTTCACATGACACAAGTTCTGATGCTCGATCTTCGTGCTTGCGTCGGGTCCGTTTTCACATGACACAAGTTCTGATGCTCGATCTTCGTGCTTGCGTCGGGTCCGTTTTCACATGACACAAGTTCTGATGCTCGATCTTCGTGCTTGCGTCGGGTCCGTTTTTCACAAGTTCTGATGCTCGATGACACAAGTTCTGATGCTCAATCTTCGTGCTTGCGTCGGGTCCGTTTTCACATGATCTGACACAAGTTCTGATGCTCGATCTTCGTGCTTGCGTCGGGTCCGTTTTCACATGATCTGACACAAGTTCTGATGCTCGATCTTCGTGCTTGCGTCGGGTCCGTTTTCACATGATCTGACACAAGTTCTGATGCTCGATCTTCGTGCTTGCGTCGGGTCCGTTTTCACACGACACAAGTTCTGATGCTCGATCTTCGTGCTTGCGTCGGGTCCGTTTTCACATGACACAAGTTCTGATGCTCAATCTTCGTGCTTGCGTCGGGTCCGTTTTCACATGATCTGACACAAGTTCTGATGCTCGATCTTCGTGCTTGCGTCGGCTCCGTTTTCACACGACACAAGTTCTGATGCTCGATCTTCGTGCTTGCGTCGGGTCCGTTTTCACATGACACAAGTTCTGATGCTCAATCTTCGTGCTTGCGTCGGCTCCGTTTTCACATGACACAAGTTCTGATGCTTGTATCGCTAGTCAGGGTTTAAACATCGAACACTCCTTCCAATCAGACGAGGTATTAATAGCTTCGCGTGGTGTACAAATACGTAGAAATAAGAACTTAAACTTACTAGTGCAAAAACGTTTTCCAACAACGTAATATCCACGTGGACATTGCTTGTGACATTTGCGTCCTTTGTACTTGAGTTTATACCATCCTTTCTTGCACGTAGCGCAGAATCGATATTTACAACCCTCTGAAATATAAAAAATCAATGCTGGCTTTCAAAATACAAGAGTGTTATTTTATAAGTTAAAAAGGCCAGTGCTACTAAGAAGGGGTGAGTTAATCGTGGGGTCAATTTAGGAGCCTAGAAGGAAGGAGCCTGGGAGAGCTGATCGAGTGCGGTGGACTCCCCCCCCCCCCCCCCCCCCCCCCCCTTCCCCAACCCCCGCTCACTCCCCCCCCCCCCCCCCCCCACCCGGGGGGGAATTTTCGGGTAGGGGTGTACCGCGAACACCTCAAAATCCTGATCCTATTCCAGACCTAAAAATGCGATTGCCTATACCCTATCCCAGACCTAAGCTCAAAATTATATACCCTAACACAGACCTAACTAGCCAAGACCTAACCTAAAAACGCTGTTTTATTTGGTGAAATATGCAAGTTGTAACATACTATGATAATCAATGCCGCCTCGGGGGGGGGGGGGGGGGGGGGGGGGGGGGCTTCGCGTTGCAGTTGGAGCGAACTGATACTCTAAATTAATTACCTTCCAGTTGACAGACGTTTGCACCATTCTTGATGGCATTATCATAACCTGGTGGGCACTTTTTGAGACACTTAGATTTCAACATTCCATCGAGAAGTCTAAGGTTTTTGGCGCACTTCACACAGGAATCAGCTCTAGGACACTTTTCACAGCCTGGCATCAGAGGACACTCTGCATAATAATTGTTATTGAGATTAATGTCATTACATTGTACCATCAAAATCACGACTACTAACACCATCGTGATTGCTCTTCATCATTACGTGTACCACTAAGCACCAAATTATCATCATCATCACCAACATTAGTATTATTATCATCATCATCATTATTTTATTAGCACCAACATCATCATTACCATGCATGTTATTTTCTGGAGCTACATTATTTTCTTCCTCTTCGGCTTATTATTATTATCAAAAATCCCCGGCCTCAATCGTTCTATCGTTCTCCTGCAGACCTCATTTTTTTTAAACTGTCCCATCAATTAATACTTTAAAAAACAATGCCATGTAAAGTTCTTACTGAGTTGCGTTTTCTCACAGGAAAACCCTCTTGCGTTCTTCTTTGCTTTGAAACCACGAGGACACTTCTTCACACATCTTGACTTCAGGTCAAATGTACCTTTGTATCGGTACCAGCCCTTCTCGCATTCTGTACACGAGCGGGACCATGATAGCCCTGGGCATTTTCGACAATGGGGTATTTGACGGCATGCTAACAAAGACACAACATTGAATAGTAAATATGTGAAATTTATTTGATATTAGATATATTTCCAAACACTATGTTATATTTAATACTCGGTTGAGCTCCCTGTGGCCAAACAAAAGCACATTTTTCTCTTATTGCTGACGCAGCGAGCGAGCCTGAAGCGAGCGAGCAAGGAAGCAATTCTAATTCATTCACATAGGCAGAAAAAATCTCGATTTTTACCCGGCATGCAGTTTCCAATAACCATCATGCAATTCTCAATAACCATCATGCAATTCTCAAGAACCATCATGCAATTCTCAAGAACCATCATGCTTTTCGCGCCAACTCCTACGAAGTGAGTTGTTTTCCTATTCCGGCAAGCTTTCGCGTTTCTGATCGGTAAATGTCGTGCCAAAATCTGTGTCGCTAATTAATTTGTACATGGTATGTTTCTTTAGCCGGTATATCCTGACTCGTATGCCCATCAGATACCGTATCTTGTGCTTTTCGTGGGAATTGTGTAGTTGAAGATCACTTAATTGAGCTGATTAGTGCCGGCTGACCGTGTGTCAATTTCAAGTGTGAATATTCGCATTGAAATCTCAATTATAAGTAAAAATTAGTTATTCATAAGCTATCCAGTTTTTCAAATAGACAAATACTATTCAAAACAAAGAAAGGTAGACTCGCCTAATCAATTTGCATACTTGTCACTTACATAAAACAAAACATTTCATAACTACAGTAGAGTGACTCCAATAAACCTGGGCATTACTAACTACACCAATACACACTATTAGACACTCACTCTTTCGTTGTCTTTTGTTACTTTGTATTTAAGTAGCGTTCCGCGTAAGAACGATAGCAAAAGACAATAGACTGCGGCATTGAGCTCGCCTCACACACGATTTTGCTTGAATATGTGTAACATGCTGTGTCAGATACCAACTATCAAAGTTACAAGGAGAAAATAGAGGAAACTGTGTGCAGTTGCCCATTTTTACTGTGAAAACTGAAGGAGAACGCAATGCAGCCAATAGAAAAGAGGGAAGACAATGGATATTTGACTCACAAATTTGAGAACTTTCCTCACACACAATTTTCTTTAAAATCAAACCAAACTGAGTTAGTTTGATTAAAAGTGAATTAAATTCTCAAAAGTTATCTATTATGAGTATGAACCAATGAAATTGCAAGAAAGAAGAATGGAAAATTAACACCTTTTACATTCCTATGCCGTTCATGCTATCGTTCTTACACGGAACGCTACTTAATATACACTGACAGCTAATTAGTAGTGCCCAGGTTTATTGGAATCACTCTAAGCTCTCCGGCACCAACTCTTATCCACAACTACTAACATTGCATTCACCGTCAGCATTCACTGCTGTTAGGTAGCCTAGTACAAAATGCTATTAGCTGTAGTGTCTGTAGGTGTGACGTAACGACAACATGACATGGAAATTAGCTGTAGATATTGTCTGTAGGTGTGACGTAACGACAACATGACATGGAACTTAGCTGTAGATATTGTCTGTAGGTGTGACGTAACGACAACATGACATGGAACTTAGCTGTAGATATTGTCTGTAGGTGTGACGTAATGACAACATGACATGGAAATTAGCCAATCAGAAATGAGATAAGTTAAAAAATAATAATTGTATAATATTTCCATCAGTGGAATTGTAATATTTAAATTAGTTTAAAATATTGTTCTCACTCACTGCCACGCGGTCTGGGGTTTTTACATTTTCCACCAACGTTTCTCAGTCCTGGAGGACAGTTCGATATACAGCGCTTAATAGACGATGTACTAGTAAGTGAATATCCCTTGCTGCAACGTCTACATTCGAACATACCACATACGGCGCAGTTCTTGAATTGGCAATCTAGAAAACAACAGAATAGAATATAGTTTCGTCATTTCACAAGCATATAGTGCTTACAACCCAATTGATAACTAAAGATTAAGTCAAGAGATTCAGTGGTGTTCCTTTCCTAAATCCCACCTTAAAATAATGCTTCGCATCTCGAAAGGTCAAGTCAAAAGATCAATAGGAAGGAGGGGGAAGGAGGGGGAGGGGAAGGAGGTGGAGGAGGCTAAATATCCCTCTACTTCGTTGAGTGGAACACGATGCCTTTTCAAACGAAAACGGAGTAGTGTGGACGGGCCTTAGTGTTGGTTCTCGTCATTAACCGTTAGGTATGCAACTGATACAGAGACGATTGATGACAGTCAAGGTCAGGGCACAGATCACAGTATGTGTGTTAGAATTCTGTCATGAAAACATACTTTTTTTTGACGCCTTGTGCTTTCCTTTCTTACTCTTGGGATGGCCATCGAATTTATCACCATGAGCATGGCCACCATCTCCTGACACACCACTCCCAAGATTACCGCTTCCATGGTCACCATCTCTTGACACACCACTTCCAAGATTACCGCTTCCATGGTCACCATCTCCTGACACACCACTCCCAAGATTACCGCTTCCATGGTCACCATCTCCTGACATACCACTCCCAAGATTACCGCTTCCATGGTCACCATCCCCTGACACACCACTCCCGAGATTACCGCTTCCATGGTCACCATCTCCTGACACACCACTCCCAAGAGTACCGCTTCCATGGTCACCATCTCCTGACACACCACTCCCAAGAGTACCGCTTCCATGGTCACCATCTCCTGACACACCACTCCCAAGAGTACCGCTTCCATGGTCACCATCTCCTGACACACCACTCCCAAGAGTACCGCTTCCATGGTCACCATCTCCTGACACACCACTCCCAAGAGTACCGCTTCCATGGTCACCATCTCCTGACACACCACTCCCAAGAGTACCGCTTCCATGGTCACCATCTCCTGACACACCACTCACAAGAGTACCGCTTCCATGGTCACCAATTCCTGACACACCACTCCCAAGAGTACCGCTTCCATGGTCACCATCTCCTGACACACCACTCCCAAGAGTACCGCTTCCATGGTCACCATCTCCTGACACACCACTCCCAAGATTACCGCTTCCATGATCACCATCTCCTGACACACCACTCCCGAGATTACCGCTTCCATGGTCACCATCTCCTGACATACCACTCCCAAGATTACCGCTTCCATGGTCACCATCTCCTGACGTACCACTCCCAAGATTACCGCTGCCATGGTCACCATCTCCTGACACACCACTCCCAAGATCGCCCTTGCCATGACTACCGTCGCCATGGTCACCATGGTCACCATCTCCTGACATACCACTCCTACGATCGCCCTTGCCATGGTCACCGTCGCCATGGTCATGATTTTCGCCGTCTATCCCACCATCATTGTCATCTGGCCCAAAAAAACCTTTATACCAGTCTCCATCTTTATCCCAATCATCGCTCCAGTCATCGTTCGCTTGTATAAGCACCGCTACTAACAGCAAAGCCAACAGCAAGCTGATTGTTTTACTCATTGCTGTAAAAAAAAGAAAAAAAATAAGTCGTTCAATCTGCAATCTGGCCACAATAGAATATGCTATTATTTCTGAGGTCATTGTTTTCATTTTTTGCTTATATGCACCTGGTACTACAGCTATAATATACACCTATTCCAAATATCGTTGTCCGGGCTGAAAGCAACAATCAAGAAGCTGACGACCGTAAAGGACTTTGAGAGTCTCCTAATTAATTTATTTATCCGTGGTACTTGAGAAGTTATCCCTACGAGCATTGAATAGCAATCATTTGGAACTTTTCGGCCATTTGAAAATGCATGTTGTCAAAATGTCTACGGATGAATAAATGAATAAGGATAAAGTCCCAATGCCCTTTGCGATCGTCAGCTTGTTGCTTTCGCGGGGACAACGATTTTTTGGAATAGGTGTATAATATCAAGTGAAAATGAGGTAACAGAAGGAATTCCTTGTACCCCATCATATCGGCCTCTTGTGCTATTTTTAGAACATTGGCTATTTTAGCTTGTTGCCATGCCCGCGCAACCCAAGTTGCGCAACCAGCATAAGTCGCGAAGGTCTAGTCTGCTTTTTAATTTTTTATTATTATAATTATAATTATTTGGTTTTTCCTTTCATAAACATTTTTAAATGTTTATTTTGCCATTAAAAAGAAAAGCAAAAGACTACACAGCTTCTGCTCCAAGATAACAAAGCAGTGGTCGTACGATTTCTAAAACATCGTATAGTATACATATAGAGAATCGTACTCAAGACCTTTAGCTTACCTATACACCACAAAAAAAACTCAGTAGTAACTCCGTCGAAGCCCAAATCACATGACACTGAACCACTCCAATCAGTTCACTTCATATTGAAGTGATTTGCGGACTATAAAATGTGAGCTTATATATAGGCACTTGAAGCTGTTTTCCTCTCAAGTGTCCCAAATTGACATTTCAGTCCACAAAGGTTAATTTGGTAAAATCCTTTATTGAATTTTCGAAGTTAAAGTTTGTAGACACCTTTGTAAAATGTTCGAGAAAGTTGAGAAGCCGGATTTACTTCGCTCACTTCGCTCAACTTAGCCTGCGTAGCGGCGCTCTGGGGGAGGGGGAAAGGGGAAGGGGGGGAAAAGGTCCCCCTCCTTTTATTCCCCCTTCCCCTTTCCCCTTCCCCCCAGAGCGCCGCTACTCAGGCTACGCTCAACTTTGACTTTTCATCAAAGCCTCTGCGACTTCGCTTTATATGATCTGACCAATCACGTTCTGTTCCAAAAATATATCGAGTTTTAAAAATAAAATGGCCGAGATAAGGGGTGTTAATGAAGTAATATATTTAATAATCTACTACGGGAAGTCACAGGAGATAGCCATCACTATCACGAACAAAGTGTGACTTCCCGTAGTCTAAAAAATAGATTATTTATATAAGGGGGGATTCGGAATACTGAGATCACCGAGTTCGAGATAGGCAGTAGTATAAAATGACTGAAAAACACAACCAAGTGGAATGAGTTTTAGTTCGAGAGAGCCGGTGTTCGAGCTAGCGGGAGTCCAGAGATTGGGCTGCCTATATGGGCTCGGACACAAGGCGATGAAATCCAAACTGGCATTGTTGTTTGCGCATTTTGATATATATATGTTCTTGCATGTACTTGAACTCAATGTAAATTGGTTCTCTTCGTCAAATATGTATTCGCGATCGTTTATGTTCAACAACATTCCAACCCCGTTCCCTGAAAACAAAGCCAAGCTACGCAGGCTAAGTCCTATCCAAAGGATAAAACTGATGCAGTTTTCCAATAAATTTTATCCGTTGGATAGGACTTATCCGGTGGATAGCGCTATTCACTTTTCGTGCAACCGGGGCCTGTAGTTTAAAATAGAGTCATTTTAGTGGGAAGTTACGGTCAAGGTACGAAATCGAAGACATTGTATTCAACCAATCACAGCGCGCAAAATCATTGCTCAACCAATCAGAATGCTTGGATACGGCACGGTCACGGCACGGTACCATCACTGCACGGCACAAACCATACCGTAGCTACTTCCCACTCGTACGAAAATGACTCTATAACACAGTGGGAAAAAAACCCAGTAATTCTTGAAAAGACGCCATCCACTGCACTACAGTACAACTAACTGGCTCTTGACATAATTCCTCGTGATTAACGAATTCAATAACTGAAATCTCGCTATAAAATAAATTAATATTCCGATAATTAAACACGTTATTATTCTGGCAGTATAGAAATGACCGTTCTACGCCGATAGAACTATACATAGTATTTACTGACCCATATCTACTACGGTTGTTGAATGTGCCCTGCCCGACGTAATCAATCGAACAAAACTGATCGAACTTTCGATTCCATCGAATCCAATAGAATTCAATGGAATGATAAGCATGTTCCCTTTTACACAAAGTAAGATAGTAATCTTTAATCCTAGTCTCCTCCGCAGGCGTCTCGTAAGGCTCGTTTTTCTCTATAAAAGTGTCGTTGGGTTGCTTGTGTTACTGGCGGAGGGAGACTAGGCGCTAGGGGATCCCATCTCTCGGCCCCGCAGTGATGCATGCTCGAGAATCCATCGGTGCTCTTCGGCGTGGGCTCGGAAAGCACGCCGAAGAGCACCGATGGATTCTCGAGCATGAGTTGCATGCGGAGGAGGCTACTTTAATCCAACAAATACCATCTTTAGTACATAATAAGATACTTATACTAATTACACAAATATCCTAAATCATTTACACTAAGATAAAAACAAGTATCAAAAACACATCATAACAAAATTTTGAAACCAATATCATATAATAGAAGAAATATAACACATAATTGTCTTTATGTGAATAAATGAGACATTTATTGAACACGTAAATCGCTTGAAATTTGACTCTAGTTATCGTACTATAATGCTACTGAATAGTAGAGATTGGGCTGCCTGCAGTGGTTATGTGCTCGGATGCAAGGCGACGAAATCCGGAACTAAAGCATCACGTATTAGTTGTTTGCGACTCCCTGTAGTTATAAACACTTTGAAATGCGACATGAATGAATTTTTCTAACAACACAGTGAAAGAAAACCCGTGAATCTTGAAAAGACGCCACAACTAACTTATTGACATAATTCCTCGTGAACAACGAATTCAACAAACTAAGTCTCGCTAGAATTCGTTGTTCACGAGGAATTATGCCCGGAATTATGTCAATACTGGTTAGTTGTGCCGTCTTTTCAAGAAGCACTGTTTTCTTTCACTGTGCATGCTCGAGGATCAATGTTCACTGTGTTGTTTGAAAAAAACACTATATATTATAGTATTTACCCATTGTTTCACATATGGAGATGAGGCCAAAAACAGCATGATTTTGATACATTTTTGCTTTTTACTGCATTGTTAAAAATAAAAACCAAAAACCTACCAGCAAAGTATAAAAGACTTATTCATTCCTTACATATGTGAAACAATGACCTTTTGTATAGCATAAGTCAGGAGGTATATACATAGGTCTACATACCTTTAGGCCGGGTATCAGGTCAAGGTGAGACTTTGCGTAGCCTGCGAATAGCAGCTGTATTCGCAGGCGAGACTTTGCGAGACTCCAAGACAAGGCATATTTTTGCGAGCCCGAGACACTTTTTCACCGATTTCCTTTGTTTTCAAAATTCGAGACTCTGAGACGCTTTTTGCGAAAAAACGAGACTTCGAGAACCGCGAAATTTGATCGAAATTTTGCGAGACTCTGGCTTTTTGCGGGGACCATTCGAACCTGACACCCCTCGTATTAGCGCAACTTTTCTTTACTCGCCATGTAGCCAGTTTACAGCTCAAAACATACTCCATAAAATGCCAAAAAAATATGTGCAAAATTGTTTGTATAAATTAACCATCGTTTTCATGTTAATGACATATAGTTTCCTGAAGACTTTGATCACTTATTCATCTTTCGCCTTGAGAATGCCGTCATGAAGCCACCGAAACGTCGGTTTTTATCGTTTATCTTTCATTGTCTTCATTGTATGTATTAAAAAATGATATGTAAGCGATACTGAGGATGACCTTAAATATGACATCCCTCAATACAAATATCAGTTAAAAAAGATTACAGTAAATTCACTTACCAGATTTTTTGCGAGCACTTTGTCCTTCTGCAAATCTGCGAGGAGTGTTTGATAAAGCTTGGAGAGTGACCTTTGGATAAAGATTACCGGACGTAATTGGAGTATCGATATCAGGGTATGGCATCTCAGGTTACCGTTAAGTCCGATTGGTCTGATCGACCGTTCTTTTTTTTTTTAACCTAGACTGTCCATGTTTTAAGGATACGGTTCACCTTGGCGGGTACGTCTCGGAAACATTTTTTAATTTCTTTATTATTTGAACAATTCCCATCAACTTTACATCATTTTAAAGCTAATAGAATGAAGATCGCCATAATACCGTGATATTTTCTTTTAAATTAAAAATGGAGACGTCGCGGGTCATTGTTTTGAAAACGACCGTCTCCGTTTGACCGAATTAATAGACCTTGTGTTACATCCGACTCTATTGATCTTTATTCCATGTTAATCACGACACTTTGACCTGTCAAACTGTGTCAGGCTTTTGTCATATTCGATGTCGATCAAAAGTTATCTTAGTTGAAGTTATCAATCATAAATGTTGTTTCTTCTTCAGTTAACACGTCATAATTTTTGAGCAAAAATCAAAATCAAAAATCCCTGACACAGTTTTTATCTTCAGTTAGTCTGCTAACTTGTGTCAAAATCCATCAAATCTAAGTACCCTATTAATTCAAAAATATCTTGGTAACTTTGCGAAAACTCAACACGGAGAAAATGACCTTTGAAAGTTTGCAAACATTGTCACGCCCACTTCCTGCAACGGACACCATGCCATCCAATCGCGTTCACCTTCACCACATTGTTTACATTGAGGACGCAGGAAATAGTAAGGTCGTATTACTTATTGCTCTCGTTTGCGCTCAAACTTCAAAGTGTTCGCGAGGCTGCCTGCTACGATCGTAAAATAACAAGACGCTCAATGAGCGTTCACTCGGGCATTGTGAAAAGGAAAATGTCAGTTGTTCGAGGAAGTACTTGAAAATGAATGCCAGTTGGTTGAAGAACAAGGACAATGTCAGCTGCGCGAGGAGAGACCTGACAATGACTGACAGTTGCGTGACGAGGGAGACTATGTATATACATGTATGTGTCGAGTTCATTTGATTTGCCTTTGAGTTCATTTGATTACCTTTTGACTTTGAGTTCAATTGATTTGATTTTGATGAGTTTGTGTAAAGGCCCCCTCTCTAGCTTCAGATCCCGAAACGTCGAGTTTGGAATCGAGTTCGGGTTCGAGTTACGGTTCGAACGTCGAATAAAACAAGGACATCTTCTTCAATACAATATAATTTCTCTGACGTCATGACAATCAGTGACAGTTGAGTGACGAGGGAGACTATTAGTCCGGTGAGTACGAACATGATACGTCTTGAGGTTGCATAGGTCAGATGGTTCCGATAACGGCCTCGCGTTTGTTTAAAAAAAAATATATTTTAAGCGAGCTTCTAGTCCTTTTACCACTTCTAGTCATTGAACGATGAACTAGAATCCTGACCTTTTAATAGCTTGAAGATCTACAGCTGCTTTCAAAACTAAGATTCATAATCTACTTGAGTCCTGTGTCTCCTTTATCTTTTCAAATCTGCGGAGTAATCTTGAAACTCCGGATACGATTAAATACGTTGCATACTCGTCATTTTGAAGCCGAACAAAACTACTACTACTACTACTACTACTACCGAAATCCGCATTTTCTAACTCGGGCGGCCTGCGGCCTGGGCCCGAGTAACAAGACGCTCAATGAGCGTTCACTCGGGCATTGTGAAAATGAAAATGTCAGTTGTTCGAGGAAGTACTTGAAAATGAATGCCAGTTGGTTGAAGAACAAGGACAATGTCAGCTGCGCGAGGAGAGACCTGACAATGACTGACAGTTGCGTGACGAGGGAGACTATGTATATACATGAATGTGTCGAGTTCATTTGATTTGCCTTTGAGTTCATTTGATTACCTTTTGACTTTGAGTTCAATTGATTTGATTTTGATGAGTTTGTGTAAAGGCCCCCTCTCTAGCTTCAGATCCCGAAACGTCGAGTTTGGAATCGAGTTCGGGTTCGAGTTACGGTTCGAACGTCGAATAAAACAAGGACATCTTCTTCAATACAATATAATTTCTCTGACGTCATGACAATCAGTGACAGTTGAGTGACGAGGGAGACTATTAGTCCGGTGAGTACGAACATGATACGTCTTGAGGTTGCATAGGTCAGATGGTTCCGATAACGGCCTCGCGTTTGTTTAAAAAAAAATATATTTTAAGCGAGCTTCTAGTCCTTTTACCACTTCTAGTCATTGAACGATGAACTAGAATCCTGACCTTTTAATAGCTTGAAGATCTACAGCTGCTTTCAAAACTAAGATTCATAATCTACTTGAGTCCTGTGTCTCCTTTATCTTTTCAAATCTGCGGAGTAATCTTGAAACTCCGGATACGATTAAATACGTCGCATACTTTCGTCATTCTTTAACCGACTAAAAAAACTACGACTACTACTACTACCGAAAAACGCATTTTCTAACTCGGGCTTCCTTCGGAAGGGCCCGAGTAATAATATTCCGAAATCAAAAAAAGCGAAAACCATCAAATAGGGACAGGATCAAGAGAAGGTACCGAAATAAAGCATTACAGGACTCCCGGTCCTAATGGGATTATGACACCAAAGGCGTTGTGTTTAGAAATCAGAAATCCGTGTTTTTTGCGAATATCTCGTAAATAAAAAACATTTTCAACCAGAAAACACAAAAAAATGAAATTCCGATATGAAATCCATCCGTTAGTGACAAAAACAAAAAATCGTCAAACTTTTTCCACTCAAGGTGAACCGTATCCTTAAAACCTGAACTGACCCATGTTTTAAAACCTGGACTACCGGTCCAGTCCAGTCCATATTATACAACATGCCGTTAAATAGGTACCATTTTGAGGTGTTCGCACAGCAATTAACGCCACCTTTTGGACATGTGTGAATGATCAAGAATGAACATTTTCATTGTAATGGCGCAGCAACAGAGTTATTTTGTGTCGTAGCTTTCGTTTCTCAATCACTACTGAAATGAAATTTTAGCTGTGAATGAGGTTTGAAAGAATCGCCAGTCTCACCTAATTAAATCGACCATAGCTGCCCTTGTTTATACATAGAACATAATACTGCTATCCTATATAATTGTATTACGTTTGTAGAAACTCTTTTTAAACTGTTTTGTTTTCATTTGTTTTAATGGAGCCTGTACACGAGAGCCGAATCCCGCGAATCAAGCGGGACTGCGCGCGCGAGCTATAAATAGCATCAGCGCGGATTATCATGGGGACATTGGTTTATGCGTAAGATCGACTCTCTTATGTAATGGTCTCTTGATATGATATTATTTATTATTTGTCGTACGTTTTTACATCATTTTATACACCTATTTCAAAAATCGTTGTCGCAGCCGAAGCAACAGTCAACACTCCAAGACTGCAAAGGATTTCCTCAGGTGTCAAACCGAATATTTCGGAAACTACTAGTGCTACAAACGTGCTGTTGCGGGTACTAAACCCGTTGAACAAGAACAGGCATAAAAAAAACACGCTTCCAAACAGTTAATGAGCTGAAAAACTACATTCATGATAACTATTTACAATGACCACAACTGAATAAATTAATTACGAGAAAAATTACCGAAATCCGTTGAAGTCTTGGAATGTTGACTGTTGCTTCGGCTGCGACAACGATTTTTGAAATAGGTATATATATCCCACGGTACGATGGTAATCTCAGAATGGGCAACCCAAGCACACAGGGATATATACAAGAACTGTTCTTTCAGCCTTAATTTAAGCTTATTTCATTCTTGAATGGCATAATTGCAGTTTTAATCCATCTTCTTGACATTTTAAACACTGTTTCCAACTAGTTGAAAAACTGCCACTGGAAAACCACTGGATACATGAATTTTACTCCTCAATGTAAGAACTGAGCTGTTAGCCGACGAACTGAATCGATCTCTCGCTCTTACCGGGCTTCCTGCGGCCGGGATAAACTGGAACTTCTGACCCCAAAGAAAAGCCCAGCCCACCGAGTAATAAATTGATTGATTAATTGCTTGATTTCATTAGACGTCACTTCCGGTCTCGTGAGGAATTTTCATCAGCTGAATTGCACCTTTTCAATAGAATACTCTCTGCTTGATAGCACATGGAGGGCAGTGTTTGCCCGTCATTTGAAGCCAATAATGAGATTCAAGGAGTTTTAACAGCTGATTGAAACCAAGCAATTGAGCGACCTCCTCCCATAAGCAACTGGTTTCTTTGCCAAAGTAACTGCGCCATATACAATACTTAGCATGCCTAGGACAGACATCAAACGCAATAAGCTACTAATTGACACTGTCGTCTTAATGTATCATAGTTAGTGTCCTTAAATGTACATATCGAATTTGTACATAGAGTGTTTTCTTACTTGGTTATTGGAGGGGGGCGTAAGGTGATGCGGTTTTGTGGTAATTTTTATTTCAAACTGCGGTATTGCGGTTTTACAAGACTGAGCGGTTCGCGGTTATTATTAACTTTAGGACGCGGTATTCGGTAAAAACAAATATATATCTATGGTTTTTTCACTCGGAACTTCTAACTTCCGGTTGTTTAGCATCAACGTATACTACACTGAAACTTTAATATTTGTATCTGCGGTTTCAATAGTTTGGCAAATCTCGATGCGGTATTGCGGTTTTTAACGTTTTTATGTGCGGTTTTCGGACCCCCCTTACGCCCCCCTCTTATTGTTTTCCAAATAGATAATTTTAATTAGTGTTAGTTGAAATGGGACCCCCCCTCTCCTCCATGTGTTAGTTGAAATGGGACCTCCATCCCCCCCCCCCCCCCCCCCCTCCCCCCTTCCCCCCTCCATATTAAATGACCTGTGTCGTAGATTTTACAAACTCTACTCTCTACAGTTTTTAAGTGTATTCTTTTTTACTTTTTCTTCACTAATTTTACAATCACGCTGATAGTTATATACAAAGTCTATGGATCTGGAAATGGTAAATTACCCTCTACAGACGTTGCGTTCACTCTTGGTCCTTGTGTTGTTGGATCGAATGGTGTGAATGTGGTAGGCTCCAATGTGGTCGTCTCGGGTTCTGGCGTGGTCGTCTCGGGTTCTGGCGAGGTCGTCTCGGGTTCTGGCGAGGTTGTCTCGGGTTCTGGCGTGGTCGTCTCAGGCTGCCATGTGGTCGTCTCGGGTTCAGGCTGCCATGTGGTCGTCTCGGGTTCAGGCTGCCATGTGGTTGTCTCAGGCTGCCACGTGAATGGTTCTGGTGTCCACGTGGTTGGGCGTGGCATATCTGATAAAAATAAATTACTCTTTCATAAATATCAAAAATGACGCCAAAGACAAATTAAAAAGCAGGTGTCTGATGTATGTCGTGGATTTCGATAACATACCATGAGACACAGTTATTATTGCCGTACCTTTTCTACAAATTGTTCCAACTTGGACTTTCTCGATATGATATCCAGCAGGGCAGCGACTTACACATCTGTCGTTCAAGAACTTATGCAACATGTGGTGTCCAGGCTTACAGGAATTACAGTGATGGTAAAGACCATGGTGTCCTACCCTGGGACATGTTCGACAGTTTGCGACCAGACACACTATAGATAAATAGATTTTGTAGATTTTAGGGAACTTGGCTATAAATTTACTTTGAACCAATTCGATATATCCATGGGCTTCTTACTGGAGTTCCCGTATGGGATATGGGATATCACTGATCCGATCAGTAAAACAACTGTACCGTGACAGTTGCATTACTGACCCTATCGTGACAACGACAGCACCATGACAGAGACCCTTGCGTGACTGTACCGTGACTGTACCGTGACAATGACTTTACCAATAACATCCTCTTTTATAAAGATACATTGTCTAGTGAAACAGTTGGCATCATAAAATCAAATATTCCCTATATCTGACTGTGGTCACGCCATGAACGTGACATACTGAGATGTTTTAACTTGTTGTCACGCGTGACATATTACGTGACAGTGCGTACCTTGGCGACACACATAACCAGTTCCTTTTACTAATTCCTTGCGATAACCATGTGGACATCGGGCGATACACTTGGTAGAAATTGTAGCTCCCAGAATAGTACGAGAAAACATTGACAAGCCTCTTGAACATGAATCACAGCGAAGCATTGAACTGCACTTCTTACACCCTCTGGGGCACTCTAGATAGAATAAAATATAAATTGTAACTTATAAGATCATTATTTTCTATAACGTGCGCTTCATTTAGACAATCTTTACTAGACTATGCTAAGCTTGGTTTTAACTCACGACGCAAGCATACGTGCGAGCCTAAGATGCGTAATTTACCGTAGAAACTGGTCCCGGCAATGCAGGCATGCGCAGGCATAAGCAGAAACTATTAAAAGTACTCCATTTCTTATGCTTGCGTTGGGTCCGTTCACATGACACAAGTTCTGATGTGTCGCTAGCCAACACGAGGGTTTTTAAAAACACTGACCACTCCCTCGTTTCATTGCATGTTTATCACTTAGTTTTAATTTATATAATTTGTGATGCACATTTGATCATATTTCACATGGATACTGGCGCAATAGAAGTAATAAAATAAAATAAATTAATAAAATAAAAATAAATAAAAATAAAATAAAATAAAAAAAATAAATTAAAAAAAATAATAATAATAAAAATGATAAAAATAATAAAAATAAAAATAAAATAAAATAAAAAAGAAGTAATAATAATAATAATACTTATTATTATCAGGACCTCCAACAGTTTTCCATTTAGCTTTGCGTAGTTTGTACAAATACGTAGAAATATGAACTTAAACTTACTGGTGCAAAAGCGTTTTCCAAGGAGGTAATATCCAGGTGGACATTGCTTGTGACATTTGCGTCCTTTGTACTTGAGTTTATACCATCCTTTCTTGCACGTAGCGCAGAATCGATCGTTACAACCCTCTGAATTACAAATGAAAATTTGGACTTGGAACACAGTAAATACACTGTTCTTGCATTTAAATGTAATGTAAACTTTGTTACCTCTTCCCAATCAGGGCTATTCAGAGAAAAGTAGTGGTAGGTCAGACCACACACCGGGAACTACGTGCACTAAAATGACTACTCTACTACAATACACCTCATAGCAAATAGACGTAATTACCTTCCTTCTTTTTTATTTAATTAAATTATTTTTTTTTTTTTTTTTTTTTTTTTTTTTTTTTTTTTTTTTTTTTTATTATTATTAATATTTTTTTATTTATTTTTTTTTATTAATTTATTTTATTTTATTACTTCTATTACCTTCCAGTTGACAGACGTTTGCACCATTCTTGATGGCATTATCATAACCTGGTGGGCACTTTTTGAGACACTTAGTTTTCAACATTCCATCGAGAAGGCTTAGGTTTCTGGCGCACTTCACACAGGAATCAGCTCTGGGACACTTTTCACAGCCTGGCATCAGAGGACATTCTGCATAATAAATGTTATTGAGATTAATGTTACTTTGTACCATCACATCACTACTAACACCATCGTGATTGCTCTTCATCATTACGTGTACCACTATCACCATCATCACCACCACTACCACCACTATCACCACTACTATCGCCAACACTATCACCACCACCACTACTAATTAGCATCATCATCATCATCTTCATTATTATCATTATCATCATTATTATTATCATCATCCAAATTATCATCATCACCATTATTAGCATGCATCATTATCATTATTTATTATTATCCACGTCATCATCTTCATCAACATCATCATCACTACCATATTCTCCTGCAGACCTCTTTTTTTTTTAATGTGCATCAATTAATACTTTAAAAAACAATGCCATCTAAAGTTCTTACTGAGTTGCGTTTTCTCACAGGAAAACCCTCTTGCGTTCTTCTTTCCTTTGAAACCACGAGGACACTTCTTCACACATCGTGACTTCAGGTCAAATGTACCTCTGTATCGGTACCAGCCCTTCTCGCATTTTGTACACGAGCGGAACCATGATAGCCCTGGGCAATCTTGACAGTGGGGTATTTGACGGCAAGCTAACAAAGACACAACATTGAATAGTAAATATGTGAAGTTTATTTGATGTTAGAGTCTGTGTTATAGTTAAAAGCACAATGTTGACTCGGTTGGGCTCCCTGTGGCCAAACAAAAGCACATGCAGAAAATGAAGACTGGAATGCCGGAGTTTTGTTAAATTACTGTAGTTATACAAGATGCTATACTCGTCTAAGCAAACAGACAAACCATTCCTCGTCTATACCTCCAACGTTCATGGTCTTTGTATTTTAAATCTCCAGGGATTGATTACAAACCATCAATAAATAGGCCTTATGCATAATGACGTAATATGACTACAACTACCAGAATGCTTTGCGCATCTTCTTTTGTCAGAAAATTAGTACCCTTTGTCTTAGTGAATTGTGAACTGTTTATTAAACATTACTTGGCAGCTAAAACTGAATTACGTAATTTACAATTGAATTAATTTATACCTCAAGAGCGAATAAAAATCTAGAAAAAAAAGAAAATTCGCAAAGCATTCTGGTAGATGTAGTCACATTACGTCATTATGCATAAGGTCTATTCCATCGGTGGAATTGTAAGATTTAAATTTAGTTTAAAATATTGTTCTCACTCACCGCCACGCGGTCTGGGTTTTTTACATTTTCCACCAACGTTTCTCAGTCCTGGAGGACAGTTCGATATACAGCGCTTAATAAACGATGTACTAGTAAGTGAATATCCCTTGCTGCAACGTCTACATTCGAACATACCACATACGGCGCAGTTATTGAATTGGCGGCAATCTAGAAAACAACAGAATTGAATTTAGTATCGTAACTTCACATCCGGTCTGTGGCAAATGTTGGAAGACTGGGTTCGAGTGTTTTGATTGGCTAAATTAGTTACAATTTTTTACGAGGTGTTTGCCCTCGATTGAAAGACTAGTGGAAATATCACTTGCATGGATCACATTCTTTCGCCAACACATTGGACAGGATGGCCCCTATACAATTTTTAAATTGGAGATAATATTGTCAAAATTTAAGAACTCGAACCTCGGAAATTCATCGGAAATCTGTTGGTAATTTTCAAGGTTTAAAGGCTTTGTTCATTGAAGGGCTATAGATTTTGTTGAAATGTAAGAAATGTTTGCTTTGCCGAATTGAAGAGCCTTTGATGAAAGAGTCGCTGTGCACCGGCCTCATCATGCTGCTAATAGAGAGTTTTAGCAAACACGACGCGACGTGAGAACACGACGTTAGATGACGAATATATCACATTTGGCATTGCGTGACTACCGTGACAACGTCGCGACGTCAAGTTCACGACGCCATTTCACTTGTTTTCACGTCCTCTTCATGACGTTGAGGACGCCAACGGTCGTTTCACAGTTATTCGTCAGCGCGCGCGCCGTCCTCTTTCACGTCACGTCGTGTTTGCTAAATCTCTCTATTGACGAGAACCAACACTATACGAAAGCAACATACTTAGGTATGCAACTGATACAGAGTCAAGGTCAGAGCACAGCTCACAGTATGTGTGTTAGGATTCTGTCATGAAAACTTACTTTTTTTTGATGCCCTGCGCTTTCCTTTCTTAGTCTTGGGATGGCCGAATAATGGCCGCATCAGATCAGAATCATCATCATCCCAGTCATCATCATCATCCCAGTCGTCATCATCATCATCATCATCCCAGTCGTCATCATCATCATCATCATCATGTGCATGATCATCATCTCCTGACATTCCACCACTACCAAGATCACCGTCGCCATGGTCACCGTCACCATCTCCTGACATACCAATTCCAATATCGCCGTCGCCATGGTCACCGTCACCATGGTCACCATCTCCTGACATACCACTCCCATGATCACCGTCACCATGGTCATCATCTCCTGTCATACCACTCCCATGATCACCGTCACCATGGTCATCATCTCCTGTCATACCACTCCCAAGATCGCCGTCACCATGGTCACCGTCGCCATGGTCACCGTCTCCATGGTCATCGCCATCGCCGTCTATCCTACCATCGTTGTCATCTGGCCCAAAAAATCCGTCATCCCTGTCTCCATCTTTATCCCAATCATCGCTCCAGTCATCGTTCGCTTGTACAAGCACCGCTACTAACATCAAAGCCAACAGCAAGCTGATTATTTTACTCATTGCTGTAAAAAATATATAAAGAAAATAAATCGTTGAATCTGCAATCTGGCCACAATAGACCTGACGTAATCAATCGAACGAAATCGAACGTTCGATTCCATCGAATCGAATCGAATGATTGCATTCGATTGCAATATGCTATTTATTTCTAAGTTCAAAGTTTGGTTTTGGAAAATCCTTTGCGTGCACTAATATCATGGGCCGTTAAATACGCGACGAAAACCAGAGACTCCGGAAACCATGACGTAGTTGTTTGCGTGTTTTGATATGTTCTTGCATGTGCTTGAACTCAGCCGTTTTTCTCTTCGTCTTCGTCAAAGCAAATGATATTTATGTCCGCGATCGTTCAGGTTCAACAACATTCCAATGGAGGAGCAACGCTCTCCGTGCACTGGAAATGTGGTGTAGGGAGAACTATAATCGATGGATCATTCCCCTCGACTCCATGTCGTTAACACTTTGAAATGCGACATGAATGAGTTTTTCTAACAACACAGTGGAAAAAAACCCGTGAATCTTGAAAAGACGCCACAACTAACCTCTTGGCATAATTTCTCGTGAACAACGAATTCAATAAATCCCGCTATACCTTCCTCGTTGATCAATTGTCGTTTATACCGTTGATAAGTTCTGCGGGTACTCGTTGATCAATCATCAATTTTAGTAGCACTCTAACCTTGTCGTTTATACCGATGAGGTAGCATAAACACGCCTTCATTCGGACAGTATATAACCGTTCTACGATATAACTATCGCTAGTATTTACCCATATCTACTTCGTTTGTAGGACGTGATGGCCTCGTACTTCTCAGCACCGAATTTAAACTATGACTTGTTTCAACACGCCGCTTTGTCAACTCAAATTGAACGTCACGTTCCAAACGATCAGAAGCGACGTGTTTCATTTAATGGTGAATTTTAAATTGCATTTAAAAAGGATATTATGCACGCGATACTGCGACCCTAAACATGATATAAACCCCCAATACAAGGTTATCCCAGATTAGAATAAATTCACTTACCAGACTTTTTGCGAGCAATTTGTCCTTCTGCAAACCTTCGAGCAGTGTTTGATACTGAAGCTTGGAGAGTGACCTTGGTTTATAGCCACAATATCGTACGATGGATCGATTACCGGACGTAATTGGATGACATAATCAGCTAGTATTGATATCAGGGTGTGACATCTCAGGTTACCGATCGTTCGTGAAGTTACTCCTACGTAAAATGTAATCTTAGAAAGGGCCAAGGTTTTAGGGTCACTGGGTCCCCACTGGGGGAACTCCCGTATAAAAGTATCGGGGATGCTCGTCGGAAATTTTCAAAAATACCCCTAAAAGATACCGGAAGTGTTTTATTAACGCACTGTTTGCGGTGTTTAGTATTCGATTCATGCATCCTGGTTACCTGACTATTATCTATATTTAATAGACATGGATGTTCTTTTTCGACACCCTAAAATATACCATAGTAAGAGGGAGGTTCAACGTTTTAATTTCATACCCTAAAAGATGCCTAATCGCTTATTTTAACCCCTAAAACTGATACGACGAGCATCCCTGATACAAGTAGTCCCCCCCCCCACCCCCCAACAAACACATCTTGGGAACCCAGGAGATACTAAGCTGGACACGGGGGCGGGGGAAGGGGAGAAAATTCCAAGCCCCATGCATTCGGTAGCCCCTGGATTTCCTGACAGGAACCAAAAGCTAAACTGGGTCACTAAATGTAAATCTGATATAAAAAAAAACAATTACAAGACGTTTAGAGTTCAGGATACCTGATCTGTACATGTGTACAGATCAGGTATCGTTAGTGCGTGGTCATACCCTGCGAGCAAAGACTATTGCTACATACGACGACCCAAAGTCACACTATGGAGCAAAAGGAATCTTTGCTAGCAGGAATTATCGAATACTAGTTTTAAAACTTATAATGAAAGTTTACTGCAAACGGTTCTGTGGAGCCTTCTACCATACTGTGTGAAGTAATACGTTCGATCACAGGTAGCCCAAGCTCAACATTTGTATAAGAGAATGTATGGGAATTATTCAATGGTGGATTTTCAGCGTAAATATTGAATAAATGTTACTGTAACTTACTATGTGTCTTGAAGTAGTTCCTGCCAATGTCTGGAGCGAGTTTCAGAATTTTTCAGAATTTTTTCCCTCGAACGACGTAGAAAAGACGTGATATAATAATGTACACTGTAGCGTGACGACTAGTACTAGTACTAGTACTAGTACTGATGAGTTCCAAAAGAACGAAACAGCTGTCTACGGTTGCCGATCCTGGCTCTCTCTTGCTCTATCATGTTGGTGTTGTGTTAAGCTTTTTATTTCTACGTAGTATCAGCCTTTCTTGAATTTCATGTTTGCCATATGTATAGCTGATTAGATCTTTTACAGATCCTACGTATACCTACAGCATTTTCGTTCACGGTTCCCTCTTTCAAGTTTAGTTGCGAATGACTCGAATTACACTGGTAACATCCGTGATACCTTGCCATCGTAGGCGCCGCACGCCGCCTGCCACCCTCGCAATCGGCTACTTCCTTGTGATTGACCTCGCATGTGAAAACGTGCTCAAACTCCATCAATAGAGGAAAGAAAGGATCAAAAGTATTCCCATCGGTTAGAATTTCAACTTCATCCCTTTTGATTCATAACATTTACATACACTGCTTTGTAGCGGTACGCAAACACAGATTGTGTGCTTCAATGAAACCGTAATCATACCCGTAAAACGGAGCACTGATAGAAATAGGGGAGTAAAGTGCGCACCGTCAGGTTTGTCAGTTGAATTACTGTTACGAGTTACCGACGTTAAATAAGGTTGCTTTACTTTTACTTTTTTACTTTAAACGTGAGTAAATACTCGGGTTTCCTGTGCTGAAATGTGCGTGATTACTCTGGCTTCCTGTGCTGAAATGTGCGTAATTACTCGGGTTTCCTGCGTTGAAATGTGCGTAATTACTCGGGCTTCCTGTACAGAAATGCGCGTAATTGTTCAAGATGTTGACGCGCATTTACGTTTCCTTAAATTTTCGTAAAGTTGATTTTTCGTGCTATGTAAAAATAGACATAATATTTTAATGGCCTTCGCAAGAACAATAGACGCCCTGGGGCTCCGACGACCCCATGTTGGTGAACCCTATTTCGTGTCTACCAATTATGATGATAAAATAAATAAACAAATTAAGCGAACAAGGACAAAAATCCGCGTGTTATCATTCTTGTACGCACAGTCAGAAAAAATACATGCATGGGAGTTATTATTATTATTTTATTTATTCAATCATTCTTTAATAACTTTACAGTGTAGAGAAAGGACTTATTGATTCTCAATTGCAATCATTGCCGCGGTGTATCGCGCGTCGGTCAGCCATCTGATCACTCTACAAAAACGTGACAAAGGCCGTGTTTTCACTTGAGCGCTTTGCTAAGGTAAAGTCAGAAGCTAAAGTTAACCGCTCAACAAACAATAGTTCTCTAATATTTCTACCAAGGTTCGGTAATTACCTCGTTTACTTCAGTGAACCAACCAATTGTAAACAAGGCCTAAGTTACTGAGTTCAGTTAGAGTGATTCCAATAAACCTGGGCACTACTAATTAGCTGTCAGTGGTCTCCCGGATAAAGCTAAGAAGAATGCGGAAAAAATAATTCCGAAGAAAGTCAAATACTATACTAGATATAACGCTGCAAAGCCGGGATCACTAACTAGAGAACAGAAAGACTTGAAATATGAATGAACCCGTCGCGCTTTACATGCATGGCGGGCCTGATCGAAGCCGGAACTTTACAATAGCTATTCAACTTGACCGAATAAACACAGCAGTGAAAACCGCTTAACGATGACTTAAACATTGAATACAGCTGATAAAAACAATTCTACCGTATTTTAGGCAAGATATATAAACCCATACTCATGATGTGAGCCAGCAAAAGGCCAGTCTGCTGTAAGTCGTCGGCACACGTCAGAACTCTAAGGGGTTGCTAATGGGGCGGAATGGCATGCAGCTTTGATGGGAAGGCTTCGGGTCCTAATTTCAATTTATATTCATATTTTGTTAGAAGGAAGAAACACACTGATATTGGATTCTACAATCAAAAGAGATTTTATTGGCAGAAATATATATAACATGTTTGAGGCATTGAGACATAAGTCATTTGTTTTTCAGTTATATAATCGCCCCATATCGGTGAATGCTGCACACACTGAACAGAAGAAAGTCGGCAATGCTTATAATTAATTTACAAAGATAATCAAATAATTTTATTGTTCACTTGTGAACTTCAGTTTACTGGCAACGTTTTATCTGCCAATTGATGCAACCAAATGCTATTGAAAGAATCGGTTAACGAGAGTTAATCAGTTTGTTGGCTCAACGGGAAGCCATTTGAAAGTTTTACAATGTTGCAAGTTGCAGATATAGGCCGACTGTTCTGAAATTAAGAGTATCATACAGTTATCACACTTTAGTTAGAAAGTCGATTACAACTTTGAAAACTTATACTGAACTCATAATTGAATTCCCTAAAACTAGTCGGTGGATCTACGCGTACGCTAGCTAAGAACTGACATCAGTCGTACTCTGTTAACGTAAATTACTCCTCAGTTCGAGGCATGCAAGGTTTCATAACAAATTTAGCGATAGATTTCAGTCCAAATCTATTACATTTTCAGCGCCATTTCAATGAAAAGTTGACCCTGAGTGTGCGAAGGATTCCATATACAACATGACTAGAATGTCCGAGCTAATGAACTCTAGCTTTTCGTCTAACAAGAACCAATGCATGTATAGTTACGTAGTTTATCGAGTTCATTCATATAGTCTGTGTCTTCATCCAGTTGTATAACATACATGCTTTTGCTTCGATCTCTTCAAAGTCCTTGTCAGCTTGTTTAACGTGGTTTTCGAGATCATTACTTTGGACTTTTCGCAACATCCTCCTTCCTCGACAATTGTTGGCAACAGTGGGTAGGCCTACTGAATGCCTTCGACTTTGATCTCGGGGCCGAATTGGTCGCAAAACTGTATTCATTTCTTCTCTTTCAGCACTTTTATGTTGATGTTTATCTTCTTCCTTTCTATTGGTTGCCTTTATATCAGGCAAGTGTTCTAAGCCAGAGCGCTTTATCTGTACATGTACTTCTGGTTTTTGGAGGTAAATGTGTTTGTCGTCTATTTCGGATGGTAGAAACACTGCAATTTCTCTCTTTTTCTGATCTTTAACGTCGGTCTTTTGTAACACGTTGAAAGACATCGATAATAAATCACCGCATCGCGCGGCTTTCTCCTGGTTTGTGACTTGAACTGATTTGGGGCGGATTCTGGGCTGGTCTTCAAATAATGTACAATTCTTATAATCAGGAGAATAAGTTAACATGCTATTCCTCCAGCATTGATGTTGAGAGTTCCGTTCAGTTTTGCACTCTGTCATTCTCAACCTCAGAAGGTCCGTCTCCAAATGTTGCATTAGGTCATCACGTTGTGGAGCTATTGCAGCCAGAGAGGTTTTAGGCCGAAATAATGTGCATTGTATAGTTGATATTGGCGGTAGCTCAGGTAGACTTCCTTTGAACATATTTCGGCAGTCAGACAGTGTTAAGATAAGCACTTCACCGCCAGCTTGTTAGTCCAATCTTTCTGTTAAACTCACTCAAAGAATGAATCCTATTATATTTATTATTTTCTTTATTGGCCAACAAAGCTAACCAACAACGCGCAACGGAACGTGATCTGATTTTAATGGCAAATACACCGCCCCAAGTACATAATCATTGTCATGTTGAAATCCCAAATCATTAAAGCTATGACCGCAGAGATGTCTGGGAATGCAGTAGATGAGCTTTACGCAGATAAAATAAATCGTCTCTAGTTTTGCAAAACTAAAGAAGTCCAGCTCATTACAAATGCGGCAAGTTATTCAAGATTTCCAATGTCCCAGAATTCCTTTCGGTCATGGCTTCCATGGCTTTCAACCAGACGGCGACGTTGTATGATGGAATTGTATTGATGGAATGATGTATAACCTATTGAACATTTTCGATTTAGCGGTATATTTTACATAAGATTATTGTAAATAATTATTATTGTATTTATTGTAAGCTTGAGTTTTTCAAATATTTATATATTTGCTATTCAAGAATTTTTTTTTTTTAATAAACTTTATCTTAAACTTTATCTTATATAAGCGAAATAGTTACATGTTATGCCACGTATTTGTTATGATAACCGACCGGATGAACTTAATGTGGAATATAGTTAATAATAATAATAATAATAATACTTTAATATTTATAAAGCGCTTTTCCTAGTGCTCAAAGCGCTATCTAAATTATAATTACAATGATAAAAATGTATAATACTATATTCCTATTAATACCAGAAATTGATCAGTCAAACATAAGTATACTGAACTAGCAGGGGCGTAGCGTGCATATACGCACGTACGTACGTGCGTACAATTTAAAATCCTTAAAATATATATATTATAAAAAACATAAAAATATTTAAAATAAAATGAAATCTAAGACAAAATCTTAACAGCTCACGGCAGATTACTTGCTGCAAACTACTCACAGAAGGCAGGAAAATGCTATTTTGGAGACCCTATACCTCAAACTTTTTCGGGGAGCATGCCTTCGCATCCCCCTACGAGCTCGCGCCTTCACCGCTCGTCTGATTGTGTCCCCAATAAATTCCCCCTTTCAGTCAGTCATTGTAGGCATGTATAATGATGATTGTAGTTAGTCTCAAACAAAATAAATACCAAAAAACTGGCTTCGCCTCGGGTTGTTATATCGCTATATATAGCGGTAGCGGTATATAAGCCGTTTACATAAATCCTTTACACAACCTTTACAAAAATCCTTTACACAACCTTTAATTTACATAAATCCTTTACACAACTACAAAAATCCTTTACACAACCTATACATAAATCCTTCACTCAACCATTACAAAAATCCTTTACACAACCTTTAATTTACATAAATCCTTTACACAACTACAAAAATCCTTTACACAACCTTTACATAAATCCTAACACATCCTTTACATAAATCCTTTATATAACCTTTACATAAATCCTTCACTCAACCTTTACCGATAAATCCTTAACACATCCTTTACATAAATCCTTTATATAACCTTTACATAAATCCCCCCATAAAACTGAGTGATAAATGCATTTTACTATGTATTTATGTAGCGAGAAAGTCCGCTGGAAAACGAAGAAAATGGTGTTTCCAAGGCTCTAGATTTCTAAATTTTCAGGGGGGGGGATGCCCCCTCACCCCCCTAGAAACTCACGCCTTCGGCGCTCGTCGCTATGTGCGTACATTGGGAAAAAAGCACGCTACGCCCCTGACTAGTATACTGCACTTTTCATTGTTTAATGTATTATGTTTTGTTTCTTTTTATGTATTTATTTGCTTTCCTACTCCAAGATATTAGCTTGTAAAAGTTACTCTGGTAATTTGAGTATAAATACAGATTATGTATGTATGTGTATAGTGTAATTTAATAGGAAATGTACATTGTCTTTAATTTGCGTGGTTTTCAAAGAGTGCCGCTATACAAGCTGGACATTCTGGCGGGGTATCCTAAAGTTGCTTCCTCATTCACAATTGAGTTCAAAAGTTCATATTTATCTAAAGCCAAACAATTCGTGTAATTGCTGTCTGTTAACCCCCGAGTGCAAAGTTAATTAAATAGGTTCTAATCAAAGTTCATGAAAGTAAATATTATTAATCAAAACTAATTTGCCGGCTGAGTTAACTCCCATGAGTGTATTTTCTCTGACTGTGTGTACAAGAAAGATAACACGCGGATTTTTGTCCTTGTTCGCTTAATTTGTTTATTTATTTTATCATCATAAGTGGTAGACACGAAATAGGGGTTCACCAACATGGGGTCGTCGGAGCCCCAGGGCGTCTATTGTTCTTGCGAAGACCATTAATATATTATGTCTATTTTTACATAGCACGAATTAAAAATCAACTTTACGAAAATTTAAGGAAACGTGAATGCGCGTCAACATCTTGAAAAATTACGCACATTTCTGTACAGGAAGCCCGAGTAATTACGCACATTTCAGCGCAGGAAACCCGAGTAATTACGCACATTTCAGCACAGGAAGCCAAAGTAATCACGCACATTTCAGCACAGGAAGCCCGAGTATTTACTCACGTTTCATTACAGGAAGCCCACAATCTGTGTTTGCATACCGCCAAAAAGCAGTGTATGTAAATATTATGAGAGGATGTCTGTAAGAATCGAGATTCGCCGGTCAACTAATAAAAATAGAATTTAATTTTCTTTCGCCAAATCATTCCTTTCGATGACCTATTTTAGGGGAAAATACTAAAAAGTTCCAGCGATTTTTATTTTAGGAGAAATTTGCAGTTTTCAAAAACCCGCCTGGCGGGTGAGTGAGAACAAAAAAAGTACGCCACGAGACGAAGTCGCTACGCTCGTGGTTCCACTTGAGTTTTGAACATTTTGTGACGTTAAATCCACTGCCGAAACATGTCTTGTAAGTATTCGTGTTATTTCTTAAATTTGTTAATTTTACAATAACAGAGCGTAATCTCGCAATCTGATTTGTGACGTCCATTGTCAATAAGAGTACAGACAATTAATGAAAAACCGCTTGCGATTTGTTATAATTTTACAACAATATTTACTCAGGAATATTTAATGCGGAAAAGGCTCCCGAGAAATTTGACAAATGTTGTAAAACTATCTACTATCTATCTTAGTAGTAGTCTAGAAACATGTAAAAGACAAGAAGACGGGGAATTAAATGTATGGTTTGGAGTAACGAGTGCAGGGACAGGCGCCATACATTTCTCTCTTATTTTTATGACTTTTCAAATCTCATAACTTTGCGTGTATGTGACCAAAAGTCCTGAAACTTGGTAAATGATTGTAATTTTACATGCTTGTTCTGATTTGTCCAACTACTTATAGTTTTTCAATAAAACTTCAGCATTGTAGAAGTTATGAATTATCCAACCTTCAAACCTACATTGAGTAAGTGACGTCACTTAGGTTGAGTAAGTGACGTCACTGACACCTCTAAAGATTCATAAAAATGTATTACTTCCCATTGGAATTTTTGAGAAAAAAATTAACCAGTGATTGTATGGGTCTTTGAGATTATTTCAGTGACTGTTTCAGCGTAATTCAAACCTTGAGCGATTTACGTACTAGTCCTCCTTTAAAAATTAGATTGATGTTTTGAACTCCGTCCCAGTTCCCCTCTCTTCACTAGGATTTCGTTCTCACTTCCGGTTAGGAGACTTTCGATTAGGAGAATTCCGGTTAGGAGACTTCCGGTTAGGGACCTTCCGGTTTGGAAACTTCCGGTTATTAAACTTCCGGTATTGTAGGTAAAGGGTCAGGTATCAGGTTCACCTTTCCTCTCTCAACTGATCTCTGCTTGAGTACAGCCGCTTTACCAGTAAGTGAGTAAAGATCTGGTCAATCGCTGCCTTCCGATCCAGACAGTCGGCTCAAAACCTTATTTAAGTTAAGTGTACGTCTCCGCGCCAATTATATTAGTAATGTTCTTCAGGCAATTTGCGCATTAAACAAAATATTGACGAACAATCGTCCTTGTAGCAGCATGTACGTATACGCGATGCCCGGGGGACGCGATGGTGCATTTGCCTAAAAGCCATGCTTGTGCTTTTAGCCTTTGGACCGATTTCATATGTCCCACGTTTTGAATGCATAGCAATGCAAAATTGTGAACCTTGAGTAAACTTACAAAGTGATAGTAATGCCTGGCATCGGGTTTGGTATTTTTGGGAGGCGATCCTGCACAGCATGGTGGTTGTGGTTGAAATCCGGTCAGATGACCTTCGCGACGTCATGAAATACACTTGAACGAGATGGCGAACATCCTCGATCGGAAACCCAGGGACTAGCCCCTGTGTTTCCGAGGATGGATAATAATATTTTATGTATGCACTTTCGCATATTCACAGGATCTAGAACGTATTTTATTTATTGCTTTTGTTACATTTCCTTGTAGCAGTAAATGTGCTGGCTCTTTACGTGCTATTTGCTAGTGCTGTTGAAGTTCGTCATCTATTCTAATCATCACTCTAGACGGGGGGATCGCTACTTTCGTGGGACGTTTTTTTCGGGATTTGTTAGCAAGCATCAATTTTTACTGTCACTTTTGGTGGGTCGCTACTTTCGGAACTTTATAATTACGGTACGTGTAGTAAAGTGATGTCAGTTATTAGAGTCTAGTAAAGTGATGTTTAGGGTATTAATTACGGTGGCCGAGAAGGCTCACCAAAAGTGAAAATGTCAAATGGCAAAAGTGAAGAGCAAAAGTCGAAATGTCAAACTTACAGAAGTGAAATGGCAAAAGCGAAAAGGCAAAAGTCCAAAAGCGAAAAGTCAAACTCAGATTCAAACTTCCAGGCGTTCCTTGAGAGGGCAGAAAAGAGACTGGTAAAATATGGTCAGTCAGAGATAATTACAGAATATGGCATAAAGCTTGGCAAATGCGTTTTATTACAGTTACGGCATGTTCCTTTATGCAGTACCGTAGTAAAGAGTATGTTTTCCGAGTTCACTGCAAATCACGTTTTTATATCAGTATTCCCCCCTTGATTAGTAGTCCTCCTTGATTAAGCAGTCCCCTTGACCACAAAATTTGAAATAAGCGCAAGGACCATGATTTATTTGGAGGGGGGCTACTGTCAAGACAAACAATTTTTTTTTCTAGCTTTGCCTGTCTGCAAACATTTTTTTTTTCATAGTCACCTGTCTGAAAACAATTTTTCGTGAGTTGTCCCCTCCTCCCCCTCCCCCCCTAGCAGGGCGAAAAAGATACCAAAAGTACTGAGAATTGTACTATTTCTTTTTTATTTAATTTTTGTTGTGTGATCAGTGCACAGAAAATATGAGCACCCCTTTATTTGCACCATAAATCAGTGAATTGAAGAGGACGAGCATAGTTAAAAAATTAAAAACACCAGCGGAAGCTACAATCGTTTGCAAAATGTTTTGACACCCCAACTGACAATAAACCACCTTCGCATTTAGTTGCCAGTCTCTTTTCTGCCCTCTCAAGGAACGCCTGGAAGTTTGAATCTGAGTTTGACTTTTCGCTTTTGGACTTTTGCCTTTTCGCTTTTGCCATTTCACTTCTGTAAGTTTGACATTTCGACTTTTGCTTTTCACTTTTGTCATTTGCCATTTTCACTTTTGGTGAGCCTTCTCGGCCACCGTAATTAATAGTAAAGTGATCAGTTTTATTTGTCTCGTTAACAAATGCGTAGCCGATTAAAAATGTCTTCAGTAGTCCTATTGTTTTATAGTTGTAATATATTTTCGGCCGAAGCCAATCTCAATATTTGCAGCATTCATTTCGAAAAGAATCCCCTTTCTTGAGTTTGCAAAATTAATCTCGAAAAGAACATCATCTCAAAAAGAAGCCCATGGGCTTCTAATTTTCGAGGCCTAGTAAAGTGATGTTTAGACTGATAGTAACGTGATGTTTAGAGTATATAATAAAGTTATTACTGATGTGGCCTACATAACCATAACATAACGTTCTTTGATACAAACTTTGTAGGGTTTTGGAACATGGTTCATTCTCATATCGCCAATCAACTCTGGCAGAGGACCACCTGGAGGGCACTCAAACTTGAACCGATGCATCAGTCTGGAAATAACGACAAACATCTCTTGCTTGGCTAACGCTTCGGCCACACATACTCTACGCCCTGCTCCAAAAGGTAGATAGCTCATATTACCTGCCCCAGGGGTGAACTTGCCGTCGTCGTCAAGGAAACGGGTAGGGTCAAATACATGTGGTTGTTCCCAGGCTTTCTCGTCGTGATGCATGGCCCATGTATTTAAGAGCAGGGTGGTACCCTTGGGGATCTTGTATCCTGCGAGGGTGGAATCCACGCTAGCCTTGTGCATAATTAACGATGCAATACTCGCCATACGCATTGTTTCGGCAATGCAAGCTTGTAGATAGTGTAGTCTTCCTTTATCTTCGAACAGTGGCATGACGTCACGACTTATGACCTCATCTAGCTCCCCATGGATTTTCGCTTGAATGTCGGGATTACGGAGCATGTAGATGATGAACCAATTAATTGCAGTCGTAGTAGTTTCCAGGCCCCCCGAGAATGTATCTGACATCGTCATAACCATGTGATCCTCTGTGATCATATCCTTCACTTTACTGTCTTCTTCTTGCGCTTCCTGTAAAGCTTTGATAAGTGCATCGGTCAGGTCACGGATGACGCCATCTTTGTACGTCGCTTGGTGCTCGTGAAATTTGGTGTCCAACAAACGATCGCGTTCTATGCGGGCTTCCTCTATGTCTTTGGAATCTTTGATCGGGAAATGTATCAGAAATGGGAACATATTCAATAGACTTACTGCTGTCAAATTCCGAAAGCCCTTGGCGTTGTAGTCCACTATGTCCAGGAATTCTGGATCATCGATCTCGTACCGCTCCCCGTAGACGATGGCGCAGATGACATTTACATTAGCAAGATGTAAGTCATTTTTTATATCCGTGGGTTTGCCTCCATATGACTTGAATCGTTTGGACAGTTCCTCGATTTCTCGCTGCAAAGTTGCTTCAAGATGCGGGTTGTACTTTCTCAAGGCTGAATGGACTATTTTGCGTTGCATTAACAGCGTCGGGCTAAAGTCTCCAATGACGATGTCGTTGGATCCGCGTGTGAGATAGTCCCAAGTAAACTTGTAGGGTCTTCCAGCGAAATCATCTCTCTTAGTAAGCAACGCCTCTCTTGCAATAGACACAGAATTCACAACAACGGTTGTTTCTCCAGGGACATCAAAGGTGAAGATGCCGCCATACTGTTTGGCTACTTTTGTAAGTTCAATCTGAGTCTGATTCTTTGACATCCACCTTGTGGCATCCAACAGGTTGCCTATGATGGGCAGCGGTGTTGGCCCTGGGGGCATGCCCTTTGGACGTCCTTTGTAGAGGAATGCAAAGTAGAGCAGGATTATGGCAAGTACAGACACGACAAACTCTACAAACATGTCGACCACGTGACCTGTTGAACGAAAACCAAAATTAACTTGAAAACTGACTTTAAATTGAGTTTGCGCTGCCGTTCAAGGCACGGCGTGTAAGAACAGGCTTACCATGAACCTTTGTGTCGTCGGTCGGGATTGTTTACACATATATCACTAAAATGAATTCCATGCAGTATGTGAAATTTAAAAAAAATCCATCTTGGTAGAAATTGTCTCAAATGTAATTTTGATTTTTAACATCGCATTGAATGTTGAGGCTGAGAATCCAAGCAAGCCGCAACCGTGTTACGCCATCACAAATCAAGATGCTGCACAAGCTGAACTCAGTTGCAAAGCGGTTCAGTTCAGTAACCACGAACAATGGGCTAAGTGAATGTTGAAATCAGTGATTCAACTGTGGAAACTGGAGTTGATCAAAAACAAATCTGGTAGCGAATCAATCCGCCGTCACAAACTAATAAAAGTACAGCCTGAAACTCTGTTATCTTGAATACTTGACGAACAAAAATAACTGAACCTACTTTGAGATAGATCGCACCGGGATTCCAACTTGGGCCGGGACTGACGTCCCAGTCGGGGAATGCACATTTGTTTTCTAGACATCTAGAAGTTCATGATTAACGACGTCAATATAGCGGACCTCGAGTACTATTCTATTTAGACTATGGTCTCTTATATATATGTTTTATAGTCTTCACCCCGACTATACCGTCGCGGGTGTACTGGTACATGGACATACCTGGCCTAATCAGTATTGCAATTCAGGGCATACCTGAGAGATACATGTAAGTATATAGTCTCTAAACATCTATTTAGAGAGCCCATATTTATCGACATACATAGATAGATAGAGGACTACAATTGTTATACGAACCTCGGGTGTTAGAGTTGTGATTGGCTTTGTATTTGAGTTTCTTCGAGAACGTTAATTAGACATGCGTCTAGAACCTCAGTTAAAATATTGTAATCCTCTCTGCAAGACTAAGCGATTTAAGAACTCTTTTATTGTAAAGCAGTCAAGTCAGGCCAAATTTTAATACCATGTATATAGCTCTAATTTAATTCTTATATTATATTCAGATTCATATATTGTTCATATTTCGTAATTTATATTTTACCATTTGTAATTCAGCCAATCATGGCTGCGATATATAATTAGCCGTTATGCTCTGATGCATTAAATAATCATCCATAAAATAACTACGGATAGCCTACGTAGCTGGGGGGGGTGGGTGGGGGACTGTGGACTGTGGACTGTCATCTCTCCTCCTCAGTCTCCTTGATCCCCTACCCTACCCCCAGTAAGGCCGCTATGCAGGCTAGAACTAGCTAGGGTAACTTTCATTGTTCTGAGGCATTGGCTCTGTCCAAGGCATGCTCGAGAATCCATCGGTGCTCTTCGGCGTGGGCTCGGAAATCGCCCCGCCAGAGAACCGCTGGAGAACTTGTCTGCTAGAACGACTTCTGGGGCGTGATACGCACTCGAGCGCATCAACCTGGACGGAGACATAATCTCATTACGGTTTGACAGCTTGTAAGGTAAGTCTTCTTTTGACCTCGCTCTCCCTCTCTCGGGAAGGAGGTCAAAGGAAGACTCTGGCGCACAAGGTAGCGTACTTGTCGTCTCCAACCAAAACTTCCAGACTTTAAAACAAAATCTGGACACGTCTTTTGCCGTTCAGCCATGGAACTCGCATGTTCAGGATTTCTCTGTCGTCTAACTCCGGCAATGTCAGTTAAAATAATCAAACTTTTATCGAAAAAACATCGCTTCGATTTTCTATGAACATCTGTCTGACTATATGAATCGTGCAGGGAATGACTGAAGTGCATAAATATTTTTAAATATCTTGTAAACAACTTTGATCTCTTGGATCCATCTTTCAACAGTCCTTTCAACAGCTGTCAACACTGACTTTTGCCGACGGCGTCCGTTTTAATGAATGAAAATATGGCTGAGCTCTGATTGGCCCTATTTTTTGTGGCAAAAAATAGGGTCAATCAGAAGCCAGCATTGTCTCACGCCCCAGAAGTCGTTTTCGCAGGTAAGTTCTCCAGCGGGGAGAACTTACCTGCCTTACTTACCTTACCTTACATCGCCTCTGGCGGGGCGATGTTTCATCCGAGCCCACGCCGAAGAGCACCGATGGATTCTCGAGCATGTGTCCAAGGGCGCTAGGACAAAGACGTTGTGTGTATATATAAGCTATGAGTTGCACTTATCTGTTGTTGTTTCTTATTCTGAAGTATATCATTGACCTTTCTGGCCTCTGTTGTCCCCTACTAGTTGCCAGTAAGTCGATTCCTGGCCAACGAACGTTTCGATTTGAATATGTACATATGTTCCGCCAGCCCGATATATGTTGTCGTTTCTTATTCGGACGTTAATTCATTGACCTTTCGATTTGAAATTAAGTTCCAGTCCGCTCTCTGCCAAACGTAGAGTTAGTTATCAGTGTAGCTAATAAGTTAATCAAATTCGCCCTAGCATCACTAGAAGAGGAGGGGGTAGGCAAACAGAGGCTTATCTATTGTCCTCTCGTCTGCTGCTATAATTGAATTATTTTGACAGGTACGGGGGCAGGCGACGACAGACTTGACTTATCTTACTCGACTAACGCTCTTACCGAGGGAACCCATGAGCGGGTCAAATTCGACGTTTTAACTGATAAACGGGGCCATAACTGCCCTACTGCCCGCTGCAGGATATCAGTTCAGTTCAAGTACAATTGCTAAGCAACGGATTAATTATCTTCACTATAAACCGTTTGCAATTGCAGGATTGATTTTCTCCCAATCGACCCAAACGAGAATGTATTGACCACTTTATTCAAATAATAGATTTGAAAGAAAACTTTACCCTATAACGCACAAAATGTTTTCGCAGGGTAAACTGATATTTACCTTCCAGAGAGATCCCTACTTCAAGACATGACAAGACACTCCACTGATTGATGTTGTACTATTTAACTGGATTTCAGTGACTAGTAGTGTTCTACTAGTCTATATAAAATTTGTACATTTGTAGTGAAGATAACCCGTTGCTACTGGCTGTCATCACATGGCCCCGTTTATCAGTTAAAACGTCGAATTTGACCCGCTCATGGGTTCCCTCGGTAAGAGCGTTAGTCGAGTAAGATAAGTCAAGTCTGTCGTCGCCTGCCCCCGTACCTGTCAAAATAATTCAATTATAGCAGCAGACGAGAGGACAATAGATAAGCCTCTGTTTGCCTACCCCCTCCTCTTCTAGTGATGCTAGGGCGAATTTGATTAACTTATTAGCTACACTGATAACTAACTCTACGTTTGGCAGAGAGCGGACTGGAACTTAATTTCAAATCGAAAGGTCAATGAATTAACGTCCGAATAAGAAACGACAACATATATCGGGTTGGCGGAACAATTTTATGTACATATTCAAATCGAAACGTTCGTTGGCCAGGAATCGACTTACTGGCAACTAGTAGGGGACAACAGAGGCCAGAAAGGTCAATGATATACTTCAGAATAAGAAACAACAACAGATAAGTGCAACTGATCATAGCTTATATATACACACAACGTCTTTGTCCTAGCGCCCTTGCTCTGTCCCACGTAAAATATTACTTATTACTCGGGCCCTTCCGAAGGAAGCCCGAGTTATAAAATGGGCTTTCTTGTATATATTTTTTTCTTTTTCTTTTTGGTAGTACACAAAATGTGGAGTATGTGATTGTATAGGTCAGGAATGTCTGTTTCAGGGTTTCCATTGGCTGAAAACGGGGGCGATGATATCCAAACGCCTAATGAAGTAATTCTATGCTCAAAGGGTCAAATAGTAAAAATACTAAAAATGACAGTTGTATGATCCTTGTCTGAGTCATACATCTATTACGCGACCTAATTTTAGAACCGCCGCGTAGCGCTATTTAAAACAGAATTTCCACGCTCAAAACAGGTCAGTAAACGGCAAAAATACAATCGAAATCAAAACTTCCTTAGATTTTAGGGATCTATTACAGAAGAAGACGCTCAGTGACGAGGGAGACTATTTGTGTCGGTGAGCATAGATAAAGATCTTCGACTCTTCAAGGTACGCTGTGGTACGTCTTTAAACGTATTTGAGGTCACATTTTAAATCTAACAGAAGCAGCTTTTGATTTTTAATCGATAATTCCTTTCTGATTTCGAGATAAATCGAACAAGATCTTTCGATGTATAGGCAGAGAGAGCAGATTGGTCGAGCTTTGTCACATCATACCGTAGTCTGAATCAACTGGATGTTTAAAAGATACGAAGTTCGACTTTCCTCTGCGATAACGAAGAAACCAAAGACGGCGTTATCAGAACCGCCTGACCATGAATATGAACCTCAACTGGACGTTCCAAGTACGTGCTACGGAAGTACGATTCGGAGATTTTTATCTATGCTCACCGACACATATATACATATCTCCCTCGTCACGCAACTGTCAGTCATTGTCAGGTCCCTCCTCACGCAACTGACATTGTCCTAGCTTGTCATAATGCCCGAGTGTACGCTCATTGAGCGTCTTGTTATTATATTAGTTAGGATACATAAAGAGTGGATGACACAAAATAATTCGATATAACAATAAAGCTAATCTATTATTTCGGGTATATAATGTATTAGAAATGCTTCATTTCTAACCAATCATGCAGAACATAGTCAGATATCTGGGTTTTTTTAGACTGAAATGTAGATCAAGTTTTATTAGAGCATTGGCGAGAACTTCGCTGAAGTCCGCCATTTTGTCACCGAAAATTAGAAAATATTGAGCATGCGCATATCTGACGACCTAGAATCTGGGTCTTCCGGTTTGTCTCTTACCAGAGCCTTCGATTTTTCCATAGAGGTCTGGGAATACAAGAATATAATTAATGCACCAAAGAAATACACTTTTATGCATCTGTAACATAAACTTTCCTTTTTTGAAAATAAAATATTGTGTGCGACCTTGTTCATTAATTCTGCAGAGCAAACAGCCTCAGCACGTTACTCACTGCATGGGAACAACCGTTCTTGTTAGAAACAATCTATATGGAAATTGGATTTTTTTATTTAAAAATATTCAGTCTAAGGAAGGACATGGTAGCATCGGTAGCATTCACAAATTGATCAATGTTTCCATTATTTGCATATATTAATACGTCAGAACTTGACAGTCGACCAGATGGGGTTGTAATACGTATTCCATATATGGTAAAAGCGTGCAAGCGAATAGCAGCCCCTAACAAGCGTATAGCGGCCCCTAACAAGCGAATAGGTATAATAGGTATTTGCAATGCAAATTTTTTTCAAAAGCTAGAAAGAATGCAGAGCTTGGTAGGTTAGGGATGGGGCAGGCTATAAAGTGATTAATTTGATGATTCGATTTGATATACACCTATTCCAAATATCGTTGTCCGGGCCGAAAGCAACAAGCAAGAAGCTGACGACCGCAAAGGACTTTGGGAATCTCCTAATTAATTAATTTATCCGTGGTACTTGAGAAGTTATCCCTACGAGCGTTGAATAGCAATCATTTGGAACTATTCGGCCATTTGAAAATGCATGTTGTTAAAATGTCTACGGAGTCCCAATGCCCTTTGCGGTCGTGAGCTTCTTGCTTGTTGCTTTCGGCGGGGACAACGATTTCTGGAATAGGTGTATAATAGTTTTAAAAGGTTAAGAAGTTTTAATAATTGGATGGAAAAAAATTCTAAGTCCCATCCTAGGAAATAAAAAAACGGGTCGCCATTCGCTTGTTATATTTAACTGGCCGTCTCTGTAAGAACCTCTCAGTCGTTTTCGCTTCTAAAATAAATATCTCCCAAACTCTAGCTAATGAAAGACTATATACATGACGAGTAAAAATTCACAGCCGTATTAGATGCTTAACCGACTAATAAGTTGTTTATTATATATTTTGTCAAAGAAACTAGCTATTTTGGTGAAAGAAAAACAACAAATTACAGTGAAATTTCTGTACGAGCGCGCGCTAGCCAAAACTGTCAATTTCTCGCACGCTGATTGGTTAATTTTCATCACACGATTCTGCATGAATGACTGGAAAGCCAGTTTGAAGTAACTACCCAAAATATGGTCCCATATTTCGCGCGTTCTTGTGCATATTTCGTGCGTTCTTTGACAAAAAATATAATAAATAGCTAATGAAAGACTATATCAAGGTTAAAACTAAAACGGGTTTGGTTTGCTTCAAAATAATTTTATTTTATTTTATTTTATTTTTTGAAATGATTCCTTCTGAGAGCTGGTCAAAAGGTCAAATTTGCATGAAATTATGCACTTCTTTACGGCGCTGTACAAACTTCGTCTCGCATTATCCAGCGAAACTTTTTATATCATGTTGTAGATAAATGTATCTAGTTTGTCTAGAGGTAAAGCATTATTAATCGGTTCAGCCGTTTATGAGAAAATTAGTTGATAATTAACCCCACTAAGATCTAACTGAACGGCGGCTCAAAATTACCCATCTTTACTCGATTATTTTGCAAAAGTGGCACATCGCTGGACTCTCTCATTGACACAATCGGATTGAACATCATTTCATTTACACAAATCTGTAAAAACCCGTGTACGTTTTGGATATTTCAAAAGTTACGACAATTTCAGTTGGTGCATGTTAGACGATTTACGAATATTAATTAGGTGCAATATCTTATCCATATGAAGTTGAAAATAGCTTACCTCCTTCCTAAATCGCTGTATTTGGAAATGTTGACCTGGAATGAAGTCTAGCATGGGTAAAATGGGAAACATGAGCGATTTAGGAAGGAGGTAAGCTGTTTTCAACTTCATAAGATATCTGAGATATTGCACCTAATTAATATTCGTAAATCGTCTAACATGCACCAACTGAAATTGTCGTAACTTTTGAAATATCCAAAACGTACACAGGTTTTTACAGATTTGTGTAAATGAAATGATGTTCATTCCGATTGTGTCAATGAGAGAGTCCAGCGATGTGCCACTTTTGCAAAATAATCGAGTAAAATTGGGTAATTTTGAGCCGCCGTTCAGTTAGATCTTAGTGGGGTTAATTATCAACTAATTTTCTCATAAACGGCTGAACCGATTGAATAACGCTTTACCTCTAGACAAACTAGATACATTTATCTACAACATGATATAAAAAGTTTCGCTGGATAATGCGAGACGAAGTTTGTACAGCGCCGTAAAGAAGTGCATAATTTCATGCAAATTTGACCTCTTGACCAGCTCTCAGACGGAACCATTTCAAAAAATAAAATAAAATAAAATAAAAATATTTTGAAGCAAACCAAACCCGTTTTAGTAATAACCTTGATATAGTCTTTCACTAGCTAGAGTTTGGGAGATATTTATTTTAGAAGCGAAAACGACTGAGAGGTTTTTAGAGAGACGGCCAGTTAAGTGCTTCTATTCGCTTGTTAGGGGCCGCTATACGCTCATACCATTATTTGGAATACGTATTACAACATCGGCTCCAGTCGATTGATCAGAAGACAATGAAAAGCCTTCTCGCAGTCAAATATCGTATTGGCAATCAGTGACGAAGAAGCTATTACTCACGTTTGAGCTAGGGACATAATTCAAAGCCATTCAGAGCTCTGAATAAGGTTTGTTTGATAATTTTAGCTCTTCAGTTGTCGATCGGTGTCGTGTGTTCATAAATATATACTCTCTATGAAGCGAAACTTTCTCTACCACAGCAATGAATATCCCTTGAGTTTGGACCCAACTCTCGAACTATTGTTTTGGTCCCTCGAGTGTTTGAGATAGGTCGGAATTCTACTGTACTTTATTCGTTTTCGTGTATAACTAATGCCCCGTTTACACTGAGGCTAAAACATGTTTTAAAGTGGTTTAACTAAACAGGTTTAGAAAATTACAAACGCCACACAAGTTTGGCACAAAACTGCTGGTAAGCTGTCCTTTGTGTTGCATAGTATAAATACCAGACAGCCAGTCCAAAAGGATCCAGGCTTGCACATCTGTACGGTCTACCCAAAACCCACAAGGAAACCCTCGCCATGCGTCCCATATTATCTGGTACTGCAACTTACAATTTTGCCTTGTCAAAGTGGCTCGAGGAAAGATTAAAGCCCTTGTCCTATAACCAGTACACTATAAGTGATATTTTCAAGTTTTCAGAAGAAATCCGTACTACAACAATCAATAGTGGTGAAATGTTGATATCATACGATGTCGCCTCTTTATTCACAAACGTCCCGCTGGATGAAACCATAGAGATACTAGTAAACAGAGCCTTCGAAAGAAATTGGTTCAATGCTACTCATGGCCTAAATTTAAGCAGAACGGACCTTGTCGACCTTCTTAACATCGCTACTAAAGACCAACTGTTTCAACTAAATGGAACATTATATGAACAGATCGACGGAGTCGCTATGGGCTCCCCGCTCGGCGGCCTCTACTAGCCAACGTGTTTCTGTGCTCAATCGAAGATACCCTCCAGCTTGATGGAAAAATGCCCGCATACTACCGGAGGTACGTTGATGACACCCTTGTAATAATGCCGAGTACAGTAGAAGCCAACGATTTCTTGGACGACCTCAATCGATGCCACACCTCTCTAAAGTTCACTATGGAAATAGAGAACAATGGCATGCTCCCCTTTCTCGGCATGCAACTGCTAAACAGATCTCATCATATTGAGACAAAAGTTTACATCAAACCTACTAACACCGGTCTTCTCCTACACCACGAAAGCCATGTTGATGAACGTTATAAACGCGGCCTAGTAACAACAATGCTCGATCGGGCATATCGCCTATCATCTTCATGGTCTTACTTTATTGAGGAATGCGACCGCCTAAAAGTAATGTTCTTGCGTCTTAAGTATCCCCATGACTTAATCAACACCGCTATCAAACGGTTTGTAGACGCAAAACTCAGTCAACAACCAAATATGCCAGGAGCCGATGAACCAGATGAAAACATCAGAATTACCATACCATTTAAAGACCAACGATCAGCTGATGTCGTTCGAAGGAAAAAACTACAAGACCTAAGCCACAAGATAAACACCACCGTACAACCAGTCTTTGTGAGCCGTAAGCTAAACGAATCGCTTAAAGTGCAAGAAAAGAAACCACTTATCATCAACCAACAACGAGTGGTTTATAATTTCAAATGTGACTCGTGTGATGCGAGTTATGTGGGGTACACCTACAGACACCTGCACGAGCGCATCGAAGAACACAAAGGCATGTCTTCCAGCATCGGCAAACACTATAGGATGGATCATGACATTGTCCCAAGAGACATTAATAATAATTTTAAGATCCTAAAAAAGTGCAAGACTAAATTTGATTGTTTACTCTATGAAATGCTGTTAATTAGAGAAAGACGACCTACTCTTAATGTACAATCTGATTCCCTAAGGGCCAAACTATTTACTTAGTGCTATGCTAATTTACTGTTATACTCTTAATTGATGACATTGACTTTCTACTCATTTCGCTTGATAATGGTGCCTAGTCGACACCGAAACGTCGCCATAATTTCCTTTATATTTATAACATTAAGCCAGATTATAGAAGCTCGAAAAACCCAGTTTAACTAAACAAGTTTTGGTGTGAATGGGACATAAGACAATGTTATTCGGACCCTCCCTGCATTTTGTCCCTGCTTGACTTGTTGTTGATGAACTCCAATGAACACAACGATTCATCTCGTATATTACAATGTATTACGACACGATATTTTCGGGGGTGCAAAACACGTCATTCAATGGTCTTCAATATATTATTATCATCAGTTCTTGGCAACTTATTATTATTTTTTTCTTCTTAATGTTGTTTCCCAGGCTATTTAACAATAATGAGCAACATGTACTCGTTGTATGGTCTCTCTGCTTAAAGTGCTTATGAAGCTTATTTTTTTATTTCGAAAATCGATTACATATGAAGTGAATAGTGGGATGTTTCAGTGTTTTGTGATTTGAGCTTCGCATTTGCGAGTTATAAAGGTTTGAAATCGTGATATGGTAATTCAGTGACGTCAAAGGAGGCATCATTTATTATACAAAAGCGCCCCTTTGCAAATGACTGACATTTTTAAACTGGCAAAAAGTTATTCTACAACTTATATAAAAGATGTTGAACTTTTTTTTCTATTTCAGAAAAGAGCAATACTTGAAAAAATATATATAAGTTACAGCAAAAGCCTTCTTTGACGTCACCGAATTAGCATATCACGATTTCAAACCATTATAACTCGCAAATGCGAAGCTCAAATCACAAAATACTGAAATATCCCACTATTCACTTCATATGTAATCGATTTTCAAAATAAAAAAATAAGCTTCATAAGCACTTTAACTTTGACTTTCATCCAACAGGTCACGTGATCAACATGTTTGTAGAGCTTGTCGTATTTGTACTTGTATTATTTCTGCTCTACTTTGCACTCATCTATAAAGGACGTCCAAAGGGCATGCCCCCAGGGCCAACACCGCTGCCCATCATAGGCAACCTGTTGGATGTCACAAGGTGGATGTCAAAGAATCAGACTCAGATTGAACTTACAAAAGCAGCACAACAGTATGGCGACATCTTCACCTTTGAAATCCCAGGGGAAAGAACCGTTGTTGTGAATTCTGTGTCTATTGCTAGAGAGGCGTTGCTTACTAAGAGAGATGATTTCGCTGGAAGACCCTACCTTTTTACCTGGGATTATCTTACACGCGGACGTAAAAACATCGCCCTTGGAGACTTTGGTCCGACGCTGCTACTGCAACGCAAATTAGTCCATTCAGCCTTGAGAAAGTACAACCCGCATCTTGAAGCAACTCTGCAGCGAGAAGCCGAGGAACTGTCCAAACGATTCAAATCATATGGGGGCAAACCCACGGATATACAGCATGACATATTCCTAACAACTTTAAATGTCATCTGCGCCATTGTCTACGGGGAAAAGTACGACATCGATAATCCAGAATTCCTGGACATAGTGGACTACAACACCAAGATGTTTCGACTGTTGGCACCAGTGAATCTGTTAAATGTCTTCCCATTTCTGGTACATTTCCCCGTCGAAGATTCCATTCATTTGAAGCAAACCCGCATAACATCTCATCGTTTGTTGTACACCAAATTTCACCAGCACCAAGCAACGTATCAAGATGGCGTCATCCGAGATCTGACCGATGCACTTATCAAAGCTTTACAGGAAGCACAAGAAGAAGACAGTAAAGTGAAGGATATGATCACAGAGGATCACGTGGTTATGACGATGGCAGATGCATTCTCGGCAGGCTTGGAATCCACGATGACTACAATGCGTTGGTTCATCGTCTACATGCTGTATTACCCCGACATTCAAGTGAAAATCCACAAGGAGTTAGATGACGTCATAAGTCGTGACGACATACCACGATTGGAGGACAAAGAAAGGCTACATTATCTACAAGCTGTCCTTGCCGAAACAATGCGTATGGCTAGTGTTGCACCATTATTTGTGCGCAAGACTACTGTGGATTCTACCCTCGCAGGATACAAGATCCCGAAGGGTACCACCCTGCTCGTAAATACGAGGGCCATGCATTACGACGAGAAAGCTTGGGAACAACCATATGTATTTGACCCTACCCGTTTCCTTGACGACGACGGCAAGTTCACCCCTGGGTCAGGGAATATGAGCTATCTACCGTTTGGAGCAGGGCGTCGAGTATGTGTTGGCGAAGCGTTAGCCAAACAAGAGCTGTTTGTCGTTCTTTCCAGACTGATGCATCAGTTCAAGTTTGAGCTCCCTCCAGGAAGGCCTTTGCCAGAGTTGATTGGCGATCTGGGGTTAGTCCATGTGCCAAAGCCGCACAAAGTTTGCATCAAAGAACGTTGAATTGAGCGATTGAACTCAGTACAGTACTCAGTACACTAATTATGTAGTTCCAAAAAGTTAAATAAAAGTAACCTGAGAAAATAACGTTCTGCAGAAGGAAATGATCGATGGCTTGTCTACCAACACTTTAAATAATAAATAAGATTGATGATGTAGATGTTTTGTGAATGTGGTTGAGGACTGATATGGTCCATGTAGTTGAACTGATGTGGATGTGAGTGTTGAGGATATGGATGTGGTTAAATGAAGATGTGGATGTGGATGTGGTTGAGGATATGGATGTGGTTGAAGATGTGGATGTGGATGTGGTTGAGGATATGGATGTGGTTATTGAAGATGTAAATGTGGTTGGAGATGTGGATGTGGTTGAGGATATGGATGTGGTTGAGGATATGGATGTGGTTGAAGATGTGGATGTGGTTGAGGTTATGGATGTGGTTGAAGATGTGGATGTGGTTATAATAATAATAGGTTATGGATGTGTTTGAAGATGTTGATGTTGATGTGGTTGAGGTTATAATAATAATAGGTTATGGATGTGTTTGAAGATGTTGATGTGGATGTGGTTGAGGTTATAATAATAATAGGTTATGGATGTGGTTGAAGATGTTGATGCAAATGTGGTTGAGGTTATGGATGTGGTTGAAGATGTGGATGTGATTGAGGATATGGATGTAGTTGAAGATGTGGTTGAGGATGTGGATGTAGTTGAAGATGTTGATGTAAATGTGGATGTGGTTGAGGTTATGGATGTGGTTGAGGTTATGGATGTGGTTGAAGATGTAAATGTGGTTGAAGATGTGGATGTGGTTGAAGATGTGGATGTGGTTGAGGATATGGATGTGGTTGAAGATCGATGTTGATGTAAATGTGGTTGAGGTTATGGATGTGGTTGAAGATGTAAATGTGGATGTGGTTGAGGATATGGATGTGGTTGAAGATCGATGTTGATGTAAATGTGGTTGAGGTTATGGATGTGGTTGAAGATGTTGATGTAAATGTGGATGTGGTTGAGGATGTGGATGTGGTTGAGGATGTGGATGTGGTTGAAGATGTTGATGTAAATGTGGATGTGGTTGAGGTTATGGATATGGTTGAAGATGTGGATGTAAATGTGATTGAGATCAGTTATGGATGTAGTTGAAGAGTGGGATGTGGATGTGGTTGAGGATGTGGATGTGGTTGAAGATGTTGATGTAAATGTGGCTTATTTGAGGTTAGTAGAATTACACAGGTGATTATAGAAAATCAAGCGCGCTGATTGGTCGAGAACTTCGGACTATTTCTCGATAGTTACCTACAGCATTTTGACAAAATGGCTGCCAGCTTTTGAAATATGAAATAAAAAATTATTTTCTTTAAAATGCTTATTTATTTTTTCAAATATTCACCAGTGTAATTCTACTAAAACAATTAGTCACCTCAGGCTCAATGAATAGCAGTGATAATAACCTCGACTAGCTTCGTCTCGGTTATTATTCACCGATATTCACCTCGCCTTTGGTGACTAATTGTTAATTATGGATGTGATTGAAGATGTTGATGTGGATCACGGTGGTTGAGGATATGGATGTAGTTGAATATGTGAATGCAAATTAATGTGGTGGATGATATGGATGTGGTTGAAGATGTACAGTTGTAAATGTTGGTGATTTTGTTGAGGATATGGATCATATGTGATTATGGATATGGTCGAGGATGTAATATGTGGGTATGAATGTTGGTGTGCATGGTTGAGCCGGATATGGATCATATGTGATTATGGATATGGTCGAGGATGTAATATGTGTATGTGGGTATTAATGTTGGTGTGCATGGTTGAGGATATGGATCATATGTGATTATGGATATAGTCGAGGATGTAATATGTGTATGTGGGTATGAATGTTGGTGAGCATGGCTGAGGATATGGATCATATGTGATTATGGATATGGTCGAGGATGTAATATGTGTATGTGGGTATGAATGTTGGTGAGCATGGCTGAGGATGTGAAAGTACATTGTTGAACATGTTTATGTTGATATGGTAGAGGATGTGGATTGTTCATGTGATGTGGTTGAAAAAAGAGCAAACAAGGCGGTGAAAGGATCCAAAGACCGGTGAGGTAGCGAGAATTAACCGGAAGTGATTTTTCAAGGACCAAGAATGTTTTTTTTCGCATCATTCCACTTCGAAATCGAAAAAAAACAGATATTCGTTTCCTAGAGACATTTTAACGTTTGTTCAAAATAAGTCCTATTTTGGGGTTTACATGGCCTTTAAAGCTTTTTATCGATTCGGTATGTATATTTTACATTTTACTTAGGTTTTACATATTTCGTTTTTTATAATCAAACTTAACTGACGTGCTTCCTTTCGATTTTGTCGAGTGGGATTGACTCATTCTACTGACAATACAATGTTTCAGCTGTAACTATATGACGCATCATGAATAAATATGACTAAAAGTCAACTCATCAGAACAAATAGATTATGAACTGTTTGCAATCAGTGATGATATGCGTGCGACTTGTTACACGTTCATTGTGAAGACGTTACGTGAGCTATACTGCAGGGCCGCTGAATACAAAGCCAATCACAATTGTAACACCGAGGTTGGTATAACAATTGTAGTCCCCGCTTTCTCTATCTATATTTGCATGTCCATAAATATGTGCTCTCTAAAGAGATATATAGCGACTGCATAGTAACATGTATATCTCAGGTATGCCCTGCTCGGGATGCCCTGCAAATTTGCGGCAATAGTGATATGGCAATGTAGTTTTATTTAATACCGGCATGCATGTGATTCCATAGATAGATACAAAATATACAAATTTGACCTATTTGGCATCAAGCTCAACTGAAATATCCGGCATAGGACCTAAACTATGCAAAAGCATATGGTCCTCACTAGCGACATAACTGGCACAAGCATAAGCAACATACGCAGACTCAGGAAGTCTTCAGGACACCATTTATGCAATGATAAACTTTATTTTACAAGGGAATACATATTACAGCTTCAGCTGAAAAACTTGCAATAGGTGTACAGTGACAAAAGACAAACACCGCGGTTAATGAGCAATACATTACTTGTTGCTTGTGCTTGACGTGCTTATGTCGCTAGTTAGGACCAGCTAGGTTTAACTATTAAAACTATATGTCTATGTATTAGTATCCCCGACGGTATAGACGGGGTGAAGACTATAAAACATATACAGAGAAAAGAGACCATAGTCTAAATAGAGTAGTACTCGATGTCCGCTATCTTATCATGAACTTCTCGATGTCTCGAAACCAAATGTACATTCCTTGACTTTGGACGTCCCAAGTTGGAACCTCGGTATCACTATGATTTTTCTTGGCCCTGTGGTGTCTATACTGTGAGCTCTAAATATATTTATCTTACTAATAACCTCTATATATATCTCTTTCAGGTATATGCCCTGAATTATATATGTAGTATATATCTATCTATATATTAGAACAAAAGACCTGTGTTTTATTCTAGACTTTGTTGTTGTTCAACTCCAGTTTCCGCTTGAATTCCTCTTCGAGTGTATTATTTTCATATGCTAATAGTAACGACATATCTCGTGCACCAATAGACCGAATGCAATAATGGCGTCCAATTTCAATTGCCATTGTTCTGGACTGACTAACCTCGTGTTCATGTGGAAACAGAAAAGCACTTTCACCTGTATGAGAGGCTAGTCAGTCCAGAACAATGACAATTGAAATTGGACGCCATTCTTGCATTCGGTCTATAGGCCTTTTGCAGCTTATATTCTAATGTCAAAATATGTCTTCTTACATGCTTTATTACTGTACCCTGCGTCATCGACAGTTCTGTTCGCATCCAAAATAGTTTCGGTATTCAGCTATTTAAAAAAACGTTGAAAACTGAATACTGCCACACTGAATAGTGCATTCCAAGACCAAAGGGCATTGTGGGCCTCGTTATTTTGAAATAAAAAGTAAATATACAGCGATTTGTTCGCCATATGGAGCTAGTATATTGTTTCTGACGGAATACACAAAAAATAAAATAAATTATTATTATTTATATTACTTTAGACAATATTACACGAGTCCCAAAATGCATTTCGGTCTTGGAATACACTATATTCAGTATCAACGTTTTTTGAAATAGCTGTATTTACTGGCATTTTAAAATTACTCATTGTGCATGAAGGGCCTCTAAGATTAATTTTGGTTTTCATCCAACAGGTCAACATGTTTGTAGAGCTTGTCTTGTCTGTACTTGCCATAATCCTGCTCTACTTTGCATTCCTCTACAAAGGACGTCCAAAGGGCATGCCGCCAGGGCCAACACCGCTGCCCATCATAGGCAACCTGTTGGATGTCACAAGGTGGATGTCAAAGAATCAGACTCAGATTGAACTTACAAAAGCAGCACAACAGTATGGCGACATCTTCACCTTTGAAATCCCAGGAGAAACAACCGTTGTTGTCAATTCTGTGTCTATTGCTAGAGAGATGTTGCTTACTAAGAGAGACGATTTCGCTGGAAGACCCTACAAGTTTACTTGGGATTATCTAGCACGTGGATCTAAGGACATCGCCATTGGAGACTTTGGACCGACGCTGTTAATGCAACGCAAACTAGTCCATTCAGCCTTGAGAAAGTACAACCCGCATCTTGAAGCAACTCTGCAGCGAGAAGTCGACGAATTGTCCAAACGATTCAAGTCATATGGAGGCAAACCCATGAACATTCAGCATGACATACATCTTACTACTATAAATGTCATCTGCGCCATCGTCTACGGGGAGCGGTACGAGATCGACGATCCAGAATTCCTGGACATAGTGGACTACAACACCAGGATGTTTCCACTTTTGGCAGTAGTGAATGTATTGAATGTCTTCCCATTTCTGATACATTTCCCGATCAAAGATTCTAAAGTGATGGAGGAAGTCCGTATAAAACGTGATCATTTGCTGGACACCAAATTTCACGAGCACCAAGCGACGTACAAAGATGGCGTCATCCGTGACCTGACCGATGCACTTATCAAAGCTTTACAGGAAGCACAAGAAGAAAACAGTAAAGTGAAGGATATGATCACAGAGGATCACATGGTTATGACGATGGCAGATGCATTCTCGGGGGGTCTGGAAACTACTACGACTGCTATTCATTGGTTCATCATCTACATGCTCCGTAATCCCGACATTCAAGCGAAAATCCATGCGGAGATGGATGACGTCATAAGTCGTGACGACATGCCACGATTAGATGACAAAGAAAGGCTACACTATCTTCAAGCTGCCATTGCCGAAACATTGCGCATGGCTAGTGTTGTACCGTTAGCTGTTCCTCATAAGGCTAGTGTGGATTCTACCCTCTCAGGATACAAGATCCCCAAGGGTACCACCCTGCTCCTAAATACATGGGCCATGCATTACGACGAGACAGCCTGGGAACAACCACATGTATTTAACCCTACCCGTTTCCTTGACGACGACGGCAAGTTCACCCCTGGGGCAGGTAATATGAGCTATCTACCGTTTGGAGCAGGGCGTAGAGTATGTGTGGCCGAAGCGTTAGCCAAGCAAGAGCTGTTTGTCGTTCTTTCCAGATTGATGCATGAGTTCAAGTTTGAGTGCCCTCCAGGTGAATCTCTGCCAGCAATGGTTGGTGATCTTGGGCTAGTCCATGAGCCAAAGCCGTACAAAGTTTGTATCAAAGAACGTTGAGGGCAATGTTGCAACTGAACCGATACTGTTCCATCTGAGCACAGTTAACAGATATTTTTTTAATTTCCTTTGTCGACTCATCAAAATATTTTTAAGAATGTTTTTACCAAGTTATTAGTATGGGTACTGATTTTATGGTTTCGAGTGCAATTTTGGATTAATTTGACCGTGTGGTTATTTTTAACTGAAAACGAAATTACGTGAGCCTGAAGAGAGAACGCATTTTGGGCTTTTCGAAAAACACACCGCGATTCAATTACGATTTTACTGCAGTGGAAATTGCACTGTTTTTAGCCAATCAGAATCGATAATTTTTTTCATGAATATTAAATATGTTAATTAATTAATTATTAAACTGAAGACAATTATTTTCAATCGATTTATAAATCGTTTTAATAAAACAATAACTTTGGATGTATTTTGTTTGATAAGCCTTGTGTGACATTTCATCCCATGTTTGTCGAGTAGGCTTGCCAACTAATGCATTCAACGATTGCGTATCACTCAGGCGTTGCCAGGCTAACTGTAGCTGACTAAATGCAGACAGCAAACAACTTACCCAGGCCCCCTCTCGGCCTCTAGTACCCAGGGTACGGCAAACTGCGCTAACGAAATACATTTTTATGGCATTTGTAATCACTTAAACATTTCTTTTTTGAAAATAAAATATTGCGTGCGACCTTGTTCATTAATTCTGCAGAGCAAACAGCAACTCTGCAGCGAGAAGCCGAGGAACTGCCCAAACGATTCAAATCATATGTTGGCAAACCCACGGATATACAACATGACATATTCCTAAGTAACAAGTCTAAATATTATCTGCGCCATCATTGTATACGGTGAGCGATTCGAGATCGATGATCCAGAATTCCTGGACACAGTAGACTACATGCAACACTAAGATATTTCGATTCTTGGCACCAGTGAACCCATTACAGTGAGGACACACTATAACTGGGACCCCTTGAGCAAAACTGACCAATCAGATTACAGCTGAAAATAATCACATTCCAACAAAAGTCATATGCGCCAATCATCATTATAACTATAACGCTGATTGGCCCAGACAACTTTGTTGGAATGTGATTATTTTCAGGTGTAATCTGATTGGTCAGTTTTGCTCAAATGGTCCCGGTTAGTGTGTCCTCACTGTAAATGTCTTGCCATTTCTGGTACATTTCCCGGTCAAAGATTCCAATTAAAGACATAAAGGAAGTCCGTATAAAACGTGATCATTTACTGGACACCAAATTTCACCAGCACCAAGCGACGTACCAAGATGGCGTCATCTGTGACCTAGCTTTACAGGAAGCAAAAGATGAAGATAGTAAATATGATCTATAGCTATCTACCGTTTGGAGCAGGGCGTCGAGTATGTCCTGGCGAAGCATTAGCCAAACAAGAGCTGTTTGTCGTTATTTCCAGACTTATGCATCAGTTCAAGTTTGAGTGCCATCCAGGTGGTTCTCTGCCAGAAATGGTTAGGGTTATGGGACTACTCCATGAGCCAAAGCCGTTCAAAGTTTGTGTCAAAGAACGTTGAATTGATGATATCCATTGAACTTAACTACCTAATACTAACTGTTTAAAAAAATGAAAAAAGAAAGTAGATGTGGATGTGGTTGAGAATTAACTATTGTCGGTATCATATTTAAATTAATTTTCGATTATAATTTTCGATCAATGTTTATAAATGTAGTTTGGTACAATGTAATTATTATTGGTTGTAAGCCATGCACTAACTCGCCTAGATTAGTTGTGATAATATTTTTCTTATTCTTGAAAGAAATTGCGTTGATTGATCGCCGGATAATGTCGACATGAGCAATTTTTCCAGGTTTGTCCAATCGGTCACATGCATGCATGGATCTTTACATCCCGGTAAAGACACTGATTAATGTTTTGTTGATCAGTTATTTATCACTGATGAATAAATATATAAATTATTAAGCTGAAACAATTATTTTAATCGTTTTAATAACACAATTATTTTGGATATCTCTTGCTTGATAAGCCTTGTTAATTTAATATTGCATCCTTCATACAACCGATCTACATTCTGATTTGATATTATCTATTTGTGTCCAATCAGTACATGTATGAGATGGACGGACTGGACGCCGGACCCTGTGGATCGTCCATACTCTCAACGTTCCACCAGTACTGATATGTAAATAGCATCTGTTTGTTGCAAATCCGGCATTGGACCAGATCTAGACTGGACTGGACGTAGACACATGGATCCTCAATAGCTAGTTGCGCTGTAAATTTCCATAGACTGGACTGGACACTGGATGCTATTATACATGGATCGTCTATTCTTCTGTCGCTTTTTCAGTTGTTATATTTAGCAATGAAGTGAAAATGAAATAGCTAAACTGGACATGAATCTCCAGACTGGACTCTGGACTGCGTGGCTCAGTTGTGCATGTCTGCTAATACCACATTCATTTTCTACTTTTACTGATATTCCAACCTCAATGGAAACCATTTCCACGCCACTGTGTTTCCAAATATAGCTTGATCTAGAAGCAGGATGTTCTCGGGCTAGTATAACAGATGGGGTTCCTATTCCCATTGTCTATTTTTATTGTTATTGATTGAAATCCCATATTCTAATCTTTCCATCAAAAGACGCACTGATGATTCGTGTATCATCAAAGTGAATACAGTTGACAACATCTTTAATTCCTCGCAGTGTCTGAATACAGCTGCCCCTGTTACAATAGAACAACAGTTAGAAGTTAAACGAAACCTCGATCTACTGATCATATAAAAGTTATTATTATTATTATTATTATTATTATTATTATTATTATTATTATTATTATTATTATTATTATTATATTATTATTATTATTAATATTAATAATATTATTATTATTATTATTATTATTAGTAGTAGTAGTATTATTATTATTATTATTATTATTATTATTAATTATTATTATTATTATTATTATTAATATTATTATTATTAATATTATTAATATAACTGTTCTTTATTATTATTATTATTATTATTAATATTAATAATAATATTATTATTATTATTATTATTAATAATAATAATATATATTATTATTATTATTATTATTATTATTATATTATTATTATTATTATTATTTATAATTATTATAATTGAATTCGGGGTTTCGTGGGTTCGAATCCCGTTCGAGGCGTCTGATTTTTTCAGAACATTTGTTTTGTCTATACTCATCATACTTTCTTTATCAAATTATTATTATTATTATTATTATTATTATTATTATTATTATCATTATTATTATTATTATTATTATTATTATTATTATTATTATTATTATTATTATTATTATTATTATTATTGTTATTTTTATTATTATTATTATAATTGTTATAATTATTATAATTATTATTATTATTATTATTATTATTATTATTATTATTATTGTTGTTATTATTATCACTGATAGACAAGTATCGCTCCAATAAATCTAAGTATAGTAAAATAGATACATGCATGTAGATACGGTACGTATATGTAGATAAATATTAACTTACTCTTCTATGTCCCAGTATTTTATCATCGAGTCTTTACCAGCGCTTACAATCAAACCACTTTCTTTCTTTAATTCGTTAACCATTAAAAACCTCAAACGTATTGACTCGATCCTGAGATAAGAAATTGGTAAATTGACACAAACTTTTCCAAACTTAAAAAGCGCGGCAAATAAACCAACAAACTGGCTTGTCGTACCTTCCTTTGTGGCCCTTAAATTCTTGTAGACACGCCCCCGTGCATAAGTTCCATAGGGATATGACTGTACCAGTTGCAACGGCCAAGTGTCCCTGAAATTGAAGGGATGATCAGCTGGAACAGACCGGTGTCTGAAAATGCTTCTATAAATATTATTGTTTTTACATTGAATACTGAATTGCTCTGCTAGATAGAACATGGTGGTCATGTTTGACCACCATTTGATGGCAGATAATGAAATCCATGGACTTTTATCAGCTGATTGAAACCAAGCAATTGTATGTTTGCCTTTCAGTACCTGGTCAAAGCTGATTGCTGTGACTGCGGAAGCACTTGAATGGCCAGCGTGTATTATTCCCACGCACGCGCCAGAAGCTACATCCCATATTCGAACAGTCTGTTTTTTTAAAACAAAATAAAAAATGTTTAACAGACCATTGGCCGTGTTGTCCACTTTTGGTGCAAGGAAACGAGGGTATTCCAAATATGGAATTTCATTACCAAATAAGGAATTGACCGGTGAAATGTAATTTGGTTATGTAATTTCTGCTTACTCTGTCAGCAGAACCAGTAAACGCTCTCGTCGCGTTATCGTCCAGATCCACACAAAATACCGAACACGTATGCCCAAATAAGGTGCGCAGCTGTTTGCACTGTCGAATATTCCATAATCTTGCCTGAAAACAATCAATTAACAAACATTATCACTGAACCCTTATATGACTAATCTACTTATCACGTGGAGAACGTTGATCAAGTGACTTACTAATTTACTAATCACATGATTAACTCAGTTTTATCACGTGACTTACTGTTTTATCTCCTGAACCGCTGATCAAAATGTCAGCTTTTCTTTCTATTGCCCAAATTGGTGCCCCGTGACCTAGAAGGATTCTGGAACAAATACCGGTACGAAGATTCCACACCTAAGAGAATACAACAACAATTAATTTGCGTCCGGACAAGTTCAATTACAATGATTTATATATTTCGTCCCTAGTTTGTCTGACTGTGCTCTAGAAGCCCAGGGGTACCCCCCCTGGCTCTAGAAGAGACAGTCTACAAGATCAGAATGTCCTGGGAGAGGGAGGGAAGGTTGGAAATTGTACTTACCCTTATACTTTTATCATAAGAAGCGCTGATGAGCATCGTGGAGGAAAGAAACCTTAGACTCCATACGCCTCTCTGTCTCAACGGAAAAAATGCTTTACATTAATACTACTATAGAACTGGAGCAAACGCAAGGGACTTTGGAGGTTACTTGGCCACGTCCCTCCTACATTTGGATCAGTACGCCGGTATACGTCGCAATGCACAGAAATGGTAGCCTCTCTCGCAGCCGTTTTTATTAGAGTCGCCACCGAGAGCGTTGCGTGACGATCCAAAGAAACGGCCACAAAGAGATCTATAGAAATAGCTTCCTTAAAATATCTGAATGCAAAGCAAGACAGAATGCTTTTTCCTTTTTACCGTGTGCCCTTGTAAAGTCATAAGAAGACTTCCGGTAATTGCATCCCAAATTCTAAAGAAAATAAACATCGTGTTAGAAGAAGAGAAATGCAAAATAACCAACATGCAATGCGCGCATCAAAGCGACAAAAAAAGTACCGTCACATGGAGCTCTAGGAGCCTACACTAGAGGATTTTTAATTGTACTAATTGCTGGTTTGCAATCAATCCCTGGAGCCATGTTGGTGGTACAAACAAGAGAAGCTAATGAGGAATGCTTCGGGCACCAACATGGCTGCCATGACGTCACGTACAAACGATCAATACAGAGGAGTCCAGGTATATACGTACTTAATACTCCTGTCCAGACTTCCACTGGCAATCTTATCACGAAACTCACACACAGACAGTACGCTGCGGAAATTAATAAGAAGAGTAAGTTAGATCAAGCTAGTCCCATGTACACAAAAAGATGGCGGCTCGGTACGGCATTGTATATACCCAGTAATCCTTTGCGAATCTAAATCAGTACCACAAAGATCTACAAATTTTCTGACACGTCCACATAAATAAAGCAAGTAACAGATTCACACTTGCAAATTTTGACAATTTTAAAATTATCTGTTCTAAAGATTCTACGAGATATAGCGAGGTTTATGCGCGCAAAGGATTGTGGTTCGGTGTACAGCCGCCATTTTGTTTTCTGATATGGTCGGATTTGTTTTACAAATACTGTGATGGTTTGTCGTATTAAAAGCTACAAATGTACTCACTTTTTTATATGTCCTGTGATATCCATTACTCTGCATTCCCCATTCGCCCAATTTCTTTTAAGACTTAAATTTTGCTTGAAGATTTCCTTCCAAATGGTCGGTACACGAAGCGGAATTCCTACGTATACGTACGTAATAATCAGTGTCATTACGAACCTACACTTGAAAAACGCACGCTCTTCAACGAGAAGTGCGCGCATAATCTAAGGAAATTGAGAAAAGTGGGTCCCACTATATCGTCTCTCTCTAGAAATTCTCTCTAGCTCAGTTCTTTTCTCTTCTGCTCTATGGCGCGCGCGTAGATAAAATTGGGTCCAGTTCTGTACTAGACACCCTCTGGACCAACTCTGATCTCAGCGATCGAGGTGTTTTGGCTTGGCTTGTAATGCAATAAAACTTCAGAAGGTTTCCTTACCAACATGTATCCGACTACATTTCGCTAGCCATAATTCGTTTCTTGATGCCATACGACGCCATGTTTTGTTAACCTTTCAAGGTAAAATACACACTTTCAGACCCTACTATATAGTATTACATCCCCCATATCCCTATAGTGCGCAATAAACGTGCTCCTACTACACCCATCAATTTACTAGGATCCTTGTTCCATTTACACCTACTACACTTTTGAATTCACCTCTGATGATATCCCCAATATCCCAATTACTACTACCACACCTATAGACTCATTAGGCATCCATAGTTTTTCCTTTGTTTAACTTTTTCGGACTAAAAAGTGCAGCTTACCTGGGCTGCAACAAGGAGCTCTTGTGGTGAGAGATAAGAGAGAATTCGTAGGGCCAAGTGTTCAGGCAGTAAAGCAATGAAATTACGATACAGTCGAACCTGTTAAAATAAATAAATAATAAATTTTAATATTTATAAAGCGCAACTTTAACATATGGATTCTTTTTTGTTGTTGTTGTTGTTGTTGTTGTTGTTTTTTTTTTGGATATGGATATGATCAAATGCGCATTATTCATACCTAAAATATAAAGAAACATTGAGAAACGTGTCTCAATAAATTCAACAATGAATTTAACAAATCGCAAGCGGTTTTCCATTGTCTGTACTCTTATTGACAATGGATTTGACGTCACAAAATGTTCAAAACTCAAGTGGAACCACGAGCGTAGCGATTTCTTTTTTACAATAACAAAGTCAACAAAACATCCAAAAGCAAGGATAAAGTTTGACAGAAAAACCGTTTCTAGCGCGCGCTGGTTCCGTGCGCGAGCGATTCGTCATGCTATGTGTCTGTCCTCTTATTGACAATGGCTGAGAGCCAATCAGATTGCGAGAATACGCTCTGTTATTGTAAAAAGAGGTAGTGAACCTACAATCTGAGACAATGATTTCACCCACTGTTTCACATTTAGTAAAATATTTTTGCATCCCCGGCTCCCCCTTGCATTCCAAACCCATCCCCAATTCTTTCGAAAAATGCACTATTGTCCATTGTGTCGTACTTTGACCGTCTTTACGTTCGTACAATGTGTCATCAGATAGATCCGTCATATTGGCGAGTACAAAAGACTCTGTGGTGGGAGGCACGGAGAATACGGGGATGGAAGGTCTTAAACAAAATAAAGGGATCGGATGTCCCGTAAACCCATATAATGACAAAATCTATAAAATGTAGTCTTACAGCCAACATTCCTGATAATAAGTACAGCTCTGCCGGTTCCAGAACTCTTATAAACAGCTGAAGAAATTGATTACGCTGCCAACCTATAATGAGTAAATTAGTGATTAATATAGAGATCTGAATTAACGAACTCTAAGACAAATAAAACAATGGGGACCCGCCCTAGGATACATGTACGTATAGTAAGCAGCGACCTAACAAAGTCGCGAAGGATATTCGGATAAGTAAGCTATCGAAACGTTTTCTCAGTTACGGTACCGTGCCGTATTGAAAGAATTTGATTGGATGAGATGCATCTGCAGGCCTTTTGATTGGTTCAGAAAGGAAGCTATTTGAGTGTCACGGTACCGTGCCGTATTGAAAGAATTTGATTGGATGAGATGTATCTGCACGCCCTTTGATAGGTTCAGAAAGGAAGCCATTTGAGTGTCACGGTACCGCAGGTTTCCCACTCTTAGGAAAACGACTGTAAATGGCCCTAGTAATTATTACAGTTACTTACCGTTCCATCTTTCTTCAAACCATTGTACGATACACTGTGCGTTTTCTGGTATCGAAGTAAGACGCGGCGAATTATTATTCAGGTCACTGGAAGATCGATTCTAAAAAAGACAATATTAATATACAGAACTGAATGTATTTAGATCACTGACTCTCCTGTCAATCACTAGTACTTTTGGTAGCACTGTGTATTGTCTACTACACTGATTTCCAGAGGTCCTCTACTCGAAAAATGGAGAAAAAGAGAGCGCGAGAGAGAAGGACAGGGATGAAAATCAGAGTCGTCCTTTACATAATTCGATACGACATTGCGTCTTATCTGGTGGTATTTCAGTTAATTTGGATCACGTGATCAGGCTAGAACTCCTTTGTCGCATGCATGCACTTCGACTTTTTCCAATTCTTTTGTTTTCTTTTCTTTCTTTCAACCATTCCTTTTTCTCTTCCTTTCAGTTTGGTTGCATTGGTCCATTATATATATATATATATACTCACACGACAAGTGGTTTTGGTGCATTCTCTTCCAACTGGGAATTGCATACTTGGACAAGAATTAGACTTGTAAAGACGTCTCCTGAAATATTAAATTAACAGCGTTCAAATATCGGTAAATAGCTACACAAATTTTTGTTATCGCTGTTGTGATATTTTGTTGTTTCGTCGACTTTTCCGGCGCATGCGCAAAAGCTAACTAAAAGCCATTAGACTCTTCCACAGTCCCCGCTCGGCCGTTGCACTCTCTCGCATAGGGACTGTAATGGTACAATGGTAGCGTTATTCTGATTGGCTGGTAGATCTGATCTACTTATCAAGGTTCTTATTGGTTGATTAGGACGACCGTTGGTTTCAGTACCGCCAAGATGTCACGTACGGATTACACGGCGACTCGACGGCGATTTGGGTAGAATTATGTTGGATTATCGCGAATTTCTCGCTTGCATCGAGACAAATTAGGTATGGATGGAGAGCAAATTTATCGATCTAGCCGTCTTTGGGGATGATAGGTCTTCGGATGAATTTTCTACGGAGATAAAAGCATTTGAGTGAGCGACACTCGCCATGGAGCTTATTTTAATTTCCTGCCTTGTCATTTTTCTTACGGGGACGGGTCAGATGGCTAAAAATTCCACTAAATGACTCGTAAAAAGACCACAAAATAAGTGTAAATAAAGGTGACTTTATTTATGTATATATTTGCTATATTTTAGTTACTTATTTTATCAGTTGTTGGTTCGTGTTGATGTCTCATACCGTAATAAATGCATGTCTGTTTTGGGCTGCCTGTGGAAACCTCAACCGTGTTGATCGTCGTTGGGATCCCTGTTTTTCGTTTCGCAAGGCATCATGGGTCCAAGATTCTTGGACCCAGAATCGCTTTCGGCATTGTACCATTACAGTCCCTATGCGAGAGAGTGCAACGGCCGAGCGGGGACTGTGGAAGAGTCTAAAAAGCCATTTGAACCCAGTCCTTTTCTTTCAAGTTGGTGACTCGTTTAATGTGCCAGAAGAAGAAAACATTTTATTTTTGTGTGTAGCAAAAATAATTTCACGTAAGTCTGAGTATACAATATCGAAATCCTACCTATAATATCAGCGGCCTAGATTCAAATAGTCTCCCTCGCATCCGTTCTTAGTTCCGTTGCGAGCGCGTTGCGTGACGGAACTAAGAACGGATGCGAGGGAGACTAAGATTCAAATGGCTAGGAGATATCAATACACATTGAAAATGAAAGTTAACGTATTTGAGTATATAGTGACTCTTTCAATTCTTACTCTCTGGCATAAAGCGAGGCGCCTGCCTAAGCGGAAAGAAAGCAATTTTATGATAAAACAGTACAGCAGGGACAAGACAAAGATCAGGCCCATGCAGCTACAGGAGCTCAGAGATACATGTAGTTGCCTGTCATAATAAAGCATTAATTACCATGTTTGTGCATCAGTGGCTGATCTATCTTGATCACAACTAGTAACAACATGCTTATATTCATCTTGCATGTGCCGTCGCACAGGATAATGTGAAGATGACTTGGTTATGCTAGGTGGAGCTGACTTGGAACATGACAACCTACATGACAATCTGGAATTTGTGGGACCAGGGGAAGATATTCCAGGAAGGCGTACACCATAGTAAGTAGCAAGACATTTCCAGGCACCTTTGGGTTCTGAGCTTTTGTCAGGAGATCTATATATCATCATGGGAATGTAAAAAAAAAATGTAATGAAATTTAGATACAGTGGAATAGAATATTGAAATCTAAATTCTCAGAACAACCCGGGTTTTTGTATAACGGGCTCCAGCTAAATATATTGGCAGCTCAACTGCTATCAGGCAAGGCAATACATGCATGTATATGATACACTTTAGTATTCGGGAGCTGCTGAACAATAATTATTGTTGGGAATTGTGTAGCTCATTTAACTGCGGTAAATCTAAGATTTTCCCAAGGGGAAATACTTGTCATCAAGAATTTAATTTAGGGGGTTCCAAGTTGTCATTTTGGGGGTTTGTCACTTAGGCAGTTTGTCATTTAGGGGGTTTGATGGTAGTTTATTGGGTTCAGACACTCCCCGGTCAACCCCCTAGATCTGCCACAAGTCAATTTTCATAAATACTTACAGTGAACATTTTAGTGTTCTTGATGGTAGTGGTAGTGGTGTTTTCACAATGGGTAATACAGATTGTGATGACCACTGCCTCACTTCTTCCTGAAATGGCCAGTTAACTATGTTCAGCAATAATGCAAAATGGGTAAACGCGGTCATTGAGGGTTCAAGATTGTGGGTTTTACTAATAATTAATCACACATGGCTGATACCCATTAGTCAAACAGTACCTCATCATGTAGAATAGCACTGCTCAATCTATGAAGCTTCCAGGTCTGTAATAAGAACAAAATAACCTCATTGGCTTTTAAAAATACTAATTTCAATAATATCAGTAGATACAGTCCATGCTCAATTGGACAGCCCCAATTGGCCAAATTGTTCATGAATTATTTATGAGTTTGATAAGTAAAATTAATAATCTAGTGGTGAACACTTTAAGATTAAATACAAATACATGTAGCTTTAATTGAATGGGTTCAATGATACAAGAGCAGCTATAGTATACATGCAAGTACATGTAGCTTGTGATAAAAATCCAAATTCTCCTTTGGAATTTCAAGATCCTAAAGGAGAATTTAGATTTTGAGCAGATATTACTTACATCGTTCTTGTACAGACCCCCTTATTATTGTATATACTACATACATACAGCAATATGCAGAAATTCTGATCCTTTTGACTAACATACACATATATCAAAGACCTACTTAAAATTATGGGATAACTTCCATGATATTTTTTTCATAAAGCCTCACTGGAAGACAACTAGAAAAAAATATCAGCTTAGCCATCCCATAATTTTAAGTAGGTTTTTGATATATATGTATTTTAGTCAAAATGGATCAGAATTTCTGCATATTGCTGTATAGTGAAATATATAACTATATGTCCTAAGCATGCACTCACCCTATATCTTGGTTTCCCTAGCTTCTTGTGTACCTCTCTACATATAGGTATTGATACAGGACTGAATGAACTCATTGGAAATGCATTCAGTGAACTGTACATAAAATCCCTGTGGAGTGTTGGCTCTACTACCTGTAGATCATTATCAAAAAACCTTTAAAAAAAAACTTACATACAATATGGACAACTTCTCAGGGGAAGGGAGTGAAAGAGTAAATAAAATGAGAATTGGAAGGGAAAGAGGAGGGGAAATGTGAGTGGTGGTGTCGGGGACATATTTTCTTTAGGGTGTGGAGGGGATATACTATTAGTGTCAGAGTGTACAGTTTCCACTGTACCCTCCCTTCCCTATATTACTGTCCATGATTGGTATTTATGTGTATGTCAGACTTACTGTCCAGAGAAAATTTATCTCCTCATATCCACATCTTGGCAACAGAACCTCTATTATTTTGGATCTCTGAAAAAAAACCCACATTGTTATGAAAACAAATTAAACCCATAAATTAAATGAGCCTAAAATTATAATGAAAATATTTTGGTGTCGTGTTACTAAAATATATGATTGAAAGTTATATTTGAATATTAATTTATTATAAATAAAATTCAGTAAAAAAATAATGAAATTGAGAAAATAATATTTTCTTTCTTTCTTTGGATTTTGTTTGTATAGAATATATGTACTCTGACTTGATGGCTTTTGAAATTTTAATTATTTTTTGGCTGTTTGTTTGTTCAATGTTGAACGATTTTCTATAATTTTTTCTATAATTATATAAAAACGTTAGTCGTTTTTAATTAAAAATGGTACGACTTTAAATATTTTTTTAGTAAAAAGCAATTAATAATTCCAGTGAAAGAGGAAGAGCAAACAAAATCTAATATCGAATATACACATAAATACAAAACAAATACACAAGCTTATCTCGCATTTTAACTCATTAAAATACTATTTTACCATTAAAAGTCAAATGTAGTACCGAAGTGTAATGTAATGTTTTCTTTGCTACACAACGATCAAGAAAGCTTCACTGAGTTCTTTTGTTTTCTCGAGAGAGAACAACAATTGAATATCAGTTAGCATCTTGTTGCACGTACTCGCTATCTTAATTAGGTTAGCTTTTTATATACTTCATGTAGCCGAATTTGGTCTCCAAAATTTATAATTCCCGTCTCGTATTTCGGTAAGATCTAAAAAAGAAACAGTCCATTTTCAAAAACCTGTTATGATATAGAAAAACATAAAACGTTGTCAACTACACGATATGTGATTGATAATTGTGAGGGTCTGGAATTAGCTGAGTATGGATCGAGACGACGCGCAATCAGATAAATTAAACTCCATAAATGTATATAAGCGTACATACAGTCAAATATGACTCATTGGACTTGAAATGTTGATATGAATCACTATGTTTAAGTTCACCATTCAAACGCCAAACATTCAAGCCTTGGTGTCTATTTTGAAATCATTATAAACATACATGACTATAACATCACTGATACTAGATTTTCTCACTCTTGTTTGAACTCTATTAGAAAGGAATTTCACATACCTCTCGAGCGGTCCATGCATCGATCCATTGACATAGATAATCAAGTTGTTGTTCATATTCAATAGTACTCATATGTTTGGCAAGCGGCGCATTGAAAAGCATGTCGCCAAAAACCGTTCTTTCCGTGCGAGTCAACACGGTGAGTGATCGCGAAAACAAGCCATCAAAATTAACTGGTTGCTAAACAGAGCATCGATCAGTGATCATGTTAATCCTACCAGCCATTATCGCCTCTTAATCGTTGTAGAAAGATCTGGCTTTTGAAGCGGCCCATTTTAGCTTTTGTTTTGCCTTTGAAAGGTTTCTCGATGGCAACGGAATTGGACCGTGTTTTGTTGCTACGATGTATTGATTACAAGCGTGACAGCGTGACATCAGTCACAACCCATTTCCCCGCGTGACAATTGCTTCACATTCGGCATTGTTCGATGTGTAAATGTGCTAATCTGAGGGTAAAGACTTCAAGAAAAGAAAATGTGTTTTCTCCTACAAGATTAGACTCCAAGATCCATTTTAATGAAGTCCATTGCAGCATATTTACTTACTAATCGAAAAAGATATAAACGACTGATTAAGTTGGGCATTTTTCTGTGGCATGCTGTTTCAAAGGAAACTGAGGAACTGAAGTTGGGCTTCCTTTTCCTTTGCATAAAGAGGAAATTTCCTGTATTCGTGTTCTCGGAACCTCGTGCAGTCTTTCCCTCGCAGCCGCAGTTCCGGTCGTCACGCAACGCTCATCATGCTAACAGTTGCGGAAGTTGGGATTCCTGTGGTTCCTGTACTATACTAGCTGTAGAAATCGTTCACACCTGCGGAGCTCTTGGGATACCCACTCTAAGCACTACTGAACTGCTTAATATGATCGATTGCTTGGATGTGGCGTCCTTGACTTAATTACCATGGTCATTTCCTTCGCATTACGCATTTCGTGTAACATTATTTTCTATCAGTGCCAGAGATGACGCATCTTGCTCCAGTATCTCCGGCACAGTGTGTATCCCCATTGGACATCGTAGCTGATATACACACCAGCTGACAGGTCCACAATCAGAAATATATAGGATCTCAGTGAGAGGTCTTGCACGAATAATAACGCTCGTAGTACACATACTTTACTATTGAAAGACTCCAGTTCAAATAACAATTGAGCGAAAGGTCACTGTTTCCCGCCATTCAATGGTTATCATTACAAGTATTGTCTTGTGAGTTGAACAGTTCTTTGTCCTTCAACAACGGCGCCAATTTTAACAAGTTTCTCACAACTGTGATGAGTTTCCTGTTTACCAAGAAATTGTTTCTGATCTCGAGAGTGACCGGCGTAGACACTTACTCTCCTGCGGTTCAAGAAACCACGATATAAAAGACTGAATTTAACATGAATTACAATTATTACTTCCTTCTACTGGAGAACTACCGCAAGAAGATGGAACCCAATTGGGAAATCCTCAGTATTCGGAAAGCCATTTCTGAAAGCATTTCAAACGAGACCTTTAAGGCTCGCCAGCAATATCGACACGAAATGGCGAAGAAGCGCAGGGAAGAAATAGAGAACCAGAAAATCATGAATCGAAAGATGAAAGAAATAAAAGAGAAGGAGAAAGAGATTGCCAGGAGATATCGACAGAGAAACAATTATGGACAGTTACATGGGACATATTCGTATGGAAAAACAAAACCGAAACCCAGAGAATTGACAAATGAAAGTTCGATTACAGTGCTACTGCCAATTATCAAGAAACAAGAAAATCCCGCTGTATCTGAATCGACAAATGTGTTGGACTATGAGGTGCATTCGATCCCTAAGAAGATGTTATCGTCAGAAAATGAAGACATTAATGCGTATAAAGTTGTAAAGAAAACACATGAACTATACCAAAAATATGGAGAAAATCCCCAAGGAAACGAAGGTATTGTTGATCGTGACCAACGCGATTTCGCCGATGGTGGCAGCGTTGGGATAGCTAAGACGTTCAACAAACGCAATTTAAAACCGCTTCAAGAAAACAATGATTGTTTAGATAACCTTAATACCAAGGTTCCCAGACAACAAGTTACAAGAAAAACTAAAAATTCACTCGAATCACAAATGAATTATATGCAGAATTATAGAAGTGGAATCGGTCATCGTAATTACTTGATGAACTCCTCTGTTCATAATACCTACCACCATGGGCCTGCTTATGAAGATATCGTTAACTATTACAGAAATGGCGGTGGTTTATATAGGGACGATGGTTTATCGATTTTGGGGATAGCCAGAAACACGAAACAATATGAGCTACTGATAGTCGACGAAGGCCCGAGAACCGAAGAAATACGAGTCAAACAAAAGGCAATGAAAAATCCAAGAGCTTTTGATATTTTAACTATCAAAGACAACCCTCCGAATACTCCAAATCATTGATTATATATAGAAACTACAAAAGAAACATTGAACATCCATCGTACTATCGATGGATTTGTTTTGCTTTATTATTTTATTATATCACGACATCTCACAGCGTTTTTTTTTTGGAGAAACGTTTGATATCTTCACTCAAAAAAAAGGTAAACATGGCTTGTAAACACCTGTGTGCACGCGAATAACATCTAGTCAAACTCTGTTTATTTTACTGAACTCGCTTCTTCATTGCCAAGGCAACTGTCTCCCATGCCAGTGGTCTTAATTTCAGCAACATAATAGCAATTTCTGTAATTTTCTGATCCTAGTCTTTACTTCGTTTGAACCACAAGTAACCTATTTTAATAGGTTAGAATTAAAATTCTCTGCAGAAATAATTAAAATAAATTCTGAGATTATTATTATTTTGTATATTTTATAAGATTCCTGTGAGCTGCCTGAAAATGGAAGTCAGTCCCATACAACGTTTTACATAACACTGACAAGATACAAATCTGACATCAATAAACAGCAAAATAATGCTTTATATAAACACTAGATATTTTTTTCTCAGTCAGTTTTAAACATCCAATACATGTAAACTCTAATTCATCACAGTAACTCATTAAAATGAGTTATATATGTCAGAGAAATATGTTTTCTTGAAGCGGTTTTAAATTGCGTTTGTCGAACGTCTTAGCTATCCCAACGCTGCCACCATCGGCTAAATCGCGTTGGTCACGATCAACAATACCTTCGTTTCCTTGGGGATTTTCTCCATATTTTTGGTATAGTTCATGTGTTTTCTTTACAACTTTATGTATTGGATGTTTCAAACTGAGGAAAAATCTCTAGTATTTATATAAAGCATTATTTTGCTGTTTATTGATGTACAGGACCCATTTGTGGTCCTTAACATATACATTATGGTCATCTGCTTGCGCTGTAGACTTAATGCATGTATATTTAATAGTGTAAGCTATATCGTTGCCATGGCAAAAGAATTGACTAAAAGTAAATATAATTAATATTTCAGTAAGATGTGAATGAAGTTAAATAAGAAGTCTATTATAAAGCATAAATAACCACATAAAGACTAGATTTTGAGAGGTTTGTAGATCTATCTATCTATCTATCTATCTATCTATCTATCTATTTATCTATCTATCTATCTATCTATCTATCTATCTATCTATCTATCTATCTATCTGTCTGTCTGTCTGTCTGTCTGTCTGTCTGTCTGTCTGTCTGTCTGTCTGTCTGTCTGTCTACCTATCTATCTATCTATCTATCTATCTATCTATCTATTCCTTTATTCAGAATAGCATGGAAAGCATTCAGAAAGTGGTTGTTCAAATGGTTTTTTTCACTGTCAACTATCTGTATTTAACGGAATCTTGTATCATGAGAAAGTGCTGAAGACTCGTGCAGATGCGGTAAAAACAGAAACAATAACGAATTTTAAAAAGATTTCAACCACGTATATACATATAATATAATGACATTTGTAAGAAATTCCGAATGTGGAATTAAGACGAATGTCTGGTGGTGTTTTTCACTGTATAGGTTTTGTTTAATGTACTATTCAGTACGAAATCTCCTCCGGCTTCCCCCTGTCCTTCCCACCTCCCCTTCCCCCTCTCCCTCCCTCTCTCGGTTAGACATATTTCTCTGACATACATAACTCATTTTAATGAGTTACTGTGATGAATTAAAATTCGTAAGCCTAATATCGTCAGTCTCAGGGATTAGAACATAGTCAATAGTGAATCCCTGGTTACTGTCTACTGATTTCTTATAAAACTGCTGCATAGGGCACTGCTGAGTACAGTTCTTCTTCTTCAATTCATTCAATATATACGTTAACAGTTATCCCAGTCTGGTTCTGACAAGTGAACTCAAACATGTTTACCTTAAATACAGAAAAGCTTTGGAAACAAAGCGTTAATTCCTTTTCTTTTTCTATTATACGTAGTTCAATACATTGTGATTCAATACAATCATTTACTTAATTTGTTTTCAAAGGCATCACTGTTTTGAAATAAAGCAATTTAAGATGCTAATTTGTTAACTCCTAAACATCCACGAAATATTTTGAAGAAATTGAACTCTAAGGAAGAAGGAAGAGTTTTTGAACTGATTACAAAGCAAGAGTGTTAATTTCAAAATGGGGGTAATGTTGGTGATAATGGCCGTGCTTGTTTGCATGGCATTACTAAGCATCGTCATAGTGTTCTGTCTTTTTAACTGTAACCCTGATTTTGATGTCCATGGGAGGACAATCTCGTTTGATAATATGGAAATGGAGGAGATTCAGCACAGACAGAATGCCAATCAGTCGGTAAAGATCCTTGTACACCAGCCACGGATCAACGGAATATCATCTTCATGGAAGCTTTGATCACTTAACTGTCTGGGGTCAGTAAATTTGATGAAGAAGACATACAACGGTGTAACAGTTCACTGAGGGGCTTTCATAAAAAAAAACCCACTTCAAATGGAAGGTGTTTGTCAATAACGTTGCTGACTGAAATGGCATTGCCACAAAACTCTAATCTTTGCCAACTCACTCAGTTCAACTTGACATCGGTTGAGCCGGCTTGCTTTACTGAAGAAGCAGGCTCCTAGGCGAATCATGATCAAAGAGGTTCCGTAGTACTATGCACTGACAACTGACTGGATTGCAAATGGCTAGATGAAGATTAGTTCTACAGCAAAAGAACAATTTACTTTGTAAACATCTTCGATGTTGATGAAAATGAGAAGTATGACCCGATCCCATTCTATTTATACTGGAAAAAATGCGCACTCTTCAAACCTTTGAAATTCATTGGAAATTCATTGGAAATTCATTGGAAATTCATTGGAAATTCATTGGAAATTCATTGGAAATTCATTGGGAAATTCATTGGAAATTCATTGGGAAATTCATTGGAAATTCATTGGGAAATTCATTGGAAATTCATTGGAAATTCATTGGAAATTCATTGGAAATTCATTGGAAATTCATTGGAAATTCATTGGAAATTCATTGGAAATGTCCAAAACCTACCACTAGTTTTCAAATGAATTTCCAAATTTTTAAGAGCGTGCGTTTTTCCAGTGTTAGCAGCTTTCCTCATCATCTGTAAATCTGCATATCCATATCATGCTCAACATAATGGGATCCCGACACTAACCAATCCAACGTCATTGCTGAAAGTTTCCGGGAGATTGAAGACAGATAAATGAGCTTAAGATAGTTGGAGAATATTCATTGCTGTGTGTGCGTGAAATCATAATGAAGAAAGTGTCACTGCAGGCAGGGATGTTACTAACAGAGACGGGATCCAATAACAACGGGATCCACTAACCAATCCAACGTCATTGCTGAAAGTTTCCGGGAGAAACAGATAGAAGACTGATATAAATGAGCTTAAGATAGCATTGGAGAATACTGGCTGTGTAATACAAAAAGTGTCACTGCAGGCAGGCCGCAGGGCCGGGACGTTATTTTTAATAATAACAGAATGAAATTGAACATAATTATTGTTTTTTTCTTAGAAGGCCGTACCTTAGATAACTAGTTATTGAAAATAGGGTATTTCCATTAAATAGAGTTTATTGCATGTATTATATTATATTATTGTATTGTATTGAACATAAGATGATCTCGTGACGATTCTTGCAGGCCTACCACACACACTGCAATATCTACTGAATTCATATCATGGATATGCAAACTAAAAGATATCAATCGATGTCATCAGTTAAAACAGATGTTATTATTTTTGTTTTATCACCCGATATCATTTGCACGCAGAAGACACACAGTTGGTAACTAGTCTTGCAACACGCAGAGCCGAGCTCTTATAATCAAAATGATGATTTTATAATCTCGTGGGGGAAAAAATCTCGGAGTGTGATTCAGGCATCCATAATTACAAGAAACTGATAATTCAACAGAATCTGGCTTGAAAAAAAAACACTGAGCACGTGACTGTAAAAGCTGTATGCCAGTTATTCACTGAAAAAAAACCACTGAGCACGTGACTGTAAAAGCTGTATGCCAGTTATTCACTGGAAAAAAAACACTGAAAGCTGTATGCCAGTTATTCACTGGAAAAAAAAACACTGAGCACGTGACTGTAAAAGCTGTATGCCAGTTATTCACTGGAAAAAAAACACTGAGCACGTGACAGTAAAAGCTGTATGCCAGTTATTCACTGGAAAAAAAACACTGAGCACGTGACTGTAAAAGCTGTATGCCAGTTATTCACTGAAAAAAAAACACTGAGCACGTGACTGTAAAAGCTCAGTATGCCAGTTATTCACTGGAAAAAAAACACTAAGCACGTGACTGTAAAAGCTGTATGCCAGTTATTCACTGGAAAAAAAACACTGAGCACGTGACTGTAAAAGCTGTATGCCAGTTATTCACGAAAGCACACTTCAGTGGAATCACGACCTGTCAGGATTTCTTGTTTATTAACAGGATTAGACTTGCCTTTCCTCACTGGTTAGTCTTCATTGGTCTTCATCGCAGCACGATGAAGTTGCAGTGACTTGCATATCATCAGAATTAGGTGACCGGGACATGAATTCAATACTGATAATAACGATGAAGTTGCAGTGACTTGATGAAAGTGGTTATTCGTGATATGACACAAATTTGCGACCCCAAAGAATCATGGGAAATAATGTGTACCAAGTCTTTCTACCCGATCGCGAATTCCCTGGCATTTTCTTCATGAACGTCTTGAACGTCTTGAACGTCTATTATTATAACTAAGCTAGAACATTGCGTTGAAGCAAATTCAAGTAATTAACATTCAAAATGAGGTGCTTTTCCCTGTATTTTAATCATCGTACATAGTGAGTTTTTTATCAAACATTATCATAATTTTGTATATACAATGACGTCCATCTGCTCCCCATCCCCTCCCTGCACTGGAACCGAGTCACATCATGGTTTCGAGCCTCCAGTTCGTGCATGCGTGGCTTTACATTAATGATATTATTTTCATCGACCCATGGCTATGTTAGGTTATGCGGACAAAAGAAACTAAATTGGAAACTGACTGAAATTGCTTTAATTTGTCTGGTCTTTTGTTGTTGCTATTTTAAAAGCTTTAGAAATTAAAAAGCTAGTCAATTTATTGATTAGCATCTTATCTTTCCTTTCATGATATTCTTTACGCAAGTGATCTCCATTTTCCAATACATTTTTTAACTTGCTCATACGTTATGTATTGTGGGAAGGAAGTTGTCCTTCAGTAGCATATCAGATAAAGTGATTTGAGTTCAATTAAAGTTGACTGAAGCTCAGACGATAACACAACTTTCTATACAGTAGCTTTAGGCCTCAATTGAACTCAAATCACTAGCTTTACTGTTATGTATTGTGTTGCCGTCTAGCAGGTCTGTCTCCTTACATTAGGAGTGAAGAAGAAGTAAGAATTCGGAATAAAAAATAAGCTTAATAGTGATATATTAACATCCAATGAATCAATTTTCTTGGCACTAGAATTTAGCTCTTTATATTGAGACTATTTTCAACATAATTGCATCTGCATCAGTGCTGAAAGGTTTGTTATTGCCGTATTTACACTTAATCGCTTTACCAAGGTGCAGCTGAGTAAACTAGTTAACCGCTCAATAAACAAAAGTTTTTTGAGAATATATATTCTCAAGTATGTTAAGGCCTGGTTCATGAAGCCATCACTCAAAATCACGTTTAATTTTTGCATTCCCCACGATTCATTTCTATGGCATTGATATTTAGGAATAAGATTATATTCAAGATGTTTGATGATTTAGTCCTAAAAATACTGACGTCAAGTGGTCACGTGACCTAGGCATGTGAAATTTCGTTTTTTAAATATGCGGTCGCGAGTTTAAGATATGCTGAAAAGGTTTTTATGCTACAACATTAAGGACAACTAATGAAATAAGATAGCGTTTGGAAAACCTGTCCCATAGTTTTAGTTATCGAGAAAATTGAGAAAACGTATTCTGGCTAAATGGTCACGTGACCTATTTTCGTAAATATCTCTCTTAAGAGAAATCAGAGACAAGTTTTCCAAACGCAGTTGTGTAGAGTGCTAGCATTGACAACATATGCAATTGTTTGTTTTTTAACTGTTCTTAAAACCGCGAACGCACTTAAAGTAAATTTTCTGTTGTCACGTGGTTAATCACGTGTTCAGTTTTTTGGTATTTTGTTGACTTCAATCAATTAAGGATGTCGAACTCTATGGCTGTGCTAAGTTTCGTAATGTTTGGTAAAAAGGAAGTGACATTATGATTTTTTACATTTTTTTCTCGTTTTTGGGCTTGAACCAGGCCTTAACATACTTGAGTTGACAATACAGAGTTTTCTGAAGAAAAATGAAAGTGTGCGTCTCCATTTTCTGATTTGAAAATTGACATTGCACTCAATTACTTTAGTATAAACATATAAATGACTTCTTAATATTTTGGACTAATGACCGCAATGTTTTTAGTCATCTATAGCCATCGGCATTGACTCTACTGAACATGGGTTTAACTATGTTGTACTTCTTTTTAAAATTATCCAAAATGAGTCCAGGAAAATAGGCGTCCATTTTGGTATTACTGCAATACAGTAAAAACCCGCATAATAGAACCCCTATTTTTCCAAGTCAGGCTGAAATGGTTCTTATATATTGGGTGTCTAGTGAGAAATCAGGCTGAATAGGTTCTTAACAGGTTCTTATTTACAGGGCAAAAAAAAAAAACAGTTGTTACTGATACAGTATGGTGTATTTCCTTACAATTTGTTTTAATTAGTGAACTATTGACCCTGAAAGGTCTAATATTCACACTAAACATTAACAGTTTTGGTACAAATAAAGCATCTTGTATCTTGTATCTTGAATAACCCAACTGTATAGTAAATATAATATTTCTGCATATTCAGCACTGACTGTACCTGTGTGTACTGAGCTATAGTCATTTTTCACATACGAACCTGCTTCATTTGTCAGGCTGAACTGGTTCTTATATATTGGGTGCTTAATTGGCTAAATTTCAGCCTGGAGGTTCTTAATCTGCAGTTTCTTATATGCGGGTTTTTACTGTACTGGAAAAAGGCCAGAAGTTTTGAATTACAAGTATTGTGCTCAATTCAGTGAATTTTCCCATGTCCTTAAATCTTAATTGACAATAGCCACCATTAACGAACAAGACCACGATAAGTCTGTTATGACTGTTATAACTCCCCAGAGAAAAGTCTAACGTAATATAATTGATTTTAATCAAAACAAAAGAGAGATTAAGTCTGTCAGAACTTCTTGTTTTGTTTGATGTACAGCATGGTAAACTCTCAATTCAATAAATACATCGATAAGACAAGATCGCCCAGTACTTCAAGTGCCACGTAGGCGATGTATATCGTATGAATGATAGCTGTCTTCTGAGATTCAGTCGGATTTTCCTAAAGACACGAGCTTTCAAAAACCGTTATTGCACGAGATCAAAGCCAGTCACTACCACCTAAATGGCAGCAAGTTTATTCTATCTCATGATTGGACTTGTGTGTGTCCTTACACTTATTCTCCTTTTCTGTGAATACTCGTGTCGAGGCGATGTTATTTCAAATTTCGAGGATACGCCGCATCCCGGCGAGTCATACTTGAGGGAAGAAGAACAAGAATTGACAATGAATAACAACAACGACAGCCAGGAAGACGTCGTTGGCAACATGGCGACTTTTCCAACTCGAAAGGTACCTGAGGTTAAAGCATCATCTTCGGGACGTCGTGCCAGCATCAAGATTCTCGTAAGGCAAGACTCTGTTACTTCCACACCGTGCAACGCCGTCTAAGAACTCAGTGATCCACCATTGGAATTCGAATTTGCCAGTTATTTGCAGGCGAGAACACTTCTTTTATGAATAAATTTGAGGTCGCAATTGAGAGACAAATCACAGTCTTAAAACGTTTTTGCGACACTGGGAGAAATGATGACAAAAATTGATAGGACAAATGTCGTAGATGTTCATGTCGCTAAATAACTGACAGAAGTTTGGCTGAATTTTGATGAGGATACACTACATGGATGTATATTTTCAGAGTGCTGTTAATCAGAACTATGTACAACATGCTATACTGCAGCATATACCACAATATTAAATCTAGTTCAACAACTGAGGATAAAACTGAAAAATTTACCGACAGACGGAGTTCGTTTGCGGTACCTTTCCATCATTAAAACTTATAAGAATGTGGACAAAACTGGAGTACATGATACACACTTCAGCTGCAAGAATATACAATGCGGAAAACTGCAAGACGTGTATATATAATATATGTACGAGAAGTGACTAAATAATGTGGAAACTGTACTATAAAGTATATACAAATATTCATCTCTGATATCTTTTCTTAAGTATATTTGAATTGTACCAAGAGAAATATATCTACCTTATCTTACTATAGATGGAACTTGTTAGTTTTTTTATGATTTATGTATAAATTAAAACTATAGATAAAAACATATCAAAGAAACCAATCAATATATAGCAACCGCCGCAGACAGTTCAAATAACATGTATATATTTATTTTTATTAAATAGACACGAGTGTTTCACTGGAAAATATCTCACTCGTAAAATTCGTGCGAAACTACATCCGGGACCCGAGTGGCGTATTTTCCATATCCTCACTAGTGAGGATATCGATGACGTCAGGCTCAGTATTTTTTTGCCACTCGAAAATAAAATTCATATCTTCGCGCCGCCGTGTAATATACTCTATATAATATAAATAGATCAAATTAAATGTAAAATATGAATGTTGCTAGTTAGATTATTTAAGGTCGCCCGCTGAAAAATGAGGATGGTCGTCATTGCTACAAAATGATGATAATGTTTAATAAAAAACTCACTATGTAAGATGATTAAATTACAGGAATAAAAAAATTTAAAACTGAATTTTAAAAACTATTCATTTTTGTCGTTCTTTCAGTAATTTCCTCATAAGTTGCTAAAAGTTTCAATAAATGATACTTGTGCCAAATACATTATTTTATTATTACACAACTTGTAATCTTACAGTACAAATACGAGTACAAATATGACAGCGTATTACACGTTTTAGAATTCGGACACGTCAATTTTGCGCGCGCGCTCAGTTTGTTTCTTGTTTTGTCCGGTCGCAAATAAAAAGAAAGAGAAAAAGACGTGCCGTATTACACAACTACCCGTGTAATAACCTCTATTTATCAACACTTTATTTTGCTTTCGTCATTTCTACAACATAGTGTTCATGCCTAGTAGAGTGATTCCAATAAACCTGGGCATTAGCAACTACACCATTACACACCGATTAGACACTCACTCTTTTGTTTTCTTTTTGTTTCTTTGCATCTAATAAACACTGACAGCTAATTAGTAGTGCCCAGGTTTATTGGAATCACTCTAATAGTCAAATAGAAACAATTAAAGAAAACAATATAATTAAGGTGTACTACGCAATGTCTATTACTCTAACATCGTCTAATACACATTAGCATAAACCATCCAGTGGTCTATCGCAAATCCTGCAATCTGATTGGTTCGCTACCGACGTGGTCTATTAGCTCATATTTATTTATAGACCCCGAGTAGAGGTAAACAAACAAAATGCCTCATAGAAACCTCGAACACGTCAGTCTAATTGTTAAATACCATAGTGACCCTAATTCCATTGTGTTCTTTTGTATTCAGATGACTATTACACTCTATTGTTGCATCAGTGCTATATTTAGTACTAATTAGTGCTAATTATCATCAATAGTCTAGAGTGGTTTTCATAAACCCGTGAAATACACTTTAGTGTATTACGCACTATTACACTCCACTTTTTTTGTTTTCTATTGTGTTTATTTGACTATTACACTCTAATTAGTACACTTTGTTTCACGGGTTAATGAAAACCACTCTAGTACTGTTTTATGGATATCTTGTTTGCACTCTATAGACTATCACCTACAGTTACTAGAGTGCAAACACTAAAACCGTGAAACAGTGCTAACTTTAATTAGTACTAAATAGTGCAATGTCTTTTGTTTTCCATTGTTCCATTGGTGCTATTTAGCACAAAATAGTTTGTACTGTTTCACGGTTTCAGTCAGTGTTTGCAATCTATGAAAACACTAACTAATATAAATTTTGTTTAAATCAGTTGATTACCAAATCACATAGATTTAATTTCCTTAAGGAAAATTACGCCTGCAAAAGATGGGAACAGTCAGAAAAGTGGAGGGGGACCTCGTTTTCTTCAATCTCCTCTGCTCTTCTCCCCTTTTCCCGGCTTCAGTTCCCCTCTTCATTCGTATTTACAGATCCGGCTCCGCTGGGGGGACTGGACGTACGTAATCATTTGAGTATGACGTCACACGATGAATGTGAAACGGGTGTATTTGCATGTCAATTATAAGGAGCACTGGTGCGATTCTTGATATTCGTATCTCTGAATCAAAGTAAGGCTTTGCAGTAATTAAAATCGCTCAGATTTCGAAAATGTACGTTTAATAGGAAGGACGTACACTAAACAAAGTACAAGAATATCGATCATTGATAAAGAACAAAGGTACCCGGATTATAGATCAAGTTCAGTCGTATGTCCTCTGTATATATGTTTCATTAATACAATGATGTCAGTAGCTTAATTATCGAGGCTAATGTATAGGTTGTAATTGTATGAGTCGGGAGCTATGAACGTACGCATAACGGGACTGATAATTCATCAGTAGGAAAATGAACTAAAATTCCTATTTCTTTTGTTCTAGTTCTAATTATTATTAGTTTATGTTGGTTCATAACTTTGACAACGGATGCATTGCATAAATATCAGTCTAGCATTGGATCATAAAGAGTGATAAAGCACTTAGACCACTATAGCCGCCATAGATTTCTGGGTCACAATTACGCAAGCACAGAAATTCCAATTTTGACCGGACATTTTGCGGATTATAAGTTGCATACTTGTATGTTGTGTGCTTATGTCCCGGGGGCTGAAGATTATGTCATGCACGCAATATAAAATTGTAACCTCTGTTATCAGTTAACTTATAATTAACTACTGTATTGTACACTTTGGTGAACTTTGACTGACTACATCAAAAAGTACAGCATTTTACACTGCCTTGTTATAGAGTCCAGCTTTCGCTTGATCGAACTTCTCACTCAAGTACAGTTATTTTGAAGCACCAGACGTGCATGATGGAGTTCATCTGGATATTTCTCATTATTTATCTATTCATATTCTGGGGGTCTGTATTGAGTTGGTGCTTCGGAGGCATCAAAATGCTAAAAGATCCATGTAATAGGTGCAGACTGCTGGTGAGACAGTATGCGGGCGCACATGGTCGAACGAGAGATCAGGATCAACAGCCAAGCACAAGAGAAACTCGGGTTAAATTCGCTGAGGATTTAGTCACTTATTATAACGATGCTATCGATAGCAGCAGTTGCTAAACTTTATTTATTTGACACTTGTGAATACAACTTAAAGTTGTTGTGATTCATTTAAGACCGCAGTGTTTCTTGGGAGATGACGACGATGTTCTTAGATTGATGCGTGTATGTACATATAGCCCTGAGTCAACGAAATTATTTTAATAATTTTATAATATTTAATAATAATTTTTAATCGTTTTAAAAAACTTACAAACTCACTCTCGTGTAGTTTCATTTCATATCTACCCTTACAGTTAGATCAATCCTTTTCCCAACCATTTACACTCCAGATGAATTACCGGAGCTCCATGACGATTATATTTTTGCACATTAATCAGTACTGAATGTATATCAATAAGTCACATACACCACAGGCAGCCCAAGCAATACATTTGTGGAGTGTGCGAACGTGATTTACAGTGAATGTCTTATGGGGCGAAAAATACGTATTTTTTGTTTTAATAAATTTGAACATACCTTGGTCCTGTGTTGTTGTTGATGCTATTTAACGTCATTCGTTTTCAGCGGTTTTTGAAAAATGAGCAATCTTTATTGACTGGTGGGTTTTTCAAAAACCGCTCTAAAACGGCTAAACTAAACCAGCCAGAATGACGTTAAATAGCATCAACAACAACACAGGACCAAGGTATGTTCAAATTTATTAAAACAAAAAATACGTATTTTTCGCCCCATGCATTCACTGTAAATCACGTTCGCACACTCCACAAATATGTATTGCTTGGGCTGCCTGTGCATACAGTTGAACCTCTACTAACGGCCACCTGGCCTCCCCACAACAGTCAACAACGCCCATCTCTCTGTATGACGCCTCTACACAACGGCCACTTCTACACAACGGCCACCTCTAAAAAACGGCAACCAGGGGCGTAGCGTGCTGTTTTTTCCAATGTACGTACATGTACAGATCAACGAGCGTCGAAGATGTGAGCTTGTAGGGGTGTCAGGGGACGGGGGCCCCGCCTGGAAATTTTGAAATCTAGAGCCTTGGAAATACCATGTTCTTCGTTTTCAGGGTCGTGTCTGTTTAATATCGTTTAAATGTCATTGCTCAAAAGAAAGCAACGTTAAATATTAAAATTATTAAAAAATATATTAAATCATTAGTTAAATCATTTAACTGGATCTAGGGCTCAGAGAAGGAGAAGAGGTTCAAAAGCTTATCAATATGTTTTTTTTTACAATATTTTTAGACCAAAAAAAAGAAATATTAATTAAACAATTCCAAAAAAGAAAACAAAAAAAACAAGAACAAGACAAAAAAAGAAAGCATGAAAAAAAAACCCGGCTGGGGCTCGAACCCCCGACCCCCAGGTTCAAAAGAGATGAATGCCGGTAATTTATCCAAAAAAGGCCCATACTCCCAGACATTATGCTGAGTCACCGTATGTTACGTATAGGATGAAGACTTTCGGCCCCATCCGCGCTATCAGGGCATTACACCAATCAGCTTAGTGATCAAAGAGGGAGGGAACAGTCGGATCCTAGGCCCACTAAATAACTGCCCCGCACCACTAGGCTGTCGTGCACGCTTATTGATTTGGAGGACAAAATAACCTAGTGTATCTTCTATGGTTCCGTAGCTCGCATTGAAACACATCGCGTTCGGGGGGTGTTCTGGGGTGTTCTGGGGGTGCTTGGGTTTAATAAAAATCGTGCTTCAACTTCAAAAAGGGGGCCTTATTGAGGGGGAGGGCTTATTGGAAGGGGGGCTAAATAGAGGATTTACGGTATATTAAAAAAATAGGCCCGCAATGCGTGCATGTGGCTACTATAATATGGTACAATATCCCAATATTGCACTCGAGGTGTTGGGCTGCAGTATAGTAATCACTCGACCATGACCGCTAAACAGACACCGTTTGAAGTGCTCGTCTATCCGCTGGAAAATCTCCACAGACCGTCAAATGGACAAATTATTTACGAACAAACACTTGACCCCAGTGCTGGAAAGCTGTGCCTGGTTAATGGTGCAAAATAGCACAAAATCATAGTAAATATAGAGTGAAAACTTATCTTCAACCAACGGGTGAATAAAATCACATGGAAGAGATGGAAGAAACGTAGGCATAACGTTTCAATCGATAATAAGTCGACATGTACAACCAGATGAGAGATTACGACAACTTCGAGACACGTCGCCGAGCGCCGAAGTTGTCGCCGATAAACTCGATAGTCACAAAAATTATCGCCAACTAAACTTGATAATCACGAAAATACAAAAGTCCATCGAAGAAACATCGAGCAGACATAGGCCTTCGGTGTCGATCGAAGAATCCCGATCACTGTGCGATTCCGAACACTATCCGAAGATTGGACTACTTACGGACGGACTTACAACTCGATGGCATAGTGGCTACATCTCCATATATGGAGATAGTAGCCACAAAAATGAATGGACCTTTCCGTAGTTTCCCAGAATGCTTCATGATTCTGCGCGTGCAAGCGAGGTCAGGGATAAAATATATTTAGAATTGATCGTGCATTGAGGAAAATATGACTACTGTAACGAATCAATGAACAGAAGAAAAATATTTTCTTTGCTTGAGAATTTGCATCTATCTTTGTAATTCTTCTTACGCACTTTTAATTTAAAAGTCTAAGTTTTTAACTGAATTTCTTCATTCTCTCGATCTATTTTTATCCCTGACCTCGCTTGCACGCGCAGAATCATGAAGCATTCTGGGAAACTACGGAAAGGTCCATAAACAAACAAAATGTAGTGATCGAAAAGCATTATGGTCCTGTCATTGCGCAATGTACTATGGGTAATAGTAAGAATGATCATGGCGACACAATCGTCGATGTTGTTGATTGTGATATTTATATCTTGTTGCTCCAAGGTAAGTCGATGTACTCTGTCTCTTTGATGAATATAATTTGCTATCTTCGTATTAAATGATTCTTAACACTGACGTGAAGTCAAATACGATCGATGAAGACTTACAAAGTGTCAAGTGTTTTATATTCTACGTATTAACTTTATAATACAAATGCACCAAGGTCTTAGCTTGCTTAAATATTAAGGCCGATCGCAATTATAATTATTTTATTCATATCTAGATTGTGATATTAACATATTTATGTTATTTATACATTTTGTACTCGTATCATTCTGGAATTGTCTTTACTCACTATTAACTTAAGCTTATATAAAGGTACATGTATCTGTATAAATGCTGTACATTTCTTACTTCCTGTCTGTATGTTTATGACTATGTTGTGGTTTGGTTCCTTGATTCACTTCTTTTCAGTTTAATCCTTTACAACTAACCTAAACTCATAACTTACCCACCATAAAACCCTAAACCTAACCTTTAAGGCTGTGTTCACACTAGGCCATTTTCGAGCTGCTTGGGCCATTTTTAATGTTTCTAATCTGTCATCAACTTCCAACACCAAGCTGCTTGGTAATTGTTGGTGTTCAGACTATATATATTTCAAGCGAGTATCGTTGTAAGTTATCTGTCAACGCTACACTGTATACTAGTACAAGTAACGTACTTCGCTGCTTCGTCAAGTGTATGGTCTCTCTCCTTGCCGGTCATATCAGTTTGTAAGGCAGAACAAATGATAGACTCTTCCACAGTCCCCGCTCGGCCGTTGCACTCTCTCGCATAGGGACTGTAATGGTACAATGGTAGCGTTATTCTGATTGGCTGGTAGAGCTGATCTACTTATCAAGGTTCTTATTGGTTGATTAGGACGACCGTTGGTTTCAGTACCGCCAAGACGTCACGTACGGATTTATACACGGCGACTCGACGGCGATTTGGGTATAATTATGTTGGATTATCGCGAATTTCTCGCTTGCATCGAGACAAATTAGGTATGGATGGAGAGCAAATTTATCGATCTAGCCGTCTTTGGGGATGATAGGTCTTCGGATGAATTTTCTACGGAGATAAAAGCATTTGAGTGAGCGACACTCGCCATCAGGGAGCTTATTTTAATTTCCTGCCTTGTCATTTTTCTTACGGGGACGGGTCAGATGGCTAAAAATTCCACTAAATGACTCGTAAAAAGACCACAAAATAAGTGTAAATAAAGGTGACTTTATTTATGTATATATTTGTTATATTTTAGTTACTTATTTTATCAGTTGTTGGTTCGTGTTGATGTCTCATACCGTAATAAATGCATGTCTGTTTTGGGCTGCCTGTGGAAACCTCAACCGTGTTGATCGTCGTTGGGATCCCTGTTTTTCGTTTCGCAAGGCATCATGGGTCCAAGATTCTTGGACCCAGAATCCCTTTCGGCATTGTACCATTACAGTCCCTATGCGAGAGAGTGCAACGGCCGAGCGGGGACTGTGGAAGAGTCTAAACAAATGATAGACAAGACTAATATATAGTTTTGATTCGGCGCTCAAATTGAAATGAAACATGAACCATTATTAACGACCCAAGATTCTGGTATGATTGACATAAACAAACAAAAAACTGTCAAGAATGACAGGATTAGCTAATTAGTGAGCTGCACCCGCTTCAAACCATGTTTTCAAGAAGCTTAGGATTTTTCAAAAAATCCTAGTGTGAACGCTGAATTTCGGCAAAATCAAAGGCCTGCTAAGCAGCTTGGAAAAACGGTCTAAAAAGTGTCCACACTAGTCAAGCTGCTTAGGTCAAGGCCTAAGCTGCTTAGGGAACCTAGTGTGAACACAGCCTAAATAGATTAGAACACCCCTCAGAACAATTTAAATCAGTTAAAATTAAACCACAACATTTATACATGTACATGTAAGCTTATGTACTTTATTTAAAAAGTCATTTCATCAAATGGTACATGATTATTATTACACAATTTATTATTATTTAAACTTCTAGTATAGTTATCACTGACTTACATGTAGGAGTACATTCATTTAAATGTATATATACTCATTAAAGATTAAAGTAAGCTTACATATATATATATATACAGCCAATTGCAAAAATTCTGGCCGCTACGTTATATCAATATATCAATATATCGGGTGCATTATGGGTAATTAAATAATTCTATTTTGAGTTTCCTAACTTATTAAATGAAGCAAAATTTACAAACAACAAACGTATGACTAAAATAAACATTATACTTAATATTTCTATCAACTTTGCTGGCGTTAACCCGCTTTAATGGTAATTTTCGATTATTTAATTACCCATAATGCACCCGATATATTGATATTTCGTAGCGGCCAGAATTTTTGCAAATGACTGTATATATATATTTATGAGTATATTTTTCTATTGATATGATAACTCTATTCGGTTTGAATATTGTGTAATATATATTTATGAGTACATTTTTCTATTGATATGATAACTCTATTCGGTTTGAATATTGTGTAATTTTTTTGTCCTCCTTTGCTTTGAGCATGCACAAATATTGGTTTCTCAAAATTTGTTGCTAGGCAACATTCCATGACTGACAGCTAGCTCAATAGACTTTTCCTGCATTCTGTTCCAATGCCTATGAACAATGGTACCAGGTTGAGGCTGGGTAGACATTTCCATACATTTACTGTATTTTGTCTACCCCAATCTTGACCTGAAGCCATTGTTTGTGTCAAAGCGAATGCAGGAAAGGTTTATTGGACTATATTATTCCACTCGTGCACCATTTTACCATCTAAGTGCAAGAGAACACGCAAAATATGACAGCGTATTACACAGTAGCTTGTGCGCACATGAAAAACATAGCAAAAATGGCTCAAAAACTTAAGGAAAGAAAGAAAGAAAATCAATTGTGGAATAATAAACCCCTTATTTGATGGTTTGACCGATAGTACTTGCAGACATTTTACTCATTGCTCATATTTTTCCTCTCCCTACGGGCTCAGAAAAATACTATGCAACTCGTAAAATATATGCACGTATTATCTGTCAAACCATCAAATAAGCTGTATATATTTTCATTCACAGGTTCTAAGTACTATAGACATCAAACATGCTTCACCACAGCCTACCCATAGCAGTGATAAAGTAGGCATGTGTACAGGGACGTATTGTAATGATGATTATGATGTAGCATCTGGCCTTTGGTGTAAGTGTACATATATATTTTACTTTAGATATGCAGCAGCAATAGTACAACTGAATTTTTAAATGTCGCACAAGTGCAACCACAATTTTATGTGTCTCATGGCTACTGTGCTTTCTCAGTACTTGTATGCATTCCAAAGTTGTGGAATTTATTGTGGCTGGATGTCAAACATTCACAGTCATATAAAAGTGATGAATCAACACATGTAGCCATACATGTACTGGAAAGATATGTACTGTACATAATGTGATTGCTGTAAAATTTGTAATAAATAAAAGGCTTTAAAAATTTTAACAAGTGATCAAAACGTTTTCGACCATTGGGTCATCTTCACTGAATTCTTCACTGAAAATGACCCAATGGTCGAAAACTTTTAAAGCCTTATATTTTTTACACATTTAATTACACTATATACTTTTCTTTAAGGGTTTTGGTTATTTATTGTCATTGGAGTTCTTGTGGCTTCAGTTTGCTGTGGATACTGCTGTCGATTGCGTCTTGCACAAAGAAGAAGAGTTTTGATAATAACTGGTGAAAGACCTCGCACTGTCACTGCGTATGGAACAGCGGAGGTACCACATGTACTTATATTTAGCTAATGATCTGCAAACATAAATGCAAGTGCAGCGCAAGTGAAAACTGTGGCACAATAAAAGTGCAGGTGCAAGTATCACTGCAGTCAAAATTAATTTTGAACATATATATGCACTTGAATTTATGCTTGCATTGGGCCTACCATAAAGTTCCGAAAGTAACGAGGTCATTACTTTCAGATTTAGCAACCTTAGGTAACTGTTACTTTCAGGTGGTCGCTACTTTTGGGGTGCTGAAATCATTAACTTTTTAGGAGCCATACCGTGTACCTAAACGACATTGTGTATACACCCTATGCATAAATGGTAGAATCGTAAAATCTCATTCACTTTGTTATTGGGAATATATGTTACAGCAATATCTGACAATCCCTTTGAAGAGAGTGTTATCACAAATGAACACACCAAATTTTAGGGCTGTACTACGAAATCTTGAAAAGATATAGTGACTTGAAATTACAAAGATTTGTGCCAGAAACCGGACTTTGGCCCTAAATGCCTCGTTTCCATGTATTTTGCACCTTTCAAACGCTTATTACTTTATGATGGTTTCATTTTTATTAATACACTTTTGGGATAATTACTAAATTATTTAATTACTAAATCTATTATTTTACTCGTTATTCCTTCAGTTTTTGCAAATTTATGCAAATTCAAGAAATCGAGTATTGCATAGGGTGTATGGTATTTGATCCATTTTAACCAACAGAAAAATATTCACAGGCTGGATCTATAACATATTTTATTATGACAATTTCTTTTGTTATGTTTGCTTATCGGTGTAGCAGTAAATGTTCTGTCTCTGCGTGCTGTTTGCTAGTGCTGTTCGTCATCTAATCTAATCATCGCTCTAGAGGAGGATCGCTACTTTCGGGGGGGGATCGCTACTTTCAGAGGGTCGTTACTTCCGGGATTTGCTAGCAAGCATCACTATTTACTGTTACTTTCGGGGGGTCGCTACTTTCGGGGGCTCGCTACTTTCAGAACTTTACGGTATTTTCACACAAGATAATTTCTAATGCTTACACTTGTGATTGCGTTACTACTTGCGTTACTTTGGACCACTTCTATAAGTTTGAATCATACATTACTTACTTACAGGTCAATGTCATTACATGGATGTTTCTTTCTGTTTTCTTGCAGGTCGTATCACCTATAATAGTAGCACAACGTCCAGGCTATAATACTTACAATCACCCACAAGGCTACCCACAGGCACAATTACCTTCATATACACCTATAGCGGAGCACAAGGGACAGCCACCGCCATATGTTTATCAGTAACCATGGTGATGACAATAATGATGATGACAAGTAGTACTCCCCTCCCTCTCTACTAAAGGGACAGCCACCGCCATATGTTTATCAGTAACCATGGTGATGACAGTAATGATGATGACAAGTAGTACTCCCCTCCCTCTCTACTTAAAGGGACAGCCACCACCATACATATTTATCAGTAACCATGGTGATAATAGTATGATGACAGTAATGATGATGACAAGTAGTACTCCCCTCCCTCTCTAAGTTTGTGAACCCTTTTTTTCCCAGGAAATAGTTGTTATCATTGCTGTTATTATTAATTGGTGCTCAAGTGACTCTAGAGGTGAATGGAGTTCCATTTGACCTATAAATAGCTATGCATGTGATTATTTCACCAGTGTGTGCCAGGCCATAAAAAAGGTTACGTTGCGCTAAAGGAAATTTTAAAGCAACCTTTTCAAAATTGACCGTGAAAAATTTGCTTACAATTTAGGATAACTAAATATAATATAGGTACGTACACGTAGCTAAAGTGCGGCGTTTATGAACGCTTACGTAACCAACGTAATTCGATTACGTTTTTGAACGCTTACGGAACCAACATAATTCGATTACGTTTTTGAACGCTTACGTAACCAACGTAATTCGAATACGTTTTTGAACGCTTGCGTAACCAACGTAGAGTTACACGTAAAATAAAATACTAAAAAACAATGACATTACTTTTACCTTTTTTACTAAAATAAAGATTAATGCATATACGTACAAGGTATTGGAACTGTGGTGTTAAGTGAAGTTTATTTACAAATATATTTATAGTGTTCATAAAATATTAGTTTTATGTTATATGTTTGCAGATGATCCATCTTTCAGTTGCGTCAGTGTCACGCAGCTTCCGTGACAGCTGCGTGACACTACGCAAATTGTCCAACTACTTCGATGATTCACGTCACTTATTATCTGCTGACTTCTCATTTGCACAAGTGTGTAACGCAGTCTCCGTGACAGAAATTGTGTGACATCACGCAAATTCTCAAGCTAACTAAAAGTCACACTAGTAAAATACATAAGTTGGGCTTCCTTTGGCATGACGCGCCAATACTTTTGCATTCCAATATAACATAAAAGCCGGGCGGTCTCCGATCATCTATGAGTTTTTCGTGGAGTTTTTCGTCGTTGCCGGTACTTGACTTCCTTGGCACAAGAGTCACAGCACAGGTGCTCCCCCCAGTATCTGGAGGAACACCACTTGAAACGTACTGCAAGTACGCAATATCTGGAGGTATCACCATAGCACTCGGATTTTACTAATGAGAGTGAAAGGAATGATATAATTAAATGATGCTAATGGGAAAATAAATAGAAATGAACAAGAGGGGTGATAATGGAGGGATGATAATAGAAATCAGTTGCATGATTATAATAATTATGATGATGATGAGAGAAGATGAGAGAATGGAGTAGTATGATGGGGTTGAAAAATAATGCTCCCCTATTTTAATACATGCATGCATGTTTCTCCATTTCTTGGTTATGGGTACCCTGTGGTGAAGCGACTTCCCACTAGGAGAAGGACTAGGTCCAAATACGGGAAAACAAGGAAATATTGGGTCGGACTCGGTCTCCTCTCTTCAATTTACCCCACAGGTAACCCAAGATATCGTTTGTGGAGCACATTGCTTGATACAATGGTAACATAATTGAGGTAGTTATCTTACCAAATTTGGTGGTCGGACATTTTCCTTGATAAACTGTTATATCGTCGATAGCAGAATCCCCAGCAAATCCATTGCCTCGGATTGTTTCAAAAATAATCTAAAAAAATAACGTTTGAAAAGTACGTTGTCAAAACGTCATAATATATGTCTGCTATGATATTATTAGTGAAATCTGGCTAATGATGACGACGATGATGTTGTTGATGATGATTGGATGATTACAACAGAGCAAGGTGATGGATATATGGAGGTTGTGATGGTGGTTATGATGATGATGATGATGACGATGGTAATAATACTGCATGATGATCAGGTGATTATGATAGGTACAAATAACAATCATTATTTTAACAGTTTCCTGGTGGATTGAGTGTTGAACTAGGTAATAATATGAATAATAATAGTAAAAACAACATATTTGTATTTGAGGTTTTCTCTATATAATAATTTGATACAGATCACGTGATTATTACAATTATAACTAATAATACAGCTAGAGGTACTTACTCTATAGGATACACTACTAGTAATCTGCAGCCTCACAAGGTTCCATCTTCCTCCTTGATTTCCTTTCTTGAACCACAGTCTTTTATCACCTTTAGCAGTTCTTAATAGTACATTAATTGTTCCCATTTTTTCACCCAGCATGTTGAAGTAAAACTCCAGGCAAAGCTTACTAATCCTCATTACGGGGCTGATTAGTTTGGCTTTATCACCAATTTTTTGAGGAGCAGATGCTTCGGTGTAGATGTATTTACCTGTGGAATAGTGAAGGGTTTTTTCCTTTAATGATCGAAGATGTTCTCACCGAACCTCGTTCCCAGCCGGCTCTCCTATCGATCGGTGGGGAAGGAAAGGAGGAGAAGAGCTTGGAAATGAGGTCACCCAGGATTAATCCTAGAAAACCATTCTATGACGTGTAGAGATACCTTCGAGTGGTAAACTGACTCACTGTCTTGAACTCTCCGCCCCGGCCCTCATGGGTCCAAAAATATAGTAAACAGCAAAACAAAATACCTGACTCAATTTCAAAATCTTCACCCTCTACGTAAGTCGATTCGATGTCTCAGCTTCTCAGAATGTTTCGGAAGAATCGTTTTAACCTTACCTTTTCTTGAACCAAAGGTGTGATCAGCATGTGGTCCAGTGTAACGACTTGGTGTGGAGCCTGATCTGAGCTGCCAATCAAAGTCGTCTTCTCTGCGTGTGTTACGCCACAGACAAAAACCCGCTTCGAAAGTGCAGGAGAGGTTACCAAGCATAATAGGAGCTAAATATAGCACAAAACATTGTTATAAATCGATTAGAGTCGTTTTTGTGTGAGTGGGAAGTAGTTACGGTACGGTTCGTACCGTGCGGTGATGGTGCCGTACGGTGACCGTGCCATGTCGACGCATTCTGATTGGTTGGTTGAGCTATCATGATGTTGCGCGCTGTGATTGGTTGAATAGATGTTTTCGATTCCGTACCGTGACCGTATCTAATAGAGTCGTTTTCGTATGAGTGGGAAACTTACAGTACGGAGTTACGGTCACGGTACGGAATCGAACACATTGTATTCAACCAATCACAGCGCGCAAAATCATTTCTCAACCAATCAGAATGCTTGGATACCGCACGATGATGGCGCGATACGGTCACTGCACGGCACGAACCGTACCGTAGCTACTTCCCCCTCATACGAAAACGACTCTAATAATAATAACTCCATGCCGTAGGTTTCCCACTCATACGAAAACGACTCTAAAAAGTACAGGTACAGTCGAACCCTGTAGTTAATACGGACACAAATTAACGGTACAGGAAAAAGCCGTATCGGTAATAATACCGTATTAACGGTTTCGTTAACAGGAAATGTGTGGCCCAGTTTTCGCTGGGAACCGCGCGCGAGAAAACTGTCCGTTAATTACTTGGGCTTCCTGTGGAATAGTTATTGTACCCGGGAAGCTATAGACCGAGTTGTTCACGCAGCATCTAATCAACACATGAGTGCTCTTACCATCAGCCACACATCTAATCATTACGCAATGGCCTCTTGTAGGGAGCTTGGAGTCTTCAGTACACTTCCATGACGATTTGCCATCTTTGCCACGACACTTGACAGCACGTGTCCGTAGTCCCCTGCCACATGTCTTTGAACACTAGTTAATAGAAATAATCGATATAATTACACTTTGGGTTACATAGTAGTCGTAATGATGATGATGATGATGATGATGATACGGTGGTGATATGGTGTTGGAGGTGATGATGATGGTAACGATGGTAACGTGCATAGCGACGACAATGAACGTAGTAATGATGACAATACGCAGAAGCCCATTAGTAATGGGCTTCTGCATACGTTGTTGATAACGATTAATATAATGATGATGGTAATGATAACAACGTACGTAACTTTGATGACGGTGGTGATGACGATAACGAAGATGCATGCATTTAAATTATACCTTTCCCCACGGACCAGGCACCCACATGGCCTCGCACTCCTTCTTTCTGCATTTTTCAGCAGTCGGCGGTTTCTTATCTTTACAGTGCATTCCAAGAACTGGTCTTGTCCTTTCTCCGTATGTTGAACGTTCACAGTACACTCGGCGTTTCCTCATACCTTCACTACATGTCACTGAACATGGGCTCCATTTCACTGTCTTCCATTTGAAACTGTAGAAAATTTGAGAAAAAACAAGTATGAATGCAAACCTTGTGACGTCACACTTTGCGATATGGTGAATAACTCCAAAGCAACCATTTAACAGAAACCATCTCTTTGATATTATTACAATGATTACTATTATCAAAACTATTTATAATTTTTTTCAGTTCATTGGCACTATCGTAAAGGTTCATGGGAAATCAGCTTGTGACAATCCCATTGGACAGCGGATATTGGCGGGAAAGTACCGAAACAAGATGGCGGACGGAGAGAAGCGGTGGGTACAAAACGTTTATCCTTAATTTATAAGCCAGTTATTGGATGAATGCTTATAAACAATGACTCTTAGAGAAATCATATCAATACTAATACTTCTGTGTACTACTGAGTCTCCGAGATGATTGTAATACTTTGTATTTTAACCCGGAATTTCGCTATCACCGCAGCATTTATAGTAATTTATAGCAATGTTGTTTGCCCTCGTATATTACTGAACTTCTATATCTTACATAAATTGGACTCTAAGATCTTAAAATATCTATATTATAAAAGCCTGATTCTATCCGACTATCAGCTGATGTAAGACTTATATCAATCTATTCCCAGGGGGATTACATAAATTCAGGGTCCATTCTACAGAAACTGGTTCATGGGTCAATCGGCCCATAACATCAAAATCTTATGGGTCAATAAAATACTCATTACTCGGGCTCTTCCGAAGGAAGCCCGAGTTATAAAATGCGTTTTTCGGTAGTAGTAGTAGTAGTAGTAGTAGTAGTCGTCGTCGTCGTAGTTTTGTTCGGCTAAAGAATGACGAAAGTATGCGACGTATTTAATCGTATCGAGTTTCAAGATTACTCAGCAGATAAGAAAAAAACAAACGACACACAGGAAGGACTCAAGTAGATTTGAATCTTAGTTTTGAAAGCAGCTGTAGATCTTCAAGCTATTAAAAGGTCAGGATTCTAGTTCATAGTTCAATGACTAGAAGTGGTAGAAGGACTAGAAGCTCGCTTAAAATATATTTAACAAAAACAAACGTGAGGGCGTTATCAGAACCATCTGACCTATGCAACCTCAAGACGTATCATGTACATACTCACCCGCCACATGGTCTCCCTCGTCACTCAACTGTTACTGATTGTCATGACGTCAGAGAAATGATATTGTATTGAAGAAGATGTCCTTGTTTTATTCGACGTTCGAACCGTAACTCGAACTCGAACTCGATTCCAAACTCGACGTTTCGGGATCTGAAGCTAGAGAGGGGGCCTTTACACGAACTCATCAAAATCAAATCAATTGAACTCAAAGTCAAAAGGTAATCAAATGAACTCAAAGTCAAAGGCAAATCAAATGAACTCGACACATACTGTCATAAGCCCGAGTGTACGCTCATTGAGCGTCTTGTTAGTCATGGGTCAAACTCACCCCTCCCCCCTTCACATCTGAATCATCCCTCATCCCTTCCCCTCAATTGGACAACATTAAACAAAGGGATGCATTTCAAATCCAAGAAAATCAGGACTTACAGTGTATTCCCCCAGGCACTTCATACCCCAAGTACTCACCCACCGGTCTTCGTGTAGCTACACAAAAGTCATGGCTATTGTTCTATTGCCATTTGATTCTATGTATTGTTTTCACATAAGGAACAATAGCCAGGACAATATGTGCAGCTACACGAAGACCTTGCCCACCCACCGGGTGTCTGTGCTCAGTTCAATATACATTGTACATTGTACTACATGCATCTTACTTGATTTTACATGGTTCATCATTGCAACTTCTTGATTTGGGTTTTGGTTGTGTGATTCCAAAGCAATATTTTTGTTTAACTTGTCGGGAGTCCTTTTTTCGTCGACATTCCAATATTCGGTGTTCAATTCCTGAAGATGGGATGTTTAATTTTAAATATCTGCTAAAGTTATAAATTAGAAATAGCAATCATACATTCAAGAAAACAACCATGGGCCTCTACTCACCCACCCTTTCCACTCTATTGCATGTCAGTGTATCACTACAGCCATAGCTATCATCATCATCATCATCATCATTCTTGTCCCTATCACTATTATCAGCATCTACATATACATCATCATCATCGCCACATTCATCACCATGATCAATCATTACTACTATTATTACCCTCATCATTTACAAATAAAATTGTCATCATCATCATTACCATCTTCATCACCATGGTCATCATCATCAACTCCATATCTACTTCTTTGTCTTCATCATTATCAATTACTATTATCATCAACATCATCATTTGTGGAATTGTCATCATTCTCATCATTAGTGCAGTCCATTTATTATTCCAGATTTATATACAACATGGAACAGAAATTCCCCTCACCTCCCCCACAAGGCTTTGTGCAGTTGAGCCAACCAATAGATTTCCATACATGGACAACCGGTTCTTTATTTGGTTTGTAGAACTGGAATTTCACTAATGCAATTGTTTTGTCTTCCTTTGCGACTTTCGTTACCTAGATTGTGGACAAGGATGTGTTGATTGATGAGATTTTGCTAGCGTGCAGATGATACTATACAAGAATGAACATGTGGTGTTCAAAGAGGTGAGCGTATTTGACTAGCTATACATGTACATGTATATTCAATAATATTAATTATCAGTAGTGTGATTCTAATAAACCTGGGCATTACTAACTCCACCGATACACACTAGAGTGATTCCAATAGAGTGATTCCAATAAGCCTGGGCGTTACTAACTACACCAATACACACTATTAGACACTAACTCTTTTGTTTCCTTTTGTTTCTTTGCATCTAATAAACACTGACAGCTAATTAGTAGAGTGATTGCAATAAACCCATGAAATAAAAATTAGATGTTAGTGTGTAATAGTTTAATAAACACAAAAGAAACCAATGGAAATACGGTCTACTATAGTGTCTATCAGTCTACTAACTATAGTCACTGGTTTATTGCAATCACTCTAGTGCCCAGGTTTATTGGAATCACTCTATTTCTTAGTACAATTTTAGGGTGCGTTTGATTCACCCTATTCCAGAATAGGAATACACGGAATAAACACTTGGATGCTTTTATTTCAGCACATTTAAAATCCCAAACCGTTCCTTGTAACTTTATTATAATACAACAAGGAATCATTTTATTTTACAGTGGACAGCTGCGTGACAGTGATTTAGGGATGTTATTTTGTGTATTCCTATTCTGGAATAAGGTCAATCGAACACACCCTTAGTTGTAAATAGGTATCAATGTAATTTAATAATTTAATGCAATTAATTAATAATAATAATAATAAATAACATTTATATAGCGCCTTAACTATTAAAATATTCTAAAGCGCTTTACATTGACGATACTAATTAAAATTTAAAAAAAGAAACCTAGAAAACTTAAATTAAAACCTAGAAAACTTAATTATTAGGTATCAATGTAATGCACAATAGATAATTTCACATGCTTTTTGTGCAATAGAAATTATTAAATTATTATTAGCTAGAAAGCGTATATATCAGTGTCACTACAAAACGAGGCATCACATTTGAACTAAGTGAGAAATAAAGTCTTTCCCACTGGGAAAAAATGTCAATGGAAATTTATTGGAAATTTTCAAACCTTCGAAAATGTCCATTGAACATTTCCAATGAACATTTCCAATGAATTTCTAAGGATCGAAGAGCGCGCATTTTTACCGGTGAATTATTAAACATATTTACCTTGAAAATGATCCCTTCTTTGATTGGTCCAAGCGCAAGGATTTTCTCTGAGTTATTGTTCCGTGAATAAATAAAGTCTGTACCACCTATGTGGTACACACCAGGGTCCGAAATGTTGGAACCGCCATTGATGAATGTTTCACGGACTTCTCCGGCGCTCTCTATGACTACAACACAACCAGAGCCACAGTCATATCAGTGAAATACACGTTTTTCTTATCATTTTCTCTTTTACACCAACGAAGGACTAACGTGCGAAACGTCAGTAAATTTAGTGTTTTTTTACACGGTGTTAAAGTTTCATTCTACGCATTTGTTGATTGATACATCGACGCAGTCACAGTGCAGTGTGACCACCTGTATTGTATCCAAATGTTGTTGATGTTATTAGCCAATCAACTTCCGTCATAGCGTGACATGCTATTATTTCATTGTGGAGACAGTGTTGCGTGATGACACTAAGGGCGGCTGCAAGGCTAGGAGGCTAGACAGAAGTACGATTGATGGCCAAACACTAATGAATCAAGAGCATTTTCTTGTATGGTAAAAGTCCATGCATCTCTATGTTTGCTTACAAATACGCAATTATAACAAACGCTTCCCTTCATGCGCTATATAACATCAACAATGCGCTGTGAGAGATGCGAACATGCACACAAGAGCCAATAAAGACTATTCTTGGTGTGCAACCACGTGACCAAAAATCCCTTGAGAAATAAATAACAAAGACGCAGCGGCCATGTTGGATGAACCAACAAGAGAACCTAATGAGGAATGCTTTGTATTTGGGAACCAACATGGCTGCCATGACGTCACGTGCACACCGAGAATATGATATGTACTTGTTGTTCTTACCAAGGTACCGACGATTCCCGCTTAATTCTTGTATGACAATATTTGAGGAACCAACAGGACACTCTAATATGATAGCTTCGTCTTGAAAAGAGAGAAAAGGAATGAACGTTTGAATCAGGAAAATACAAACCGATTGAGTTGGTAGTTACCTTGTTCAGGTTTAAGGGTGACTGTTCCTCTCTTGATTGTACAAGTGTCGTTGTTACCATCGCATATACCACAATTGTCAAACATCACTTTAGAACCGATTATACCATCGCAGCCAACGACCTGAACATTGAGAAGGAAGCTTTATATAAGGTCATCATCATCATCATCATCACTTTCATCATTACAACATCTCCCCTCGCTCTCATTGTTATCATAACCATCATCATCATCATCATCGCTATACCACCACTTTCATAATTACATCTCTTGCTCTCTCGTTGTTATCATGACCATCATCATCATCATCACCACCGCCACTTTCATCATGATTACAACATCTTCTCTCGTTCTCTCATTGTTATCACAACTATCATCATCATCATCATCGCTATACCACCACTTTCATAATTACATCTCTTGCTCTCTCGTTGTTATCTTGACCATCATCATCATCATCACCACCACCACTTTCATCATGATTACAACATCTTCTCTCGTTCTCTCATTGTTATCACAACTATCATCATCATCATCATCGCTATACCACCACTTTCATAATTACATCTCTTGCTCTCTCGTTGTTTTCATGACCATCATCATCATCATCATCATCACAATCATCATTCCAAACCTTGTCATCTTACCTGGCAACGGCCCCTGACACAAACGTCCAGAATTCTTGGGTTTTCACGACAACGCACGCCATCTTTGACAGGGATTTTTATTATAGTTTTAGAATGGGTTGACATGCAATACGTTTGACACAGATCCAATGGAATTTCTAGGAGATGAGCAAAACACAGAATTTACCAATGGAAATTAAATAATACCTATTTTAAATTACTATTTTAAATTACTATTTTAAAATTTGAACAGAGAACTCTGGACTGTGGACTGTGGACTTTGAATTCAATTTATTTTGATTTGCTTTCGCTTTTCCTTCGTTGGGATATTCCTTCGTTAGACAGATTAAAATTCGATTCACCCTGATACAGACGCGCCGGCATTGTAGCAATGCGGACAATACGAATTTATTTCCATTTCTGGAGTGACATATTACGCAAAATGTATTGTATACAATATTTCTGCGCGAGTTTGCGCACAATGTTGAACCGTTTGTCTGTGCCTCAGTAGTAGGGAAATGACAGTTCTGCGCCACGGGCGCACCGGTGCACACCGGTGCCATCCGATACCATCCGAGTTCTGGAACACGGGCGCTCCGTAGCAGCCCGGAGCAGCCCGGTGCAGCCCGGAGCAGCCCGGAGCACCTCTGGAGTTATTTTGAAAACGATCCTAGCCGTTATGCCGCACCGGCCTAAGGATTTGTGCTATGCCACGGTTATTTTTTAGAACGACATTTTTCGCTGACGTTTTTTTTATTTTCCCCAGTATTCCCTCATTTTTCCGTGAGTCAGCAGTTCGTGGCACAAACAAGTGACGTCGGCACAAACAAACATAAACTAAATAATAAAAATCCATTTTGAGAACTCTCTATTCGAAAATGTCTGCCACTAGTACACCGTACCCTTAACCTAAGCCTCTAGCTACCCGGTCACCTCGATCACAGTATGAAAAATATTTTTATCACGTTATGTAACAACTGGTCTATTGCTTCACTTTGTAAAGTATCTTCAACCTAATGTTTTTATGTCGAGGTTTCAAACACCAATCTTCAGGATAAACAATGTACAAACATTAATTTAAACAATGGAGAGGCACGCTAGATAAGTGATCTATTGTTGTATCAACAGGTGGTCACCTGTTGATCATATGTAAATTCGTCTAAGTATCAGAACAATAATAACTAGAGTCAAACACGCGAGTCTTTTTAAAAATGTGTTTTATTTACAACTTGGCAATTATAAAATCACAACATTTCTTTAAATAATTATAAAATCACCATGACCACCAGCGTAGTTTCAAAACTGCTTTATTAGACTTCTAAGACATTTAAACATTCAAAACAAACAAACAAAAATGAAAGTTTGATAGTTCACATTGAGTTTTTCTTAATACTTCTGCCAGTTAGGTATTGATTTAATCACGGCTCTTAATCGTTCTGAACGTCGAGGAGGTGTCACTACATCGTCGTATTTATGGGCATCCCGATAAGGTATCCACTTGATGGGTTTTTCTTTACTTGGTGGGGGAGTGGGTGGAAGTATGGGTGGACCAGATGGAGTGTTTGGTGTGTTGAACAAGGAGGTTGGTTGCCCCATTTCTGAATGGGTTTTTATTGGAGTAGAAGGAACCTCAACTGAAGTTGATGGTCTCGAAGTAGATGGTATTCTAATTTTAGAGGTGAGGCGTTGTAACATGGAAGGTGGTTTAGATGTCACAAAACCACTATCACGACTTAGACTTGTTGAGGGAACATTTTCTGGGGTTGTAAAAGCCGGCAGATGACTTTCATCAGCCAACGGTGGTAGGACTGCTTCTTGCCTGGGTCTGACCATCACACTGTTCGGAAGTTGTTGTTCGAGGTCGAGGTAGCGATTAAACAGTGAAGTATATTCTTTCACTTTCACCTCTGGAGGAACACTGGGGTCTTTTAAAATGTGGTCCATCTGCTCTTCTAAGTTTTGCATGGCCTTTAAGAGGGGTGACTGTAAGTACCCTTGACGTTGAAAAAAGTTACCGATGGTCTTCATCGCATCCAATTGACCCCCAGTCTGTGGGGGATCGTTGGGGAGAACATTAGTACGCAGTCGACACTCCTCTGGAGTGTTGGGTTTGAGATCCACAAAAAGGTAGCCGTAAGGCCGTTCAACAGCCGCTTCATACTTATGAAGAAACTGGTCGGTCTTGCCAGGGTACATCTGTTTTCCCAATGTTGTTATTTGTAGTTTGTCTCTTGGGTTTTTAACAGAATTAGGTACGCGGCATTCAGACTCAACGTGCGCATGATTTTGCCTTGAAAGTAAACATTCTGACAGAGGAAAATAACACTGAGGTTTCGGTGGTGGGATCCCTTGGTGAATAAATTCATAATTCTTTTGTCGTTGGAGGTCTCGGCCATTTGGTCGTCAATGACTATCAGATTGTTGACTTTGGGATCAAAATACCAATCCTCATCCAGGTCGTGAGGGATGCCTTTGACAAACTCGATCCCTGGTAGAGTTTGCTGCATTTGCTCATAGGCCGGTTGCCATTGTGAATAGCTCCATACAATACGTTGAGGGGGAGGTTGAATTACTCTACTTGCGTGTTGAAGTAAGTTCTGAACCCAGACCGTTTTTCCAGACCCAGTCATTCCCGCCACGATAGCAGTGAATGGGTGGAGTAACTGAAAGGTTGTACAAGATGAAGCAATCTCTGATTTTGGAGATTTCTGGAATTTGTGTTTGTTATTAATGTGTCTTTTAAGATTATCATTTCTCGAAAATTCTTTATCACACTCTGGACAATTCATGTTGACTGTACAGAAGCAATCGGTAGAATGAGTAGAAACAATAAATACACTATTATTTATAGTTAATTTTTTCAAAATCCCAATTCTCATTGGTAAATATCCTCCTCCTCCTCCTCCTCCTCCTCCTCCTCCTCCTCCTCCTCCTCCTCCTCCTCCTCCTCCTCCTCCTCCTCCTCCTCCTCATTCACTCCTCCTCCTCCTCATTCACTCCTCCTCCTCCTCATTCCCTTCTTTCCCCTCGCTAAACTATCAGATAACTCAATAAATAGCATAGTGTCTCTAAATAAGGTTCATTCGAATAAGTCTTCCATAGAGACAACATGAGTCAACTGCTATGTCAAAATTTTGGTTATTTGCATCATTTAGCACATTGTCCTCCCCATCAAAGAGATTTATTACTGGCCTCCGCTAGTCCAGAACAGGTTCACGTCATTTGTGAAGTGTGTTTGAATTTGTGTATGGGCACTCTTCCGGTGACGGTTGGACAAAAAGAAAGACTTAGACCACATGTGGATATTATAAGAGAATTAGCGGACTCATCAATTCCTATCAAAACCAAGAAAATAACTCTAGCCCAACACGGTGGGGGATTTGTGTCCGACGTCATGTCACCGCTGATGTCAGCTTTGAGCCTGTTTTTGTTATAAATAACCTCGTCTTGAAAGAAAACCTTCATTTTACCTTGACTACCTGAGGAAGCAACATGAAGAGATCAAGAGTCGATTCTACTAGCTCTGAAGAAAGTTCAGTTTATTCTGAAAAGAGTTCCTCGGAATTGGACATTTTTGACGATGACGAGATCAAAGAAGTTATGCAGGATCTCTCCCAGAGTACTATCCCGAAAGATAAGGCTCTAGATTTTCTTCAGTCTTGCTGCTTCAAAAAGTATTTTATACTGGAATTCTCATGGTGAGATGACTTATCATCAACGAAGAATTCCCCTGACCAATATAGTAGAACTTATTGAATATGCCATGTTACCTTACAACCTCGATGTCAGAACCCCGAGAGGACTCAAAACATTCACGAACGGGTTGTCAGAAGTCGGAATTGACAAAACACTTATACGAAACAAACGCTTGCTGGCAGATCTGGTTGCTAGGCAACCTGAAGAAGAGGATACTGACGATGAGAGTGGAGAAGAAGAAACGAATGAATCTGAGGCAGAAAGCACATCAACAGAATCTGACAGTGGCAAGTCGGAAAGTTCAGAATCGGATGATGAACCTAAGGAGTGTCACGTGTGTCGTGACTTTAAACCGTTCTACTCGATACCTATTGTTCAATGTCCCAGATGTCTATGGCGAGAAGGCTACTACTGCCGTCAGAATCAACTTGTCGAATGCGACATATGTGCGCATGTGTTCCCAGTGGATGTCAAAACCACAAAAACAACCTTTTGCCGTTGTAGAGACTGCGATGCTGTTCATGAACTGTCGTTAAAATTCAATAACTGAAACTCATTGACAGGGAACAAGAATCTGAAGAAGTTTAAACCAGTTATCTTTTGTCGTGTAAACCCCAAATAAAACGTTCTAAATCAATTTGAGTGGTGTTGTGATTTTATAATTATTTAAAGAAATGTTGTGATTTTATAATTGCCAAGTTGTAAATAAAACACATTTTTAAAAAGACTCGCGTGTTTGACTCTAGTTATTATTGTTCTGATACTTAGACGAATTTACATATGATCAACAGGTGACCACCTGTTGATACAACAATAGATCACTTATCTAGCGTGCCTCTCCATTGTTTAAATTAATGTTTGTACATTGTTTATCCTGAAGATTGGTGTTTGAAACCTCGACATAAAAACATTAGGTTGAAGATACTTTACAAAGTGAAGCAATAGACCAGTTGTTACATAACGTGATAAAAATATTTTTCATACTGTGATCGAGGTGACCGGGTAGCTAGAGGCTTAGGTTAAGGGTACGGTGTACTAGTGGCAGACATTTTCGAATAGAGAGTTCTCAAAATGGATTTTTATTATTTAGTTTATGTTTGTTTGTGCCGACGTCACTTGTTTGTGCCACGAACTGCTGACTCACGGAAAAATGAGGGAATACTGGGGAAAATAAAAAAAACGTCAGCGAAAAATGTCGTTCTAAAAAATAACCGTGGCATAGCACAAATCCTTAGGCCGGTGCGGCATAACGGCTAGGATCGTTTTCAAAATAACTCCAGAGGTGCTCCGGGCTGCTCCGGGCTGCACCGGGCTGCTCCGGGCTGCTACGGAGCGCCCGTGTTCCAGAACTCGGATGGTATCGGATGGCACCGGTGTGCACCGGTGCGCCCGTGGCGCAGAACTGTCATTTCCCTACTACTTGCCTCATAAAAGCGGAGGCGGTTGCGTGACTTTGTAACGCAACGCTTGTGTCACTTACTGTTTTCTTCAAGTGGAGGTGAAATGCCAAGTTTACATGGGCCTTCAGTAAATACGATGTCGTCTATGGACATATCTGCACGGTACCCATCACCACGAATAGCTTGGAAAACAATCTGATTTTAGATTGACAAATGAAATTAGTTAAAAGACGTCACGCTATCGCACCGTGACGTGACATGAGAATAGCATACACTAAGATGTAATACAAGCTACAAGTCAGCTTGTGACTCAAGGATATACATGTACTATAGGCAACTCCTTGTAGACGGAAACCCCTCTAAGACAGAAACCTCTAAGACACACCTCTAAGACACACACCTTTCTAAGATAGACACCTCTAAGACAGACACCTCTAAGACAGACACCTTTCTAACACCTCTCTAAGACGAACACGTCTCTAAACCAGACACCTTTCTAAGATAGACACCTCTAAGACAGACACTTATCTAAGACGAACATGTCTCTAAACCACTAAGATGGACACCTCTCAGATAGACACCTCAGATAGACATCAAATCTGCATTGCGTTACATATCTCTATTGCGTTACATCATATTTGTATTGCGTTACCTTGTATGGCATGACGCTAAGGATTGTCGCGTATTTTTGAAGCCACACATCGCCTTCATTTCCTGAATGTCCCCATATAATCTTTTCTTTCTTGGTTGTATTGATAAGAACTTCTATATGACCGAAGTGGTCATCGTCTCCGAACGAGTGATACCAGAACGACAAACACGTGACATGCTTTGCTACTAGTTTACTAATTAGACGAGCCTTCCAACCAACATCAGTAGGACGTGACGTTTCAATGAAGAGATAGGTACCTTCAAAAAATAAAAAAGGTACCTTCAATTCACTGAAGTCGATACATTAAGTAAAACTGAATAATTGCAAACCTTAACGCAGTATCTTGGAAATCTCTTACCTTTTTCACCAATTCCTTTTGTATGGTCAAAACTTGGTCCCGTCTTTGATGACGGGGTTTTCCCCTGCTGGGCTGTCCAATCAAAATTGTCGGATGAATCTTGCTCCCATCCGCATAACCCGTTCTCAAAATCACAGTCAAGATTAGCTAAAAAAATAAAGAGTAATCCAAAGTATATTACGAACGAGAGTGCGTAGTGGTCGGTCCAGAATTGCGCGTCATTTACCGTTGTAGACGTCATGAAAAGACCATTGTTTGTTGCTTCCTCTGTTGAGACACTGTGCGCTTCTGATTTGCTGAAATGTAGGTGGCATTCCAGTGCATGCCTACGATTAAAGGGAAACGTTTTTAATGTACTACTTCCTGTTTACCTTACGCAAATTGTGTTGCCAATGTGAGGTATACACTAGTATACACTTATAAACATAATCGAGGACAAGAAGAAAACACCAAAATATAAGTGTGAATCGAGGTGAAATAGACACAAGAAATGTTCTTACCTTTATAGTGCAAAACGCGATGCCCATAGTCATACCCTTGCACGGTAGTCCATTGTGTCGGGGCCTATCAAGCAAGCATCGTAATAAAAGACAATTAAGTATTACACTAACTTTACACTACGCATGCGTCTCGTTTTTCTCGTGGTCTCCCTGTCGATTTATTGTCTGGGAGAGAATGGAAACCAACGGTGTGAAGGGTACCGTTTCCATGGCTGACTTGAGCCGGGTTCGTAGATTTGAACTCCCTGGTTAAGAACTTGTGTGTGAGTTGTTGTCGAACCTCCCATGAGCGAACTCCCTTGGAATCAGACATAGTGGCCGCTTACCGTAGGTGCCCGCTTTCATGGGGTGTCCACGAGTTCCTAATTAGCCATTTCAAAAACGAGTGGAGGACTGGGAACGAGTTTTTAAAATTAATCTAATTAAAAAATGAACCCCATCACAAGAAAGAGCATATCAGAATTAGTCAGTTTACAAAGTTTCAATAGGTTTAGTTAGATATTGAACGAGTAACAGCTTTCCAAACATCGCAAAAATTACAAAGAAATGTATGTTACAGGGGACAAGTGTCCCCAGTAACCATACATTTCTTTGTAATTTTTGCAGTTTTTGAATGTCTGCAGTTCAGTTGCTACTTGTCCAAACCCTATCAAACTCCTGAAACTTACTAATTCTGATATGCTCTTTCTTGTGATGGGGTTCATTTCTTAATTAGATTAATTCTAAAAACTCGTTCCCAGTCCTCCACTCGTTTTTGAAATGGCTAATTGTTCACCGGAAGTTTAAAATACATTGCCGGTTTATACTTACGTCATGGCGGCCATGTTGATGCCCGATAACAAAGCAACGGCTGATGCGTCTTTGTACTAAAATCTCCAGGGATTGATTGCAAACAGCAAAAAGGAACGAAATCTCCATTTTTATTGAACCACCGGGAACGTCTATTGCAGGCTAACGTTGACGATGCTATCGCCGGCGGAGATTGGACTTTATGTGAAAGCCGATAGAGTCGTTTTCGTATATGATTTGGAAAGTTACGGTACCGTGTCATGCCGTATTGAACGATTTTGATTGGATGAGATGCATCGGCATGCTTTTTGATTGGTTCAGCAAGGAAGCCATTTGAGTGTCACGGTACCGTGCCGTATTGAACGAGTTTGATTGGATGAGATGCATCGGCATGCTTTTTGATTGGTTCAGCAAGGAAGCCATTTGAGTGTCACGGTACCGTGCCGTATTGAACGAGTTTGATTGGATGAGATTCATCGGCATGCTTTTTTGATTGGTTCAGCAAGGAAGCCATTTGAGTGTCACGGTACCGTGCCGTATTGAACGAGTTTGATTGGATGAGATTCATCGGCATGCTTTTTGATTGGTTCAGCAAGGTAGCCATTTGAGTGTCACGGTACCGTGCCGTATTGAACGAGTTTGATTGGATGAGATTCATCGGCATGCTTTTTGATTGGTTCAGCAAGGTAGCCATTTGAGTGTCACGGTACCGTGCCGTATTGAACGAGTTTGATTGATGAGATTCATCGGCATGCTTTTTGATTGGTTCAGAAAGGTAGCCATTTGAGTGTCACGGTACCGTGCCGTATTGAACGAGTTTGATTGGATGAGATGCATCGGCATGCTTTTTGATTGGTTCAGCAAGGTAGCCATTTGAGTGTCACGGTACCGTGCCGTATTGAACGAGTTTGATTGGATGAGATTCATCGGCATGCTTTTTGATTGGTTCAGAAAGGAAGCCATTTGAGTGTCACGGTACCGTGCCGTATTGAACGAGTTTGATTGGATGAGATTCATCGGCATGCTTTTTGATTGGTTCAGAAAGGAAGCCATTTGAGTGTCACGGTACCGTAGGTTCTAATGAGGTGGATGGACTCACCGAGGTTGATTACATGCTCGTGCTCGTATCTTGATTCCCTGACCACAATTCATGGAACAAAGGCCAAAGTTACTCCATGAAGACCATCCCCCGTGTACTGGCTTGGGCGTTGGTTTGGGGGTCGGTAACACGAACGACCCATCTTTTGTCATAGGAACACAATGCCCATTACGACACCACTGTAACGATATAGATGCAGTGAGTGAGTGAGTGAGTGAGTGAGTGAGTGAGTGAGTGAGTGAGTGAGTGAGTGAGTGAGTGAGTGAGTGAGTGAGTGAGTGAGTGAGTGAGTGAGTGAGTGAGTGAGTGAGTGAGTGAGTGAGTGAGTGAGTGAGTGAGTGAGTGATAGTGCAAAGTCGTGACACTTAATAGTTAAATAATATCTACTGACTGACAAGTGTTCTGGGTTTTGAAAGAAGAGAGAAAATGTTGTCAGTAATGGTAGGCAAGGAGCCGCTTAAAGGATGATGGAGAGGTGCAATGTCTGAGCACGACTGGAAGGGCGTTGCTTCTCAAGGACGTTGTTCCATGCACACCTCCATGTATATCATTTATACGCAACTACAATCTTCAATTATTTATCTATATTTTCTCATATTTTCTCCTTATTTCTTTTCTTTTCCTTTATTCCTTTTTCCTTTTTTCTTCATTTACATTTTAAGGTAAAAACTCCCCTTCTTTTCTTTCTTTCACCCCGTTTTCTGTTACTTTTTTCGTGTGCCCTTCTTTCCATTTTTTCTCGTTTCTCCACTACTTCTAACAGTGACAACCAATAATGATACATGGTGATAAAACAAGGCTGATATTCACCTTTCTAGAGCCGCAAGTAGTTCCCTCTAATGGTGGAGTATTTCGTGTCCTGCACCAACTATACGAGTTGTCATCGCACCATAGTTTACTACATTTCTTGGGCATTGGCGTATACTGACATAAGAACAATATACCGTGATATAAACACCATGTATCGAAATAGATGATGAAACTATTTCAACAAAGGTGTGTGTAAGCTGACTTTGACTAGTCTACAAACTACTTTCAGGTATCCCAACACCTAACTATCTGCAAAAAATTCGACCCTATGTATTAATATTGTAAAAAAATGGTGTGAATGGAATAAAAATCTGAAAAAATCTGAAATATGGGTAACGAAATCACCAAGGTAACCATTCTAATCCTCATTCTCCTGTGGTTTATTGTCGTTCTGAGGGAGACTGGGAACGATCAAAGTGCTCCCCCCAATTTTTGTTTATAAATGCTTTATTGAAAGAGACCCCCCCCCCCACCCCCCCCCCCCCCCCCCTACACTTACCACGGTACACGAGGAATACCCCTCACCGAAGTCCATGACACACTGATCGTCTAAATTGTAGACCTGTCCTGGAAGTTGGTTCATAAGGGTACGATTGGAATTGAATGGAATATCGTCTAAGCACCACAAATAACTGCAGAAAGACATTGACAACATTGAGAGGGACTAACTAACCGAACCGGCTCCGCCCAGTCTATCTCGGTCATTTTTCTACAGGAAGCCCAATTCTTTAGTAAACTGACATATTAGTCTCAGAAACAACATCTGGGCTCCCTGTGTCATTACAACAATAATGTAATTGAATTTCCAAGGGTTGAAGATCGTGCGTTTTTCTCCAATGTTTCACAAGAGGAACAATCAACTTACTCGAGATGGTCAATGAGCTCTCTCCTACTGCAAATGGACCAGTGAAACCGGTCAAACCGGGATCGCACAAGTGGTGCCATGATGCTGCCTTTGACAATATCTTTGGAACAATTGTTATGAGTTCCATCGTGTTCCATTCCTAATCTGATAGCACAAAGAAAAACGACTCGATAAAATCGACTAGCAAATATGTCACGCTTAATTGCATTATGTCACGTCATCTTTCTCATTTTATGGAAGAATGGAAATGCATGTCATTACGCGTTATCAACGACCCATATAACAGAGTTTCTTATCAGGGTTTCATCTGTTTTCCACACAAGCTGTTTTGATTTGATAGGTTGTTTTGACTATCGAAGACTTTGTATTGCGTGACATCATATTGCGTGACATGATGTCACGCTAAACTGGCGTGACTTACGTGTGTCCTGTCTCGTGAGCGATAATAAAGGACGATAGGAAGCCGTCATCTTCGTTGAGCGTACAACTACGTGTTCGGTAGCACATACTGGCGACTGGAGCGTAACCTGCAATATTAGCAAAATTATTGATCCGGTGTTCGTCAGCATTCAACCCGTCTTTTCTGCCCACGTGACACATGGGGCGTGGCTGGAGATCGTGCCTATAAGTCACTACTTACCCGAAGGCCCAAAGTCTTTCCTGGCAACAAAACCAAAATAACGAGTTACAATCACATTACAAATGCATGTTACACTACGATACACCGTTTTACTGGATATTTTCGCAGAGCATTCTGGGTAAATCAATTTCAGTAGGGTCGTGGCTGTGTCATAGACTGATTCCATAAGTTGCTGTTTTCGCTCCTTTTCCATGGGTGAACGACATCAGGATCGACAGAGAGAGAACTTATGGAATCAGTCTAGGTGTGTCATTGGTACATACTTTCACATTTGCGTAGCCGAAACCATCCCCGTTAATTATTGTATGTACCATTGGGAGTAATCTACTAGCTCTATGTCCTAGTCAACTATAGAAGTTAACTTTGACCCCAGGTCTTTCTCTTCTCGCTCTGACGGACACCAATTGAAGAAAAAGGCCTGGGGACGAATTTGGCTCATAGTTCTTTCGATACCTGGTAATGAAGATGGTTTGGTCGTGGAAGTCATGTGTTGTTTTGTCCCAGCCTTTTCGTATTTTGTGTCCCCAGGTACATACTTTGTCTAGGGTTTCCTTGGAATTCCTTGTAATTTCAATTTCTTTCTGGCCAATTGAAAAAAGTCAATAATAAGACAGTGCAAAATACCTGGTAATAAAGATGGTTTGGTCGTGGAAGTCGTGCGTTGTTTTGTCCCAGCCTTTTCGTATTTTGTGTCCCCAACTGCATACTGTATTTAGACTCTCCATAGGACTCCTGGTGATTTCAATTTCTTTCTGACCAATCAAGAAAAGTCGAGTGAATTTCAAAGAATGCATGATAGTCTATGAAACAAGATTAAAAGAACACAAGGGGCCCAAATAGCTAGCACAATAAAGGCCCATCAGGGCCCTAATGATTCCGGGCCGTAAATGGCCCATCAGTAAATGCCCTATCAATTAAGGGCTTATCTGGCTAGCTCAACAATGGTCCTAGGGCTCATTTAGAGTCCAACAGTGTGACCATTAAGGGCCGGCCCATCGATTGATCCACCAGGCTAACTACTCAAGAAAGTAGCCCATCGAGTGTACATCGGAGAGGCCCTAATGATGGGCTCATCTGGCGCACCAAAAATGTCCCATCTCAATGGCTCGTTTTAGCCCAGTGTGGGCACCAGGGGCCCATCCGAGTGATCCATCGCCGTAATTGGCCCATCAAGAGTATATGAGATACCCAATAATGGAACATCCGGGTACTCCTCAAGGATCCTATATGACTTTAACGATTTCATTGCAATAATTAAGGGACACTCAGTTGGCACGCCTGAGGCTTGCCGTCAGCACAACGTCAGTAATAATATACTTACGGGATCTTCTTCGAGTATCGTTAGTCGAGTGACCACGAATACTATAGGAACTGCAAGCGACTTGTGTTGAAATATTCGAGAAACCTACAACAACAACAAAAAACAAACTATTTGAATTTTTTTACGGAAAATAAAAGAAAACCACTGGAAAACCTTCAAATTTCAATCCTTGGAAATTCGTTGGAAATTCGTTGGAAATTCGTTGGAAATTCGTTGGAAATTCGTTGGAAATTCATTGGAAATTCATTGGAAATTCATTGGAAATTCATTGGTTAGTTGGAAATTCGTTGGAAATTCGTTGGAAATTCGTTTGGAAATTTACACATTTGCACATTTACACATTCATTGGAAATTCATTGGTATACTGCCATAAGAATGCTGCGGCCTTAACAGAAGATCAGGTGGATAGTTGTATTTCAGCGCTTGTAAAACAAATGTGTCATGCTTTTCCGAGGTGGACAACCTTTCTGCATAGGTGTATAATTCATAACAATTCATTGATATATGGATTCATCGATCGATAGTCAAAGGGTTTAGAGCTCTTTAGAACTTGGAACGAAGTAATAGCTGATATTGAAGTTACACTCCAATGTCTCTGAACAAAGGTTTCAAGTCGAGGCTATTGGGTCAAGTTTTTGTACTGGCCCGATAGCCTTGACTTGAAACCTTTGTTCAGAGTCATTAGAGTGTGACTTCAATATCTGCTATTGATACGCGTAGTGAAGAGAACAAATAGTTACGTGAGTTGTGAGGTTCTTACACCGAGCAAACTCCAACAACAACTAACACGACATCAATAACATCCTGACATTAAAAAACAAATTGATCACAAGTTTAACTCGTACAATTAATTAGTTATAGTTATTGTAATGCGCACTTGATCATTTTATGAAAAGTGCGCAATATAAATTAATAAATTATTATTATTATTACAATGTTCATCAGCGTGAGAATGTATCGTTCAATTTTGTCTTTGCCATGGTGCATGACGACCGATGAATCAGCGGCAGGCATTACTTCGATGTATTTGGGGTCCTGGATAAGCATCTCGGGGTAAATTACTTGCGGAAGCTTGAGGTTAACTACAGAAGAACGCAACCAATTATGGTGTTAGACTGTCTGAATAACAGACAGACAGACAGACAGACAGACAGACAGACAGACAGACAGACAGAATGGACGAACAACATCAATGGACTTGACTGTCACGTGACTTTTTAAATTTTCACCGCAGACAAACGAAAATATCATAACTGGAAAGAGCATGAGTTAGACTGAAGGGACTGACTGACTGACTGACTGACTTTGAATGTATGACCCATACAAATGACTGACTTTGAAAGCCGTTAACTTTTTTCTTATTTGCTTGATTCTTTTCAAATTTTCTGACTAATTTTGACTCTTTCAACTGGTATTTTCGTTTGTCTTCGGTGAAAATTTAAAAAGTCACGTGGCAGATGGTACAAGCCCATTCGAAAGGACACGGTGCAACGTTTCTTGCAACGTTGCGCGCAACAGTTGCAGAAGTAGGATCGAGCTCTACTCCTGCAACTGTTGCAAGAAAGGTTGCAACGTGTGCCTGGACCTTTACTATGAATGACTGACTGACTGAAGGTCTGAGTGAATAATTTCAAGAATGAATAAATCGATACCAACAGACTAAACGAAATAAATGAATGAATGACTAAATAAATTAAGAGACATATGACTTGTCTACCGTCTGACATACAGACTGATCATGACCGTCCGAACGAGAGATCGACTGACCCGAACTGATCAACCGACTGACAGTTTTACGGACGGACTGATCAACCGATGGAAAACGGACGATGGACCGATCGTTGCATCTAACTAAAAGGTTACTTACTTGGTACAGTCACCAACACTGTCACGCGATTATATTTGTCACTTCTGATGGGGATAAACATATATCGTGTGTTCAACCAGAGTCGTTTTCCTGTGTCGTAATCATTAGCAAACCATCGATGGACGGTGTACGTGGAGACAGTCAGAACACCATTGGGCTGTTGCGTGGTAAACAGCGTCTTCTTATCACTTGAATCTTGATAGAAAATCTGGAACATCAAAATTTATGTCAGGGATGAATTAAATAGAGCCAGATAACGGGATAAGGGAAGGGAAATCGTCCAGGGTTGGGGCCGAGTATACTACTTGCATTATCTTGATAGAAAATCTGGAACATCAAAATAATGTCAGGGATGAATTAAATAGAGCTAATGCCAATAAGAGTGGAATAAAATATACTAAGGGGGGCATACTACTTGCATTATCTTGATAGAGGAAGGATCAACCTCGGGGAGGAATTAAATAGAGCCAGATAACAGGATAAGGAAGGGAAATCGTCCAGGGTTGGGGGTATACTGCTTGCATTATCTTAATAGTCTAGAAAATCTGGGGAAGGATCAACCTCGTTCTAGGGGAGTAATGTGAGCCAGGGAGGGTCGGTATGGTGCACCCTCTAAATCTTGTTTTTAGAAAACAAGTACCTGCACAAATCGTCCCGATCTGTTGATAATCTTCAAATGACTGTCTGGCGGAGAAGGTCTTAGGTAGTCTGGAAGCTTTAGTCGCTCTGTGAAAATAAGGTACCTTATAAACTCATATTAAGGTACTGACAGGCCAATCTGTTCTGGGAAATATTGGAAGACTGGGTTCGAGTGTTTTGATTGGTTGAATTTGTTACAACTGTCTCGAGGTGTTTGTCCTTGATAAAAGACTTCTGGAAATATCACTTGCATGGATTCAAGAACAATAACTGCTAACTAGTGGTTAAGAAAATGGCCACAAGTTTGATTTCGTTTCTTTTGAGAGAATGTTTTTCTCAAAATAAACGGAATCAAACTTGTGGCCATTTTGTTTCGGGACTTTTGTCGACAGTTTTGAACCTTTTTCAGTTCAAGGTGGCTTCATGGCAGCTTCATGAGAATACAAAATAAATAAAAATATACGAATAATATGAATGCATGTTTTTCCCCGGGGGGGGGGGGGGGGTACTCCCTTTTTCCAAGTGGTAGGGATGATCGGCGCTCCTTTTAGGGTTCAAAATATTTCCTGTGTGTACCTTTTAGGGTCGTTTTCAAAATCGACCGCCGATCACCCCTACCACTTGGACAAAGGAAGTACCCCCCCCCCCCCCCCCCCCCCCCCCCCCCCCCCCCCCCCCGGGTTTTTCTCACTTGGTATAGTGATTGTAATAGTCTTTCTGTCATACTCGGAGTTGGCTTTGGGAGCGAACAGTTTAACACCGTCAATGAATAGTCGTTTGTTTGATATGGAGTCACGTGCTATCCATCGATGGCTGGTAAAGGTATTGATGCTTTGCTCGTCATCAATTGGAAAACTGGAAAATAACTTTTCCTCGTCACCATCCAGATAGAATACCTGGATAAACAAAATACTTACAATCAGCTATCAGTTGGAGAACTCGCCTTTGCCTTCACCGGAGTTGAAGACTGGGTTCGAATCGCGACCGCAAAGCATCTCTGGGTTATTTGGATGGACAGAATCAAAGGTGGGGCAAGGTCTTCGTGTAGCTGCACAAATTGTCCTGGCTATTGTTCTTTATGTAAAAACAATACATAGAACGAAAATAGAACAATAGCCAGGACCTTTGTGCAGCTACACGAAGACCTGACCAAAGATGGCATGCTCTGTAAAAGAAGCTATGGTAAAGATATTTCTGACTGAAAATGATGTTCCTAGAGTAATATAAGCTCTATAGTACATTCAATATGGCGGACCTGTCCATCGAAAACATCCATAGATGCTGTCACGAATCGAATCCAGTCTTCCACTCAAAGGCAAATATTTATGTTCGGTTTCTGATCGATGGCCACCTTAGAGAGAGGGAATTTATAGTAAAATAGTAAAACATGTACACGGACGCCTATTTAGTACGTATGGAGAACTATTTGGTTCTCGTGTATATAGATTTTTCTCTAAGAACGCATTCAATGTGAGCAGTCCGAATATTTTATGGAAATCAGTTCAGGTAGGTACTTCATATATGGTACATTATAATGTCCTCTACTATAAGATACTACAATACGATATAAATTTTATAGAGGACTTTAAATTATACCATATATAAAGTACCTAGGGAATTCCAGCCTTTGCCATCTTGAATTCACTGTACAGAAAGAGACGGCGGATGAGTGCATGTACCGGTCGCGCAGGGACTGGGCTGGTATTTACTACATACTTTTACTGGACGGTCTGATTGGTTTATTATCCTGATGTATGACTTGGCTGCACGGAAGATGAACTTGTTTCTTGCTGAGATGAATACAAATATTATCAGAAACATTTACAAACCAAAGAAAATATGTTCATGACTGACAGTGTTGTTGTTGTTGTTGTTGTTGTTGTTGTTGGTGGTGGTAGTAGTAGCGGTTGTGGGTGTTGTTGGTGTTGTTGTTGGTGTGGTCGTGGTGGTAGATGTGGTAATGTTGTTTGGTAGCGGTTGTATTGTTGATGTGGTGGTCGTGGTGGTAGCGGTTGCATTGTTGTTTGGTAGCGGTGGTGGGTAGTGTTGGTGTGGTCGTGGTCGTGGTGGTAGCGATGGTAGTGTTGTTTGGTAATGTTGTTGCAGCTGCGGCCGTTTCTAGTACCAATCCTATCTAATAACCACCACTATCGTTCTAACGTTACCTGGTTTCCCGCCAGCATACAATGGTGTCCAGTAATCCCCTTGCATATCAAACGCCACGTCTTTAATCTGCTTTAACGATGACTGTCGGTATATCAAGTGCGGTTTACCCTTCTCTTTTGTTTTGACAGCCGCCTCGTTGATGATTGGCTCAATAAAGATGATGCCATCGGGTGTTTCAATTACTCCAGACTGCAAGGCAAAATCGATACGAACAAAAACATGGTAAGAGAAAGTAACTTTTTTTTTTTTTTTTTAGAAGTCCTTGTTTTTTTTGAGAAAGTAACTTATATAACTTAGTAATGTAATTTTTTTTTGTGTGTGTGTGATAAAGTTCCTGCATTGCAGCGTGCAGCTGCAGGGGAAAATCGCTTCTAAAGGTTAAGGGTACAATATAGAACTCAATATTGTCTATATTTGCGCGCATTATTGCAGAAATAGGATCACACTACTTCAATAAGCTTGGCCACAACAATAGACCACTTCACGGTCCTGTTCGGTAACCACAAACAATGGTACCAAGTCGAGGTTGGCATTGGTAAAATACAGTCAATGTATGGAAACATCAATGGTAACCTCGACTTGGAACCATTGTTCGTGGCTACCGAACAGGACTGTAAAGTAGTGCATTACGGATGTGGACACACGTTGCAATCATATTGCAAGCAGTATTGCGCGCAATGCTGCATCGTGTGTCTTTACTTTAATTCATGCGTACATCAGAGATAGACATACGCTGCTGTAATTTTGCGCCAATGATAGCTTCTCTCTTATCCAATCACGGAGCTGTATTATTCGTTTTAACCAGTACAAATGAATAAGTGGATGATCTGAGTGTCAACACTTGTATGCATTTCGTAACAACGTGGCATTTGAATGGCTTCTGTCTTAGCCAATCACAGAGCTGTATTATTCGATTCAATCAGAAGAAATGATTTGTTTAATCAGTTGTGGTTTGAGTGTCAATAACACTTGTATGGTTGCCGTAACAACGTGACATTTGAATGGCTTCTGTCTTAGCCAATCACAGAGCTGTATTATTCGATTCAATCAGAAGAAATGATTTGTTTTTATTGATATTTCTTTTGCTGAGACTCCAAAGGACTTTGTAAATGTCATAGTACATAAGACGAGGTTCTATACCTTCATTTCATTCCTTTACGCACTTTATTAACTTACTTAGCGAAAACTAGTTTCGTTTTCTCAACCTCCTCAGTTGGTGGGACAGAAAGTTCAAATCGATAACTGAAAACCTAGGGATACCATTGTATATGTACAAGAGATATGTGGACGACATCAACATAGTGGTAAGAGCACCTGATACTGGGTCGAGGTTTGTGAATGGGATGATGTCTGTAACGGAAAGCGCAAAGAGTGAAGACCAGGAGTGCGAGACGGATAAGAGGTGTATGAAATTGTTAAAGTCAATTGGAGATTCAATCCACCGGTCAATTGAAATCGAGGTAGACTACCCGCCGGGGGGGGGGGGGGGGGGGGGGGGTACTCCCCTATATACGCTATACGGGTATGTGCCACGGGATAGGGTATGGTTTTTGAGCTCCCAGGTCTGGGGTAGGGTATCGTTTTTTGCCTTTTTAGGCTGGGATCGGGTACGTTTTGGTCTGGTATAGGGTATGGTTTCCGCAATAACGCCACTATCAGTCGCTATCAATTTACATATCCCTTTAGCACGCTTTCAATCTGGATAGGGTATACATTTTTAAGCTTTAGTCTGGGATAGGGTGTACATTTTAAAGCTTTAGTCTGGGATAGGGTATGGAAAATCAAAATTTTAGGTCTGGGATAGGGTCAGGGTTTTGAGGTGTCCGCGGCACACCCCTACCCAAAAATACCCTTAGTGCCCCCCCCGGGACTACCCGTCGAAACATCGTGACAATAAACTACCAATTCTAGACCTCAAGGTTTGGACGGAGGAGAGACAGACACCAGTTGTAGGCATTAACTGTTGTAAAATCCTTCACGAGTTTTATTCCAAAGACGTGGCCTCTAAGTCAGTTCTGTGTCCACGTTCAGCACTACCGTGGCAAACTAAACGTACTGTATTAACACAAGAAGTACTCAGAGTGTTGCTTAACTGCAGCCCTGAGTTACCATGGGAGAGTAAGATTGAACACGTCAACAATATGGTCTTACGGATGCAGTACTCTGGTTATGATAAGAAGTTCAGATTTGAAGTTGTGAGATCAGCACTGAAAGCCTACGAGAAGATAACAGCATTGGATGAAGAAGGAGTAAGACCTATGTACAGACCAAAGGAATGGAACAGGGTAGAGAGAGAAAGGGAGAAGCAAGTGAAAAAGAGAACGTGGTACAAGAAAGGAGGATATTCAAGTGTTATATTCGTACCGGCGACGCCTGATGGTACACTCAAGAAAATATTAGAACGTGATATTAAAGAATCAGGCCTTAAGATCAAGGTGGTGGAGAACGCCGGGGTGAATGTTAAGAGCATGCTACAAAAGTCCAACCCATTTAAAGAAAAGTCATGTGAACGCGAAGAATGCTTGGTGTGTAAGACGGGAGGAAAAGGCTCGTGTAAAGTGACAGGCGTCACTTATGAGATCAAGTGCACAGACTGTGGCGAGAAATACATTGGGGAAACAGCGAGAAGTGCGTATACAGCAATTTCAAAAAACGTTGATACTGAATATAGTGTATTCCAAGACCGAAATGCATTATGGGACTTGTGTTTTATTGTCTAAAGTAATATAAATAATACTAATTTATTTTATTTTTTGTGTATTCCATCAGAAACAATATACTAGCTCCATATGGCGAACAAATCGCTGTATATTTACTTTTTATTTCAAAATAACGAGGCCCGCACTGGGAATGCACTATTCAGTATGCAGTATTCAGTTTTCAACATTTTTTGAAATTGCTGTATACGTGGGAAAGAACATTTAAATGCGATGGACTCAGGAAGCGAACACTCTACACTGAGGAGACACACCCATGAGAAACACCAAGGCACTATACCAGATTTTAAAATGAGTGTGACTGGTGTTTTTCATGGTGATCCAATGCTTCGACAGATCACTGAATCTGTGAGAATAAATAGAGAGAGACCGGACAGACTGATGAACAACAAGACAGAATGGAACTATGCGCGTGTACCTCATGCTGTTTTCCTTAACTAGAATGTTGTTGTGAAACTATTTTTATTTTTATTTTTATTTTTATAATTATGCTTTACCTATCTTTTTCTACCCGGCAACACAGTAGTGCGCGCGCTAAGTATTTGAATTTACGCGCGCACACAGCTATGTAGTTCAACGCATTATATCTTTAGCGAACTGAGGAGGTTGAGAAAACGAAACTAGTTTTCGCTAAGTAAGTTAATAAAGTGCGTAAAAGAATGAAATGAAGGTATAGAACCTCGTCTTATGTACTATGAGATTTGTTTTTAAATATATGGATTGAGTGTCAATAACACTTGTATGGTTGCCGTAACAACGTGACATTTGAATGGCTTCTGTCTTAGCCAATCACAGAGCTGTATTATTCGATTCAATCAGAAGAAATGATTTGTTTTTAAATATATGGTTTGAGTGTCAATAACACTTGGATGGTTGCCGTAACAACGTGACATTCGAATGGCTTCTCTCTTAACCAATCACAGAGCTGTATTATTCGATTCAATCAGAAGAAATGATTTGTTTTTAAATATATGGTTTGAGTGTCAACAACACTTGTATGGTTGCCGTGACATTTGAATGGCTTCTCTCTTAACCAATCACAGAGCTGTATTATTCGATTCAATCAGAAGAAATGATTTGTTTTTAAATATATGGTTTGAGTGTCAATAACACTTGGATGGTTGCCGTAACAACGTGACATTTGAATGGCTTCTCTCTTAACCAATCACAGAGCTGTATTATTCGATTCAATCAGAAGAAATGATTTGTTTTTAAATATATGGTTTGAGTGTCAATAACACTTGGATGGTTGCCGTAACAACGTGACATTCGAATGGCTTCTCTCTTCTCTCTATGAAATCGTTCTACTAACATTGACAATTTTCACCATAGAGCAAATCTAGCTCAGAGAAAAAGAAGAAGAAGAAAAAAAAAAAATTATTGATACTACTTTTGATACTATGGGATTCGAACCCGAGACTTCTGCGTCGTAGTCCAACGTCTTACCTATTCTCCCAAAAATAACAACTTTTCAAGTATCCAGTGTGAACGCAAACCCAAAGTGGACTGAGATCGATCCAGCTAAAGCGATCTCAGTGTAAACGCGCCTTTATCAAACGCAAGAAAACACACTTAAAAAGCAACAAACCGCGGCGACAACTAATAATAAAATACATAATCATTGTCATAATAGAATAAGCGAAAGTGCTTCATAATCATTAAAAAATGGAGACCAAAATTAAAATCAGCCCTTTGATGTAATTACTGATGTCACCAACTCTTCTGTTTATTCCGTTCACTAATAATAAAACTTTCTTATTTTAATCAATTTAATTCAGATCAGAAAGTACAAAATATATTACGTTTAATTTGAGTAGAAAACTGGCTAGTTTAATTTTTCATTAATAATTCATGAGTACAAAACATATGAAATCACTACCGTGAAGGAGGTCTGAAAATGTGATCTTAATTAGCATAAAATTGGAGAACTTGAACTTTGAATTTCTCCAAGAATTATTAATGGTTTGAGAAGCTAGATCAAATACTCTAAAGAGTTTTTCCTCCGATTTCAAAATACGAACTTTTTGGTTGTTTTCTATGTTAGATATTGTAAGATGATAAAATACTTTACGAATCGAATAATCTATATCTACATCTAATATTTAATCTGTAAAGGTTCCCAATCACTGCAGATGTAATAATATATATAAATCATTGCAAAATCAATTTTGATAATCGTCTTATTATTGTCTGTCAAATTTGAAGAAAAAAACTAAAAACGAAATTCATAAAAGTTTACACGCACAACAGTGGTCAGGCTTTTGGGCCGTTGGTTATCGGTGAAATGAAGAAATTTGTTATCGCGGCTATTTTATTATCATTATTTCACTTAGTCAAGTAAGCGACTCTGATTCTGTTCAACGAAATTGTTTTCAAATTCAGCTCTTTATAAGTTCTCTTGCTGAGTTCAAAGTCTTCAAGGTATTTTGTGTTGCAGATTTTTTTTTCAATTAAACTAATAATTGTTGCATTTTGAATCGTAATAGAGTAACAGCGGGATATGCTTTGTGTTTGTACTCGCTTCTTTAACGAGCTACTGTTAGGTTGGTGTATTTGCCTTTTCGCGAGTCTTATTTACCAAAGGGAACACGCTAGCTTTCCCATCTCTCGACATCTAACAGTCGACACCTGGTAGGTTAAGCTTGGGTAGGTCCTATAATTGCCCACTTTAACCTCAGAAATGAATTTAAGCTAATTTTAAGCCTACTTTATCTAAATTTATAGCTTATTCTGAAATGACTTTGATCCTTTTTCTATATACATATATATATGTATTTTTCATATCAGTATATCAGTACTGAGATGAAGATCGCTATATAATCCACACATCTTATCGTAAAGTAGTTTTTGAATAGTTCATGGTCGTGCATTACTATAATAAAAAAATTATTCCGATGCGAATAATTACTGGAAAAATGCGCGCTCTTCAAACCTTGGATAATCATTGGAAATTAGTTGGATATTTTAATGAATATCCAATGAATTTCAAAAACAATTCCTAGATTTCAACGAATTTCCAATGGATTTCCAAGATTTTGGCCATTTCCCCCCAAAAATCAAGATTTTAATGAATTTCCAACGAATTTCCGATGAATTTCCAAGATTTTGGCCATTTCCAAAAAAAAATGTCAATGAATTTCCAATAAATTGCCAAGAGTTTGGCCATAAATTCCAATTTTTTCCCCAAGATTTCAATGATTTCCAACGAATGTCCGATGACTTTCCAATGAATTTCCAAGGATTTGGACATTTTTTGGAATCGATGGCTGTAAAGAAGCGTTGAGATTGGATGAGATGTATCCTTGCGTCGTGATTGGTTGGCCTTGGGTAAAGCCATTTAAAAATGTCGCTGCAACCTTTTCATTTCCCATTTATGGGAACTCTCTGCTCAGCTTTCACAACTAAAGCGATATCAAATTCTGCCTAAGTTCCGGAAACGGAAGAACTATGCAACACATCGACATCATAACAATAATTAATTGGCGGGTATATTATAGAATCCTTTGATCTATAGTTTTGAAATACAACAAAATCACCAACAGATAAAATACAAAGGAATCACAGGCGCCTTAGATCTGTCATTGCTCTTAGTGATAGATTGGACGTTGTTGAGGTTTTCGTTTTGTGCAGTGTTTTGACATACGAAATTTAAATCTATTAGGACACGGATTTATAAGTAATGCATGCGTTCTTAGGCCCTTGGTGGTATAGGAACGAGGGACATTTCAGCATTTAGTGCAGGTGAGAACTTTGAGCACCTTGAAGAACAAATACTGTACACCAACCTCGAAGAGCCTAGGTGAGTTCATTCATGTGGGATTCGTCTCGCAATGGAGAGCTACATTTTTCTTATGTCAGTGTTTTCCTGCTTATCTTTTCTCCATAGACCACGCGGTTGACAATATTGCGCGTAATTACGAACATTTATCGAAAAGCTTGTTATCAGATAAGAAGCTTAAAAGAGATTTGAGAGAGTTTACTTTGGAACAGTTCAAGAAAACAAGCGCAATAAATTCAAAGGGCAAAACCAGGTTTCTGGAGTAACTGACACAGAAGAAGCCACGACACAGAGGCGGATCTGATAACAATGAACTGCACTGATTTCAATGGAACTGACGCAAGAGAGAGATGTCAAATGGCTCCAGGGTTGTCTACAATTGGTTCAACTGCAGCTTATTCCAGTATCTATGGAGTAATTTCCCTCACTGCGCTCGTCGGTAGGTCGTCCTTTTACTTTTCCTGTTTCACATCTGTTTTATTCAGAGACCAATTTTATATTTTAGCTTAGAATACATTAAAGAGTACGGATGTCATTTGGATATTCAAAAGTGAGCGTGTATCTTTGGCCATATGATAGCATGGGATTTCTCCAATCCGAAATGCTAAGTAGGTTTGTCTCTAGACATATTGTATTGTATTCAGAAGATTTGGAAAACGAAAATGGGCCTAAACCATCTAAGGTTGACGAAAATGTAACTTCATTGGTCCAAGGTTGAAGTAGGTTAAAAGGTTTTATGACACTATTAAGTGGACTGAGGGATTCAGACTGAGCGATACCCATTCGTGGCTGACTCCACAAGCGACATGAATTCCTGCAATGGCAAGTGCGTTTACATGGATATCAAGCCGACAGGATTTCAGCCTTTTCCTTAATAATCCCCTGCATCTATGTTGTGTTTCAAATTGCAGTTTCACGGGTTCAAATGTTTACTTTCATAATCCATTTTCATCCAGTTAAATCATTAACACTCAACCGAATACACAGCTTGGCTTCCATAAATTCTAACCTTATCAAATTGAAGGGCTCCCTGCAAGAACAGAGTAAGTGACTTGTGATCAAAACCCAAATTCTCCTTTGAAATTTAAAGAATCTCGAGGAGAATTGAGATTTTCAGGGGCGGATCGAATCCAGGAGGGGTGCACCATCTTTTAGGAGGGGGGTGCACCATTTATGATCAGGACGTACACAAACTCGAGCACCAATAACGCAGTAGATATCAGCTCATCCAGGGGGGGGCTGCGCACCCCCTGCACTCCTCCCCTAGATCCGTCCCTGATTTTGATCAGAGATCACTGTCTTACGTTGTTCTTGCAGGGAAACCTTTTTTAATTGTTTAATGGGTCCCATCTTTAAGGACACCCTTTAGAACCCTCAGAAAAAGAATAAACCAGCAGAAACAATTAATCCACAACAGAAGATGCATAACTAGACAAATTACAGTTATGTCAACGCATTTATGCACCAGATCGATTAATTTTGAAAAAAAAGAAAGAAAATGTTGCGCATGCGCATGTCAAACTAATAGTCGAGAAAGAAGTCACTGCAAAATATGTGTACGTTTCATACTGAACAATTAATCGTAACTCTTCAGCACTATACATGTTGTACTTCGTATGGTTAAACAGAAATACAGATTCTTAATTTTCATTACTTCAGTTCAACCCCAACATTCCCATTTCGATATTTTTGATGCTATATTTTCTATTTGCTTCACTAAGTATTATTAGTTTTTACTACTAAAAATCTAGTGTACACAACACTCGTAAACGATGACATGTTCACGACAAGCCTTTCAACAACTGTATTTTCACTTGGAGCTAAGAGCTAGCAATAGTGGCAAAAATCTCAGACATATTTATATATCTTTGTACTACATGGTGTCAAAAGTCCTAAACATGTTTTTTGTTTAAAAACAGTTTTCTCAGACAGTTTCTAAGACATGTTTATATTATATGTGATGGTGTCGGAGGTGATAATCACAGGCCAAAACTTGAGGCACTTTGAGATATGTTAGTGGCATATAATTTATATACAAACTCTTTGTACTACATGATTGTCAAAAGTCCTAAATTTAAAAACATGTTTATTTGTTTACTGAGTTTCTAAGACATGTTTGAGATATCACAGGCCAAAACTTAGCACTTTGAGATATTTTAGTAGCATATAATTTATATACAAACTCTTTGTACTACATGATTGTCAAAAGTCCTAAATTTAAAAACATGTTTATTTGTTTACTGCAAACAGTTTCTAAGACATGTTTATATTATATGTGATGGTGTCGGAGGTGATGATGGTGTCGGAGGTGATACGTACACAAAAGCCAAAACTTGAGGCACTTTAAGAGATATGGTGTCGGAGGTTAGTAGCAAAACTTGAGGCACTTTGAGATATTTTAGTAGCATATAATTTATATACAAACTCTTTGTACTACATGATTGTCAAAAGTCCTAAAATTTAAAAAAACATGTTACTGCAAACAGTTTCTAAGACATGTTTATATTATATGTGATTTGTTTACTGCAAAAAACAGTTTCTAAGACATGTTTCTAAGACATGTTTATATTATATGTGATGGTGTCGGAGGTGATACGTCACAAAGCCAAAACTTGAGGCACTTTGAGATATTTTAGTAGCATATAATTTATATACAAACTCTTTGTACTACATGATTGTCAAAAGTCCTAAATTTAAAAACATGTTTATTTGTTTACTGCAAACAGTTTCTCAGACATGTTTATATTATATGTGATGGTGTCGGAAGTGATTCATCACAGAGCCTGACTACTTTGAAGTTACACTAAGCGCCGATTTCCTCAAAATCATTTTTAATTTGACATTTTAGAGAAAATGATGCCTCAGACTCAACAATGCAAGCAACATTTCAGCCACAGAAGAAAAGTCTGAGCTACAAAGATTTCGGACTGAAGCAGTTCTGAATGAAATGGGAACAAAAAAGGGAACATACGAAAGTTGGCGCACTACTTATTTCACTGTATCCCGCTAAGCAATTTGGGACGCCATACGCCCACATTCAGCTTTCCTTTACCCAAAGAATCAACAATTAAAGGAAAATTAGATTAAAAGTGTACTTAGTTTGTCGACCTAAGACGCCGCAACAAATTAAAACTACTTATGTCAACCATTACACGGTCAAGTTAAGTCGATAACCCCAGTGTGAACGCGTTTTTCTAGCTAGCTAAAACATAGCTCATTATCTCCGTTCACATTGGTAATATTGACCGGAAACAGGCAAATTTCAAACCATGTCGGGACATGGTTTAAACTCTGGAAACTTGCTAATGGTGTTGGTTTTGACAGATTTATTTTTCCTAAATGTCAATCGCGCGTCCTTAGCCGCAGGGTCACATTTCACGGTTGGGTTTTATCAGTCGTGTTTGAAGACAGCAAACTTTGTTTCTTCTCTCTTCATTGTTTTAGATTCGTTACTTATATCTATTATTCACTCCTCGTTTACTTGGATCAATCAAGAAATCAGAAAAGTTAGTTGTTTATAACCGCCAAAATTTCAAATAACAGATATTGGATTACTATTGTTCAGTAGTAATAAGCTTGAATATTAACAATGTGAACATGCATAAAAGGTTAACTAGCTAATTCTTCAAACACGATGATAGATGAACAAACACGTATATGAGCTTAGCTAGCTAACTTTCGCTGTAGTCTGAACGCACTAAGAGAGATGTTGTAGAACCTGCATGTATGCCCGTTCGTCAGTTATCGTTTATTCTTCGTGGTAACTAACAACTCAACATCTCGCTTACCAACTAAGGAGCGGCTATACTAAAAGTAACTTACAAGAAAATAATTGAAAAAAAAGTGGTCGTCTTTCAGAGTACTGTATGTTGTCAATCACGTGTAGACTTATGATTGGTCGAATGGACTCGGGTGATTTCTAATAAGGATAACGAAAAGACTAATCCTCGGATAAGTCAGTACGAAAGTTACTCAAATAGATGGGAAAAATTACCTAAGAGTATAAAAATATTAAGGTATAAAACGAGAATAAAGAAATTCAACAAGTCAATGGTACTATTATTATTATTATTATTATTATTATTATTATTATTATTGTTATTATTATTGTTATTATTATTATTACTAGGGCGTGGCAGATTTATGCACGTATAGTAGGGGCTTGGTGTGCCACAAAATACTTAGTCCAAAGATCACTGATAGGAAACTAAAATCACTGTAATGAATAAAATCGGCCTAGAATTTTCTTTATCAGATGAAATAGTTACAAGAAAAGTTTCTTGGGATAAAAGATAATTAAGGCAAATAGTAGTTGTCAATTGAAAGACTCTCACCCCCGCAGTATTTACCTAACAGTAGACCTATTGTATATCGCGTCGTTTTCAAAAAGTGCCGATATAAGAGTTTGATATCTAGTGGCGGGATATCCTATATTTGAAAAGACTACCTGTCTCATAGACCAAATGCAATAATGGCGTCCAACTTCAATTGCCCGATTGTTCTGGACTGACTAGCCTCTCATACAGGTGAACATGCTTTTGTGTTTCCACATGAACACGAAGCTAGTCAGTCCAGAACAATGGCAGTTGAAATGGGACGCCATTATTGCATTCGGTCTATCACAGAGATAAACAGCACCATGGTGACATTGATTTTTTCAGTACCGTACTGTGACATATGTTTTATATTGTAAAAGCATCGAGACTCCCGTTAGGTGCGTTTTAAGAAATATATATTATTATTATTATGACAGTTGTAATATTTGTTTGAGGCTAATTTGTGAACTCGCTGAAATGGTAGACAGGTTTTAACTGAATGTCTGATCGAACTGAATGTAAAATTGGCAATACGATTGAACTGTAATAACAATTAGTAGTTTCAAAGATAATACGACACTTTTTAGTTTGAATTTAGACATGTTTCGACACTGTCATCATCAGCGACGAATAAGTGCATCACTGATGATGATAGTACAGTCACGCTGTCGAAACATGTCTAAATACAAGCATCAAGAGTTCCAGACTTCCGGTACGCGCGCAATGCATTGTGAGGTTATTACAAAGGAAAAGTGAGCACCAATTCTAGGCACAGGGAGCCCAAGCTATGTTTTTGCTCACTTGGTGCTCACTTTTCCTTTGTAATAATCTCACAATGCATTGCGCGCGTACCGGAAGTCCGGAACTCTTGATGCTTGTATTCAAACTGACCTTTTAATAAGAATTACTGATTACTCTGGTTACTTTTCCAGATAGTTGATAAAAACAGGTTTTTTTCAAGGTTATACAAGATAAATGTTCTAAAAGAACTGTTTGATTTGAGGATTATCTGGCAATATGTTCGTTGTTGTTCGGTATGGGTTCGTATTGTGTTCGGATTTTTTCATGTGTTCGTAGTATGTTCGGGATTTTTTCATGTGTTCGTAGTATGTTCGGTTTTTTTTTCATGTGTTCGTAGTATGTTTTTATTTTTCATGTGTTCGTAGTATGTTCGGGTTTTTTTTCATGTGTTCGTAGTATGTTCGTTTTTTTTCATGTGTTCGTAGTATGTTCGGGGTTTTTTCATGTGTTCGTAGTATGTTCGTTTTGTTCATGTGTTCGTAGTATGTTTTTTTTTTCATGTGTTCGCAGTATGTTCGGTTTTTTTTTTCATGTGATCGTAGTATGTTCGTTTTTTTTTCATGTGTTCGTAGTATGTTTTATTCATGTGTTCGTAGTATGTTTTTTTTCATGTGTTCGTAGTATGTTCGGTTTTTTTTCATGTGTTCGTAGTATGTTTTTTTCATGTGTTCGTTGTATGTTCGGGTTTTTTTCATGTGTTCGTAGTATGTTCGGGTTTCTTCATGTGCTCGTAGTATGTTCGGTTTTTTTTCATGTGTTCGTAGTATGTTCGTGTTTTTTTTTCATGTGTTCGTAGTATGTTCGGGTTTTTTAAATTTTTTATTCAATTCTATTCATATTAAGTTCGCTTTTTGGCTTAAAATAACAGAGGGTCAGGACGACTAAGAGAAACTTCGATAGTACGAGAAAGTGTCAGTAATACATAATATATATATATATATATCATTGTAAATAATATTAGTTATTTTTTATATTTTAATCAATTCGTAAACTTGAGTTTTTCAAATTACTTTGCCATTCAAGTCATTTTAATAAATAGTATTATATAGGATGCATCAAGTAAGTATAACGAGGCCAAACGAACTGCTCTTTTTGTGGAGACGTTCATAATAAGATATTTGACTGCATGTACTTTTGAATCCTATACATTTAAGTCATTTAACACTTCCCCGCCGGCTTATTAAACTCAGAAGATATTCATATATTTTTACTTTTAACGTTCTATATATCTGATATTTCATTTCCTGCTTGATAATGACCTTAAAAACATTTACCGCTTTGGAGGGATTCGGAAAACGACATTGTAAACGCCTGTGAAGGAAACCGCTACTTGCTACGATTTTGGGCTTGTATTCTTCCTGTATGGATCGTAAGATTAGAGCCATAGACGAGGTGTAGGGAGGTATCACCGGCATAACACGGGAACATATGCATATATGCACGATAGCTAATTAAGAGGAAATGGGTATGGTTTGTTTATTCAACAAAACGTCGGCCATGTTTTTTATAGCAAAATCCCAGCGATCCTTTGCGGTCTGTAGACATGTCCTTATTTGGAAGTTAACCACAGTGTATTTCACTTCACCACAGGAATCCCATAATAGTTTCCTGTCGACTAATGATTGGTTTTGATTTTACAGGTAACACGTTGGTATGTTTCGTCATTATCAAAAACCCGAGCATGCGCACTGTGATCAATGCCTTCCTCCTGAACCTTGCTATATCTGATATTATGTTCATCGTCGTTACGGTGCCAGCGATGCTCTCGATGCTGGTCTCTCCTCGTTATTGGCCCTTTGGAGAGGCGGTTTGCAGGACGGTTCCTTTTTTTAGTACCGTTACTTTGTCTGCATCTATATATACGATGGTGGCTCTCGCTATAGACAGGTAGGCGACACAGGGTACCCGGCCAATGGATCCCCCTCGACTTCGACTTACTCCCCCTCGGTCGTAATAAATAATGTTTAATATTTATAAAACGCAAATTTCACATAAAGCATTAATATAATCATATGCGTATACACCTATCTAGCCCACAAGTAACGTGGTAGAAACTTCAATCACTAGTACATGGGTTTATTATTCCACAATTAATTTTGTTTCTTGTTCCCTGAAGTTTTTGAGCCATTTTTGCTATGTTTTTCGTGCGCGCGCGAGCTACTGTGTAATCTGGCATATTTTGCGTGTTCTCTTGCCCTAATATGGTAAAATGACGCACGAGTGGAATAATAAAGATCAGTAAAGAGATGTATGGAAGGATTCATATCTATATTTTTTCATTTTCAGATACAATGCAATCATTCATCCGCTACGTGCTAAAGTAACTCACACTCGTAGACGAGCTGGAGTCGTCATATCGCTGATATGGATTATGTCGGCCATTGTTGCCTTCCCTCAGATTCTGTCCCAGTCTCTTAGGAGTGATAAAAGCACGGTCGCCTGCATCGAGGACTGGAGTCGACTTAACAAGATCGTAGGCAAACGGATCTACACTGTGGCTATGTCTATCATCTTTTTCGCTGTCCCAGTGACAATAATTACGATTGCATACGCTGCCATCATAAAACGACTGAGAACAACCGACGGAACTCTCAAGGAGACTGTCCGATTAAGGTACAAACGAAGCTCCACCGAATCAAACGATCAGAGTTCGGCGACGATATCGAGAACCAATCGGAAGACCACATTTATGATGTTAACGATAATCGTAGCTTTTCTTGTCTGCATGTTACCTTTGAATGTCTTGTTGCTAGTGACTTATTTCCTTAGCGACGGATCCTACAATCGAGAGGTACTGTTGCAAGTGACATCAGTTCTCACCGTGTTATCGGTGAGTTCAAGTGCGTGCAATCCCATAATATACAACTTTTTCAGCGTTAAATTCCGAAGAGCATTTGTTGATGTGTTTACATGCAAGTGCAAGGCGTATGAATCAGATAGACGTTTACTTCAGTTTTCTTCTCAAACCAAAAATACATCTGTGTAGGGGACTATATGACGTCAGCTTCTATGACGTCATATTCCCATAACTGAAGTTTACTTGCTTTCAAAAACTGAAGTCACGCAACCTTGCTAACTGAGGTCACGCAACCTTGCGTTCAAATACTGAAGTCACGCAAACTTGCTTTCAAAAACTGAAGTCACGCAAGCTTACTTTCAAAAACTGGAATCACGTAACTTTGCTTTCAAAACTGAATCATATTTCACAACCTGGGAGGGTGTCAAAAACGATACTGTATTTAACATTATTTCTAAAAGTGGACTGACGTCATCGTTTTCGAAGTAGCCAAATGACGTCACTATTGAGTTGTGGTGAATGACGTCACCGTTTAATTTGGTTTGTAAAGGTCGCATTACGTGTTAAATTAATATGGAAAACAACGTGATTTAAAAAGCTACAGAGAATATTAAACGTGGTTAGACAACAAATTAGGAGTGAATTAGTTAGTACTTACCAGTCCATCGCAATCACTTATGGCCGCGCTAAGATTGGAAACTGTTGTTTCTCCAATAAGGTAACAATGCTCAATAAACTTTGTTCTCTCAATTCTGCCTCCTTTCTTGTGTCTTTCGACCGTAAAGTCTTTTCCCAAAAGGTTTTCGTTAAGTTTTAGCTTCATAGTGTGGTTTTCACCTTGGTATCGAACATTATAAAAGACGGGTCCTTCATGGATGTCTAAGCTTCTGCGCCTGCGCCGTGCATGATCAGGCGAGGACACGTGTCTAATATATCTCCCATTATGGGTAGTTTCTATGGGATAGCCTATCTCGTATTCAGATAGATGACGTAGTAGATGTTCTGCAAGAAAAAAGGAAGGAAGTCAGTACTGTGTCTGTCTATTTGGCCGTGTATCCTTATTTGGTAACAATTCCATATTTGGAAATTGAATTTTAAGTGTGCCCATCCGTTCGTCCCAACTCCTCCAGAATCAACATATCCTTATTTGGTAACAAAATTCCATATTTGGAAATTGGATTGTGAGTGTGCCCATCCGTTTGTCCCCAGTCCTCCAGAATCAACATATCCTTATTTGGTAACCAAATTCCATATTTGGAAATTGGATTGTGAGTGTGCCCATCCGTTCGTCCCAACTCCTCCAGAATCAACATATCCTTATTTGGTAACAAAATTCCATATTTGGAAATTGGATTGTGAGTGTGCCCATCCGTTCGTCCCAGTCCTCCAGAATCAACATATCCTTATTTGGTAACAAAATTCCATATTTGGAAATTGGATTGTGAGTGTGCCCATCCGTTCGTCCCAACTCCTCCAGAATCAACATATCCTTATTGGTATCAAAACATATTTGGAAATTGGATTTGGTAACAGAAAAATATCCATATTTGTAAATTCCATATTTGGAAATTGGATTGTGAGTGTGCCCATCCGTTCGTCCCAACTCCTCCAGAATCAACAGATCCTTATTTGGTAACAAAATTCCATATTTGGAAATTGGATTGTGAGTGTGCCCATCCGTTTGTCCCCAGTCCTCCAGAATCAACAGATCCTTATTTGGTAACAAAATTCCATATTTGGAAATTGGATTGTGAGTGTGCCCATCCGTTTGTCCCCAGTCCTCCAGAATCAACAGATCCTTATTTGGTAACAAAATTCCATATTTGGAAATTGGATTGTGAGTGTGCCCATCCGTTTGTCCCCAGTCCTCCAGAATCAACATATCCTTATTTGGTAACAAAATTCCATATTTGGATATTGGATTTTCAGTGTACCCATCCGTTCTATCTTCCACAGTCCTCCAGAATCAACCGCCTTAGGCTTAAGCATTGTTTAAATAATCGACCCTTAGTGTTTAGTGTTCCGGTTGGTGCTTGACCTATAGCTATAGGAGTGTCATGTATCGTGGTTACGTTACGTTCAGTCTTACTTGCGCATGCGGTATTGTAAACCTCTTTGGCATATGCGCTAACGTGACCAGTTACGTAAAACTTACGTTACGCAAATGGTTTTTAACGTTAAGAGTGCTTTATTTTACTCTGATTCTCTACATTTATTCATCTCCTCTTCCGAAATAACACGCGCGAGCACGTCGAATGAACTAGCACATTCTACTGACGGTCACGTAGGAAAAACCACAGATATGACGTCATCATTATGATGTCATCATTATGACGTCACGATTGACTTATGAATCACGCTCTTCCAACCAATCGGAGCCCGAGTACCAGAGAATGTTAATTATTTGATGATATTGAATAATTGTGCACATTATTACGTAACTTCTTGCCGAAAAAATAGGACTATTCTAGATGGCTTGAGTACTAAGGAAGGCTTCTAAGAATCGTTTTTCTATCCCAGTTTCTTGCAATTGAACCAGTGTAATGTGCTGCCTTTACCATTTTATTTTTCACGATTCAAGTAAAAATCTTATTCGTATCAAATATCAAATATTGCACCGCGGCTATGGTGTGATATTTACCTCGACCCCTCTTATCCCATATCAAATAAGTGATGATTTTATGCTCATGCGGTGAATATTTGATATTTACATCAACCCCTAGTGTACAAACTAATACATTTCAAAAGTCTAATATGAAATGGCGACTTTACATAATTTAGCCCTACTTCCCCTTGACTCACTGGATATCGGCTGTTGTACGTTATAAATGACGTTTGTTTATATCGACCCAGTGATCTCTTGTTATATGCACTAATTTGCTAGTTCATTCGGTTGTCCTTATTATGGCCGACCGTCTAGAGGTGGAATACTAATACTGTGTACAAGTTGCTGGTTCTTGTTTTGTTTTTTTGTTTTTGTTTTTTTGCTGGTTCTTGTTAGGATATAGCTCATATCACTAATGCGACCTCAAATAACACTAGATCCAGACCAAAAGAATGTACGTACCAACGACGGTAGTGACAACTAGTTATCTTGCAGTTCCCTCGGGCGCAAGCAAATTATAAACTTAAACTTCATCAGTGACTGCTTTATCCATCAACGTGTCAGTTGGCTTATTTTTTAAGATCAAATTGTTTTATTTTGACAACAGTAGTGCCATTGTTTGATGATACATTGACACATTGCCAAGCGCTGTCTGAGAGGCAGAAAATGTACTACTAATTTCCCTCGATTCTTTCCGTTGTAACTTCACTAATTTTCAGCGTTGGGAGCGTCGAACAGTCACCGAGGTATTTCACGTATTGTTAGTCTGAACTCGAGTCTTTCTTTCTAAACAGTTCGTCCAATTCGTAAGGTTTTAATTTCGAAATGCAAAGGTTACCCTACGGAATAGTGCCAAGGCCACGACCGTCTAAGACGACTGTAGTTTCAGCGAATGCTCAGTGTACACAGATTTCGAGTTTATAAATGATACTCCTTCTTCTGCAGTGATCATTCGAGATATCGGTAACTCTAGGACTACGTGAAGAGAGTGTAGAGTTTCCACGTTAATACCTATCGTACACTGGATAGAAATACCAATACACTACCTTGATGCAGACTTGCTGTAGTAGCTCTCGCTTTGCTCTGAGGAAAGTAAACGAAGTTCAACTTTCTCCAAACTCTACAACGTGACAATCTAGTCGAGAGAGACGACAGAGCCCTTTGGCAAGATAAACAGTCCGTACTCACCTCAAAAGCAGTCGACAACGAACAACTCCAACACCATAATATCACGCTCCATAACCCTATCACAGTGTAGAGATCCATACTTTTCTGTCAGTAATGACATAAAGGGAAGCTTACGGCTAATGGTTCAGTAGTTTCTTCGCATCCCTTAAGCTTATATATGTAGGGAGTATAAAGCCATACTCAGTGACGTCACAGTCCCCTCGACCTGGAGGAGTAAGGATAGACGAGAACTCACTTGACCTCGTTTCCATATCCTTTTATCGAGTTGACAGTGCGTATGGCTGATACGTGTTTCCGTTGAATGATTTCATTCCCGATCGGAAGTAAAATGCCTGCCAAATATTCTTTCGTTTCGGTCAGTTCTAGATCCCTTTGTCTTTTGTCTGTCTGTCTGTCTGTCTGTCTGTCTGTCTGTCTGTCTGTCTGTCTGTCTGTCTGTCTGTCTGTCTGTCTGTCTGTCTGTCTGTCTGTCTGTCTGTCTGTCTGTCTGTCTGTCTGTCTGTCTGTCTGTCTGTCTGTCTCGGTCAGTCTGTCAGTCAATCAGTTGTCTCGTCAGAGTCCGGCTATCTACTGTCTGTCTGTCTGCCCCATTCTGAGCTATCCTGCCCCGGGCATCCTGGGTCCTTTTCAAAGAGAGCCTAATGAACTCATCAAAGAGCTTTTCACTTCCTCTTCTTTTGGTGCGATAATGGTGATAACTGATGCTTTCACGGCGTTTGTCACGAAAAGACTGAAGAGTATCGGACAGGACAACAATAATATTAAAGACACGATCAAAGTAGTCTGGGGATCTTCTTCCTCGAATGTCGTATTCTGTAGATACTAATTTCCGTAGCAGTACAAGTTAGTTAAACTCTGAGCAACGATCTCCATTTGATTTGCCGGGGTTATGTGTGATCAGGTATAAGGAATGTATCACTACCAATACCATCATCATCATACCATCATCCTAATCGGCTACCACCATCACCATATCATTTTCATCCATATTATCATCATCATCATCATCTCTACCACCATCGTATCACAATGCCATTTTTATATCATCATCCACCATCATCATCATCTCTACCACCGACATCATTTTCATCCATATCATCATCATCATCTCTACCACCATCGTATCACAATGCCATTTTTATATCATCATCCACCATCATCATCATCTCTACCACCACCAACACTCTCTGCCATCATCATCATTGCCATCATCAACCATCGTCATATCATTACATCGTCATCATTCAGCCATCGCTTGCTCGTCGACGATGTTCCTGGCATCATATTCACTCATCATCATCATCATCATCATTGTAAATTGGCCTTCATTATCGTTTTGTTTGGAAAATATCCAGCCTCTTTTCCCTTGCATCAGAGACAACTGAATCTTTTTATCTTATTACAGTCATTCATTAATCAGGACGTGATATTAGATTACTCATTTCCGAATTCTGCAACCACATAATTTTACTTCCTCTGAAATAGTTTAATTGATTCAAAACCCAAGATTCTGCCAAAACAAACCGCGTTCGTTCAGAAATCGTGATTTCACCTGAGACGAAAAGACCATGAACTATAGTCATGATCTCTAGAGTCTTGCTTGGAGGCACATATGTTGTAATGGAATGACGTGCTAAGGAGACTAGGGTCTAGCAAGAGGGTATGGATGGGGTTAACAGTTAACTGACATTTGGCCTAAAATTTAGTAGTTAACTGACAAATGACTCAGAAATTAGTAGTTTACTGACAATTGAAAAATTAACAGTTGACTGACATTTTATTATTTTAGTTTAAAATTGTTGTTGCCATCGTTCTTAGAACTGATGATCATTTTCTAAACAGTGATCTAAAGGCTTATTTAGACTTTGTATTCAATGTCACGCTATCTAAGGTCATCTAAGCTTGTAATCTCTTAAGACCTGGTGGAATATTGACACATTTTTGTGTCTATTATTAATGTAACCTGAGCTGATGAACAGTTCGCTCTTGACCAGGCTACTCTTGACTCGGCCTTGAGTGGTATTGTCAAAGTTATTTTGAGCTTCTATAGAATTAGTGATGATGGGTCCACGTTCGAGCGTCACAGAGGCCTTCGGCCTGGGCACGAGTAATAAAACAAAGCAGAATGGTGTATACTGCATGTCACTTGATTGAATCTGATAGTAGACTTCTCGGCGAAGCTCATTGACATGACATTGATTCATGATCCGCCATCTTGAAGCACTGACAGTCATTTCACTGACAGTCATTTCATTTCATGTCCAATAAACTCAACATTTTACTGAAAATTGAGTTTTGTTGTGTTAATAAAACAACTCCAGATCTCTAAAAATTGCATTTTAGAGCTTGTAGATTTCAAAATTTTCAGGGGGGCATGCCCCCACACCCCCCTAGTACTTCGCGGTTTCGCCGCTCACACAACACAACCCCCTGTTTGACAAAAACCTGGATCCGCCCCTGCTTATAAAGGTCAGTGAGTGATATTTAATGGTTTTATTACTTATTGTTTGATAATTAGTACTTCCCTTCCTATAATATCTATCATTTATAAAACGAAAGTTAATAATTAATTAAAATTAGACAAATTAGTAGTTAACTGACAATTGGCCTAAAATTTAGTAGTTTACTGACAATCGCATACCCCCATCCATACCCTCTAGCAAGGTCGCCAGGTCCTTCGTCTGCCTTCTATATAGTTTGGTTTACCTGTGTAAAATGAAAAGAGAAAAGACTGGGGACAAATTAATCCTCGGGAACCCAGGGGTATATTCTGTCGCTCGTTACTCGCTCACAGAGAAATACCCCTGGGAACGAAGTCTGTTGGAACTTGTTCCGGAAGTCAAAATTCAAAATGGCGCCTGTCCTATTCAAACCAGAATATACTTGATACTGATTGGTCGACCTTCTTAGGTCGACCAATCAGAAACGAGAGTAATTTTGACTTCCGGCCAACAGACTTCGTTCCCAGGGGTATTTCTCTGGGAGCGAGTAACGAGCGACAGAATATACCCCTGGGTTCCCGAGGATGACAAGTTATCGGAATATGATAGATAGTCGAATGCCCATTTCCAATAGTTCAATGTACATATGGATATATTTTTTTATGTACAGTCAGTTGCAAAAATTCTGGCCGCCACGATATATCAATATATCAATATATCGGGTGCATTATGGGTAATTAAATAATACTATTTTGCGATTGCTAACTTATTAAATGAAGCAAAATTTACAAATAACAAACGTAAGACTAAAATAAACATTATACTAAATTGTTCTATCAACTTTGCTGGCGTTAGCCCGCTTTAAGGGTGGACTAACATTTATTTCGACTGTTGCTAAGGGAAATTTGAAACCTCAAAAAAATCGTAAAATTCAAAGAGAAGAGAAGGTACTTATAGAAAGTGATTGTAAGGGAGAAAGCTTTGTCATAGCATGACGTCACCAAATTACGTCACAATGACGTCATCAAAACAGAAAACGCTCTTTTTTTCCAAGGATTTATAAGATACTGTAAATCTATGATTATACACTTGTTCTACAACACAAGGAACAGACAACTGAGCATGGATTTGGCATTTAAATGAAAAATGATTTTTTATGGACGTTTTTCGAGCTGTTTTTAAGGATTAAATTCCATAACTTGTGATATTGTCTTCAGTTTTTAAAAAGCATGCTCAGCAATGTTGACTAGGTCGTTGTTGATATTCTAGGTTAGAAAAAAATAACCCTCAGTGAACGTGCTCGAAAATTTTGAAGGTTTTTGAAAACGAGAATCTGCGCATGCGCAGTGAAGTCTTGTTAAATTTACCGTTCTTTTTCAGCATTGAATTGATGGATTTCGGAAAAGAATCCTACGAAAATGTTTACACAGTTCTCTATTCTGTCATTTGGCATACAAATTATTATGCAGCAAAGACGTTTTGATTTTCCTGTTGTACCCCAGCAGGAGATGCGTGAATTGTATGACTTTCAATTCATAAATTGTCATGCTCGAGGATCCAGCGGTTTTTGTCCGCGCTCCGAAGTCACCGGCCGAAACAACCCGCTGGATAAATTACCTACTAGTACGAGTTCTGGGGCGTGATACGCTCTCAAACGGATTTAGTATAGCTCGCATTTCAGACCCTAAAGAAATGTCAAAAATGAAGTGACAACTGAAGTCCAGATTGTTCATAATGATATATACGCTGAAAACTCCGTATTCCATACTCGTGGTGCGTATTCTTTCAGTTGGCGGTACTTGTAGCTTCAAATCGTTTCTGGCCTCCCAATTCAAACAACACATTTACCAGCGCTAAGGATCGGATATCACAAGCAAAAATATCAAGCTTTTGCCATATCCTGTCGGTAGCTGTGCAAATACATATCATTCCCCTTTTTTTTTAACGATAATTAAACGCTTCGAGAACCATGAAGGTCCATGAACTGTTCTGAAATCGATCCCGGGGAAAAACTAGAGTACGTGATCGATCGCATCACGCAAATGCATTTCTTTAAAACATCCGTCAACATGGACGCTATCTTTGAAAATTATGGTCGAGTTTTGATTGGCCCTCTTTTTTACCCTCAAAAAGAGGGCCAATCAAAATCAAGATTCGTATCACGCCACAGAACTCGTAATAGCAGGTAATTTATCCAGCGGGTTGTTTCGGCCGGTGACTTCGGAGCGCGGACAAAAACCGCTGGATCCTCGAGCATGATAAATTGTATGCTTGCTCATTTCTGCTAAAACGAAATTTAAAACCCCTAGAGAGAAGTAGGATGTTTAACAAGGCTATAAAATATCAAAATTTCAGAAAAAAATCCTCAACAAAGCTAAAGAATTGAAGACATGTAAAACCCCATAGCAACGCGGTTGCATAGTAACGAAATATGTTAGTCCACCCTTAAGGGGAATTTTCGATTATTTACTTACCCATAATGCACCCGATATATTGATATTTCGTAGCGGCCACAATTTTTGCAAATGACTGTACATATGAAATCGTATATATCAGCTCGATTCAATTTAGTTATTAATGGCAGGCGGTCGAGAATTCGAACCATAGGGTACCCCATACGAGAGCACAAGACACGGCCAAATTTTAAAGTACTATTAGGCCGTGTTCACACTAGCACAAGTTAGATCGGTCAGATCGATCTAAAAGTAGGCCGGCTTGAGAGGTGGTCTACTTTTAGTTCGAACTAAAAGTAGACTGGCTTAGTGCTAGTGTGAACAGTGCGATCTAAAACTAAACCGATCTACGTCCAGTCTCTTCAAACATTGGTCTGTCTTTCTTTCACCTAAGTCGCCCTCCAACGATACATGATTTAGATCACACTGGATTTAGATCGATTCAGATCGATCTAAAAGTAGACTCGAGAGGTGGTCTACTTTTAGTTCGAACTAAAAGTAGACTGGCTTAGTGCTAGTGTGAACAGTGCGATCTAAAACTAAACCGATCTACGTTCAGTCTCTTCAAACATCGGTCTGTCTTTCTTTCACCCAAGTCGTCCTCAAACGATTAGAACGCATCTGTCAATGCTCTGTTTCGTGCTCGGCTTTCTCGTACATATCTCAAAGATTTTCTTCTCTACAGTTCTTTCTTCCTCTTCTATTTAATAGAGCAAGCCTTCGTTGCTTTCTTCTTTTTGAAAAACTTGAAATTAATACGTCAGAGTTTTAAAATGTCGCATTTATTGCAAATCGATCGTTCAGTTGTCTGTCATTTTGAAATGTCAACATCGTTACTATGGATACATGGCGTATGATGCCGCTGACTAGCAAAATATCGTCTCAAGAAATTTGCCAGTGTGAACAGGTAAACCGATCGATCTGAACCGGTCTCAGCGTGAACACGGCCTTATATTCATTGTATAAACTAACATTTCACTAACATTATTTTGTAAAATAACATAAAAATGACATATCACTTTTAGCTCTCAGTTTCTGCCGAAGTAAACTAAATTGATAATGAGTAGACAGAGTAGGAATTTATTTGGCAACTAATTTATAAGATCTCTACATTTCGGCCTTAAATGTTTCTCGCCGTTGAGGTGCACTGTATGAGACAGTAAAGTAAGTAAAAAGTAAAATCCGTATTTAACGCCCGTAACTCCTTCAGTCGAAACTGTTCTCCCAGGAGGCAAACGGAAATGCAAATTCGTTGCTCAAAGTTTTGAGCATAATGTTAATTTTATTTATGGGTTGGTGGAGGGTTTTTTTTCATTTTTTCAGCCGCGAAAATTGTCGGATCCTCCCATTTCAGTAACATCAGAAAACGGATACCTTAATTGGAAATGCTCTAACTCGCAGTTTTTCAAAGTTAAAGTCCAGGGTTCATAGTAAGACTTTATTAGTAAGACTTTATTTAAAGAGGGTGACAGTGACACGTGACTAAAGAATCCATACTAGTGCTGTCCTTTACTGAGCCGCTTTGAAGCTGTGACCCTTTTCGCGGTAGTCAGTTTGAATTTGAATCAGTGATCTAAAGAATCTATGATTTTCCTTTAGAAGACTATTTCCAATTGTCTGACGTCATGCAATTCTGATCTCATGTAGTTTTGTTTTCAACTGAGTGATACTGTATTGGAATTAAGGCAGATAATGAGATTGGTGGTCTTAAAGAAACTTAATTACATCGTTTTTGAAAGATAACAGTTTCCTTAGCGGGCCTTAACCTTGACAGAGGAAAAAGTGGCAAGTGCACCATGCTGTAATACACAGTTCAGTAATGCTTCTTACCCGATTCTTAGTTCTTGAGCTTGACAACTTTTAAATATGATTTTATTTTCGTGAACAATTGGTGCATAATTAACGAGTATTTGGGATTTAATTTTTAAATATTTGACCCGAACTGTTACGTCATTGGATATGTGAACCACAAAAACCGCAACTACCATAACAAGACAAATAATATTTCTTTAAAGAATAGACTGTATCCCGCGGAGTGATGTTGTAAGAGATAGTATTTACCTGAGACGAAATTTCCTTGGACCTTCTGTCAGTTTTCAGTAAAACATGGCACGATTCTGCTTGAATCTTGAAAGTCTTCCTTGCCACTTCACTTGGAGAGAGCTCAAACAAGACATCACTGGTCCAACCGTAGAGATGAATATCGCAGACCTCGAAGAAGACTATGAAGAAGTTGAAGGTTGTGAAGTACAGTGGTACAACTTAATGGGATACTACAAGACCAAGCAAAAACAATTTCAGGAAGCAAGGGATTTATTTGGAAAGGCGTTGGAAAAGTGTTCGACCGAAGACAAGCAAGTCGTTACGCTTTCATGCCTGGCTTGGTTGTCTCACAGAGAAGCCGAGGACTACCTTGACAAAGTGAAACGAATTTTAAAAGGCAGAGATTACGGAAGGATCCCAGAAGTGATGGCCGAGAAAGCTTCTGCGATCGAATGTCAAAGGTGCATTTACGACTGCAAGATTTGAAGAAGCAAAACATTGCATTGATAAAGCTTTGGAAGACAGACCAAGCGATAAAATGATGAAATTCACTAAAGCCAAGTGTATGCAAAGTTTGCTGTTCAACGCGCCGAAAGCAGTTTCCCCAGAAGATAGTGAAGTCCAGGAAATCGAGCATATTTGGAAAGACCTCAGAAAAGAAACACGACAGGGAAACACTCCTAATTTTCACGCTCAGATATTGATCAATTATGCTGCGTTTTTGCAAAAGGTTCATAAAGAATACATAAAGAGTAGCGAACAATATGCTGTTGAAGCGGAAAACGTTGGCGGCTCAAATCCCGCTGTATTGCGAAAGGTTGCTCAGTTTTACATCCAGTCCGCAGGATATGACATTTCCAAGATAGAAAAGGCGGAAAAAATTCTAAAGAAAATTTTGGAAGCGAACACAAAAGAAGTTCCAAAGAGCTGACTTTCTATGACCAAGTATTTGTAAAAAGATACAGGAGCCGTATATTGGAAGTCCTGCGGAGCAGAAAGAAAGCATTATTTTCCTCAAGGCCGGCGCTACAATTAAAACAACACTGCAAGACATACCTGATAGTGAGGGAGAGGAAGTTGGAGGTGAGGTAAAGAGTGAAAGGGTGACTATCCATGAGCTTATGGATAGCGGTCGGTGTGCCTTCCATGTTTTGATTTTTTTTTTATTCTTCTTCAATGAACAATATATTTGAGCTAAACGGAATAACAATTGTGCCCTTAATTTAAACTTCACATCTCAAGCAATAAATAAGGTAGGTCGCTATGGTTACCAACACCGTTACTAAAACATGCTGTCAACTCTCTCTAAGTAGGACACCATTTCGACCAAGCTGTTCGCAAGGACAGTGCAGCATCGACTAGAAATGGGTGTCTATCATATCTTAGAGAGGCGTCTGCCTTAGAAAGGACAGTGCAGCATCGACTAGAAATGGGTGTCTATCTTAGAGAGGAGTCCGCCTTCAAGGGCAGTGCAACAACGATCAGACATAGGTGTCTATCATATCTTAGAGATGCGTCTGCCTTAGAAAGGACAGTGCAACAACGACCAGACATAGGTATCTATCATAACTTAGAGAGGCGTCTGCCTTAGAAAGGACAGTGCAGCATCGACTAGAAATGGGTGTCTATCATATCTTAGAGAGGCGTCTGCCTTAGAAAGGACAGTGCAGCATCGACTAGAAATGGGTGTCTATCTTAGAGAGGAGTCCGCCTTCAAGGGCAGTGCAACAACGATCAGACATAGGTGTCTATCATATCTTAGAGAGGCGTCTGCCTTAGAAAGGACAGTGCAACAACGACCAGACATAGGTGTCTATCATGTCTTAGAGAGGCGTCTGCCTTAGAAAGGACAGTGCAGCATCGACTAGAAATGGGTGTCTATCTTAGAGAGGAGTCCGCCTTCAAGGGCAGTGCAACAACGACCAGACATAGGTGTCTATCATATCTTAGAGAGGCGTCTGCCTTAGAAAGGACAGTGCAGCATCGACTAGAAATGGGTGTCTATCTTAGAGAGGAGTCCGCCTTCAAGGACAGTGCAACAGCGACCAGACATAGGTGTCTATCATATCTTAGAGAGGCGTCTGCCTTAGAAAGGACAGTGCAACAGCGACCAGAAATAGGTGTCTATCTTAGAGAGGAGTCCGCCTTCAAGGACAGTGCAACAGCGACCAGACATAGGTGTCTATCATATCTTAGAGAGGCGTCTGCCTTAGAAAGGACAGTGCAACAGCGACCAGAAATAGGTGTCTATCTTAGAGAGGAGTCCGCCTTCAAGGACAGTGCAACAACGACCAGACATAGGTGTCTATCATATTTTAGAGAGGCGTCTGCCTTAGAAAGGACAGTGCAACAACGACCAGAAATAGGTGTCTATCTTAGAGAGGAGTCCGCCTTCAAGGACAGTGCAACAACGACCAGACATAGGTGTCTATCATATCTTAGAGAGGCGTCTGCCTTGAGAAAGGACAGTGCAGCATCGACTAGAAATGGGTGTCTATCTTAGAGAGGAGTCCGCCTTCAAGGACAATGCAACAACGACCAGACATAGGTGTCTATCATATCTTAGAGAGGCGTCTGCCTTAGAAAGGACAGTGCAACAGCGACCAGACATAGGTGTCTATCATATCTTAGAGAGGCGTCTGCCTTAGAAAGGACAGTGCAACAGCGACCAGAAATAGGCCGTGTCTATCATATCTTAGAGAGGCGTCTGCCTTAGAAAGGACAGTGCAGCATCGACTAGAAATGGGTGTCTATCTTAGAGAGGAGTCCGCCTTCAAGGACAGTGCAACAGCGACAAGAAATAGGTGTCTATCTTAGAGAGGCGTCTGCCTTAGAAAGGACAGTGCAACAACGACCAGACATAGGTGTCTATCATATCTTAGAGAGGCGTTTGCCTTAGAAAGGACAGTGCAGCATCGACTAGAAATGGGTGTCTATCTTAGAGAGGCGTCTGCCTTAGAAAGGACAGTGCAACAGCGACCAGACATAGGTGTCTATCATATCTTAGAGAGGCGTCTGCCTTAGAAAGGACAGTGCAACAACGACCAGAAATAGGTGTCTATCTTAGAGAGGCGTCTGCCTTAGAAAGGACAGTGCAACAGCGACCAGACATAGGTGTCTATCATATCTTAGAGAGGCGTCTGCCTTAGAAAGGACAGTGCAACAGCGACCAGACATAGGTGTCTATCATATCTTAGAGAGGCGTCTGCCTTAGAAAGGACAGTGCAACAACGACCAGAAATAGGTGTACTGTCTATCTTAGAGAGGCGTCTGCCTCCTTAGAAAGGACAGTGCAACAACGACCAGAAATAGATGTCTGTCTTGAGAGAGAGCGCGCGGGATAAAGGGTATCCCACTTTGTTCAAAGAGTGCGTAGATCATCCTTTCTTCGAGCCCAGGCCACTCGGTTACGCGCGAGCGTGATATACAAGCATCAAGAGTTCCAGACTTCCGGTCAGTTATTACTTTTCCTTTGTAATAATCTCACAATGCATTGCGCGCGTACCGGAAGTCTGGAACTCTTGATGCTTGTATTGTGACGTCGTTTTGAAAATGGCACGATGGATGATGGAAAATCGAGGAAAAGTTCATGATCTGAGGATAAGTATAGCAACATATCTATTAGGTATAGATCCAAGCCTGCATGACGGCCTAAAGGATTGGACATTAGCACAAATTAAACCACAGGTATCCCGCGATCGTATTACACAGGAAGACCAAGAAAGAGGAGGCCATAATAGAGTGTATTCTGTTTTTCGTACCCCTATTCCCTTTATGCCGTTATACAGGCTAAATATTAAGGATACTGAACAGATATCATCTCATTCAACAATTGATATTAGAATTGTTGATTTGCTGATTTGACCATAATACACTCGTCCCAGGCTCTATCAGGACTGCGTTAATTAGTAAAACGTGAACGTCAGGGGAGGGGAGGGTACTTCTTCAGTGTTTGATATTAGTGATCGATAAAATTTAAATAAACTATACACAGAAAGAAACGAATAAAAATAGTTGTCATTCATGTTATGAATGTGGTATTTTTAATGGATTTAATCAGAAGTACCGGGTTTAATATGTGCGTGACCCTTTCATTCCCAGTCCCCTGGTCCGCTAACACAAATACTGTATACTAATTTTCTTATCTCTTTCTAGTAAAAAAAAAATAAGTAAAATATAAACATTTATCGGATTCCTGTGGTATTCTCCATGAGTATTTTTCATATTTTCAATGTGGAATGATGGGCTTCCTGTGGAATGACGCTAAATGAAGAATATTCCGAAACATGTCACCAAACATTCCAAGCGGCAAAGCATATTTTGCCATTTAAATCTCCATTTGAACTTCTTTGACAAAATAAATTACAGATTCTTGTTACAAGCTTTCCAACGATATGTGTTTCTTAAATGTCGCCAAAAAAATCGCGTCAGTAGAGTTTGCAACAAAATCCTTTTTTTCTCCGCAAAGAAGAAGATAATTCAAAATAATTTTAGCCACAGATTTATAGCTTTATACAGGTGTGCTAACGTGCGTAGAAATTGTTTTAAAAAACATTTACAACTAAGAGAAAAACGGCAAAAACCTCATTTTGGGATTCCTGTGGTAAACGGGCTTCCTGTGGTACTCATAAATGAAAATCGCCGTAAATCAAATTGCTTCTTTCGAAACAAAACTTATATATTCTGAAAGGTTGTATTGAGCTCTACAAGAATGTGTAATTATTTGAATTTCCTGTTCTTTCGTGGAGAAAACTCGGATTCAAAAGTGTGCGAACTCTTGTCGACAATGGAACATTGCGGGATCCCTGTGTATTATTGAACGATGTTGCCACAGGGATCCCGTAATTTCCATTTTCAGACAAGTTTCGTGCCGTATTTAACTCGACTTTTCTCCACGAAAGAACAGGAAATTTCAACTTCTAATTGCATATTCTTGTAGAGCTCAATACAACCTTTCAGAATATATAAGGTTTGTTTCGAAAGAAGCAATTTAATTTTCGGCGATTTTCATGAGTACGGCACAGGAAGCCCGTATACCACAGGGTTAAAAAAACGGAGGTTTTATCTTATTTTTAAGTGTTTTTCAAAACTGTTTCTTAGCACGTTAACAACTTTATATCAAGCTTTAAATCGCTGGCTAAAATGTTTTAATTATTTCCTTCTTTGCGGAAAAAAAACACGTTAAAAAAATACAATGATGATTTTTTTGTCTATTCTTGGTCACCCTGTGTATTCCAGTAACCAGGCCTTCTTCACCAAGGACAGCATGGCGACACGTGTGCAGCGATGTTTCTCGACTAAACACGATAAAACGAGCCCCAAAACACCAAGGAAATAGCAAGACAAAGGTAATTTATTATCAATGAATCCATTTATCGTGTTTTATCGATGTTTTCTGTACAAAGACGCTCTAGTTGGCACATTTCACTGTCACGTTGTAGTCATTTCATGTTGGTACAATTATTTGAGCACAAAGTGATTTTACGTTCACTAAAACTCATTCTAAAATGTCATAGCAGTTTATTTACGTTTGAGAATCTTTATAATGAAACATGAAAGTGTCAACTTGACTACATGTAGATTGATTGACATGCAATATGCATTGTAATTTACATAATGAAAGTTAGGTGTACGTGTACATGTAATGATCAATGTAACTTATGCGCATGCAAGTTATGCTGGACTCTCTTTCCTCCATGACTTCAGCTTGTCGGAGCGGATAGAAAGTGAGTCTGGGACTGGACTAGTCATGTCTGTGCTGTCTTGATTGCTGAGCCGATGTATTCTTCATTTCTGTTTCTTTTCAGATTTCATCCACATTAAGACCAAAGTCATCATTGTACATGGGAACAGTTCAAGATTAACACAACATTATAGTCCAGCCTGAATTGTGAGTTATTGGTAGTTGTGTTAATGAATGTTGAGAAGGAAACAATGGTGTGAGTGCAGAATATCATATGCAACTGATTACAGTGCTTACAAACCTTAGTTGTTATTTAACTCATTATTCAGAGTTCTGGCCTAACCGACCACAGTTTTGTGATATTCTGCAATCACCTCAAAACACCTTTGTTCAGCCAGTTGTCTGACCAGATCCACAAAATACAAAATATGATATAAAACTGTGCACAAAAGATCCTACATTTAGCATTTGAAACTCAAAATATCCACTGCCCCACTTCAAAGTGTTTTATAATACAAGCTGTCTATAGATGTGACCATGTTGATTGATAAGGGGTATCAAAATTTGATAATGGTCAAGGCAAAAGTTTGCGAGACTCTGAGACAAGGCATATTTTGGTGAGCCCGAGATGCTTTTTTCCTTTGTTTTCAAAATTTGAGACTCTGAGAAGGTTTTTTGTGTAAAAATGGGACCCACAAAATTTGACCAAAATTTTGCGAGACTCTGAAATTTTGCTGGGACAATTCAACACCCCTTTGATACATACATGTCATATTGAAGTACTTTGTGGACATGGATTACAACGTATAGTCAACACTTTTATATAAAGGTTGTGTCAAGTGAAAAGGGATGTTAATATGGTATTTTTGTATTTTGGAGAGTGACAGACATCCTGATCCCTTCAAGGTATCTTTCCAAACGTTTGGCACTGGTTTTGGTTTGGTTGGCTGTCTAAGTATCAATCAATACTTTGTATTTCTTGGGATTATTTGTACAATGAATCTATCCTAAAAAGGTTCCTTTTGGCTTGACACAGCCTACATGTATACAAGCATTACACACAAGTATAATGGTACGGTTTTGTGTCATTACTGCCTTTTATTGCATTCAGAATGTTTACAGTACTTTCTCTTGTGTCTGACACATAGCAAATACAGAACTGTACCAATAGCTTGTGTGAAATGCAATAAAGACTAGATTTAAGTAAAGAGAAACACATTGGATGAGGTACAGACATCAAATCCATGGAACAAAATAAAGACTCAGCTATTCATAGTTTGAATCTTTACAAAGAAAATCCAATCCAATGATACATGTGTCTATGTACCACTGAGTCACTTTGGGTACAAAATCTTTTTTTATTCCATTTGCCTGTTTTATTTCCATGGATTTTGTATCTGTACTTCACTCCAATTGTGTTGATAAAGAAACAGAGCACAAAGACATCAAAACTTGCCATGTATTACATGTACCTTGATTATCAGCTCCTAGAATCAGGTTAATATGTTGCATGTATTAATGCTTTGTGCTCATTGTTAGAGTAGTATTACCCAGTCTCCATGAATATCAAACTCATTATATCAAAAGATTTATTACATCACTTTTTCAAAGTTATCCATTGGATTTAAGCAATGTGATGTTATACGGTCTTACATTCTCAACAGTGTTTTCTCTAGAATGATTTACCTCTAAAATTGAAATATTATTACAGTCAACGAACATCACGCGTGAACACTTTCTGTGCGATTATTCGAAGATTTAAATGAATATTCATAAATTAAAACAATTCTACGTATCTTCGAATCTTAGATTTTAATCTTACCTTTCAAGCTTCAATTCTCGCAAGTGAATCAATAAAGAATCAAAATAAATTTTAAAAAGATGCTTTATAAACTTGTTGAGAAAGTTAGCAATAATATGATAAGTTTTACATGTAAAAGCAGACAAGCACTTTTCATTCCCGACACAGTACTGTAACAATTTCTTCTCTTATATGACTTGGAAGTGGTCTTCCGGGATAATAAAAGCCTCCCATGTTATTTTTTGCCATAATTCAGAACGTACATATAAACAATAAATTAAAAGCGCGGCAACTGAGTAACGGTGACACAATGCAAGACACAATCACATGGTCTCGACTCTCGACACAGTTTTTTCTCAAGGAAGCGATTTCAGGGGGATTTCAGTTATTATGCCTATAAGGCTAGGGTCGAACTTAATTCTCAGTTGCCGCTCCAATGTCGCAGGAAATGCCGAACATACAATGCAGCTGTCGAACAGCTGTGTTCACACTAGCTGGGACTTTTCGATCTAGAATTAAGACGTTAAATGTTTACATAGCAATCAATGGTTAGAGTATAGCGTTCACTACCCTGCGAGCAGGGTTTTTTTTCTACTTGCCCAGGAAGGTAGCGACGAGAAAACAAACCCCTGCCGGGGTTTGTTTTCTCGTCGCTACCTTCCTGGGCGAGTAGAAAAAAAACTCTGCTCGCAGGGTAAGCGTTCACACACGCGATAAGTTACCGAGCTGAGCTGTCACATTGCTGTCGTCACTCCTATCATTGTCGGGAATTCAATCGCGCGCCAAGTTGAAAAAAATGGCTGAAGACGTAGCGAAAGCCAAATACTTGAAGCTAAACGATATTATTATTCGCCATGAATTACTCGCTAGAAACTTCAACAAGAGACAAGAAGAACTCGGTACCATTAGCGCCAAATTCACACGCTTAATTAATTCAATTAACTCAAGAACTCATTTGATTGGTTGCTTTTGTTGTGGTACGGCTACAACCCTAGTTCGGAAATGGGGTCGAAACGTCTCAGTAAACATTGGCTTTTTCTTTGAAGTTTAGCCCTTTGCCGGCAATAGTTCGTGGTATTCAACTTCGTGTGTGAACGCTTATGTAAACATGACCGGCTTTAATCGAGAAGAAAGTCCCAGCGTGAACGCAGCCATAGAATCAGACGCCGCTCTTTGTAGAACTTCAAAGTAGGCATGACAGGTTCGGCAACGTTTGACCCTAGCCCAGTCAATGATTTAAAAACATTACAAACACGGAAAAATATTTATTGAACACGGAAATAAATATTCTATTATTCAATCGAATATTTCCAATAATTAACTCTAGATTCAAATCTTCTTTTGATCAATCGTATATTCCAGACAAACATTCAACTGTTAATTGAATAATTGAAGATAGTTGTTCACGCGTGACGTTCGTTGACTGTAACAACAGTTTTTATTACTGATACCTTCATTCCCTAAACACTCTAACATTCATATTGTACATAAATATTTTCCTAAATTTCTACTGAACATCCTAGTTGTCATGAGGTCTGCTATTCAATTAAAGTTGATTTAGTTTGTGATAAATGGCACGGTGGTTATGTAAATCAGTCTTCATGATCTCCAAACAATATTGCATGGTTACTGGTCTGATATTCAATTGCCCTATATCATTATGATGTAACGGCTTATTTATGAGGGGGACAGAATCGTGAAGAACAATAGAAATTTGAACTAAATCTGCTCTGCTGAGGTTCGCTAGATTTCAAATTGGCTAGTTTCCAGATATTATGTTCATCGATACTTTTCCCACAATATTTACTGTGTTTGGTGACTTTTATCGCTTTCAGACCATCTGTAAAATACATTTATTTGGGAAATCCTTTGTGTTGTTGCTGTTTTGTCCCCCTCTAGCGACCATGATCCTTAGCGTTTAAACAATAGATTGTTTTGATGTGACGTCATAGTGGTATAGGGCAATTGAAGTTGATTCAGTTTGTGATAAATGGCATGGTGGTTAACCAACAGAATTTCCACCAGAAAACGACATGCAGATGTTGTCATGTCCCCTTGAATCTCTTGTAATCACTGCAGGCACATCTTTATTTTGGAGAAGCACCGAGTTATTCTCAATGATTCTGTCCATATAAATAGAGTTTGATAACTTGGAGACTGGGTTATGCTACAAATGTACATAATTAAACTTCATAAAGCGCATTCACACTTGATTGATATTATAGTTCAAATGTTTAACTTGCAACTGATTGAAGTGCATACTGTACTGTGCATTCATTTTTTATTGGCTGAAAGTGTTAAAAGATTGGTTCTTTCGTATGTCTCAAGTTAATTGGCAAGTACTCCCTCCCATTTAGGTGGGAGATTTGTTACATTACAGATTGCACTTCAACAATAATTCTTGTAATGGTTGTGATGTCCCACTTGTGTTGTGGTGACTAAGACTCTGATTCAATAATTATTATTGTTTGACCACCAATAATTGATCATAGTTACAGTCTTGTGTGAATGCACTTTAAGTCATGGTTTCTATTGGCAATTTCAAATAATGCGCCTATCAATGGGGAAGGGGAGACAGGGGGAGACAAGAATTCCAAGACTTGTCAAAAGTTGATAAACTTATTTACACATAATTTGTCAAATTCCACCACCATCGGGGAGGCCTTGTCTGTCAAACCTCCCACTCACCCTCCCCCCTCAGGCTTGACATTGATAGGTGCATAAGTAGTCAGTGGTATCACATCAGTCTGAGATTGCAATGAATTATGGGAGACATTGGAGCAACTGTAAAGAAACTTGAATCATATTGTTGCTATGGTTACAAGTTCTCCCATATTCTTTGTTGATACAGACTGATAATTTTCCATTGACCATATAAGGCATTCAGAATCGGCCATTAGAAACCTTGACGTGAAGTTTAATTATTGGATTTGTAGAAGTGCAAGCATGGATACCATGAAACAGTACTTGGTAAATAGTACTAAATAGAACAACTGTTTAGTGTTGTTTACTCTGTACTTAGTTTCTGGTTCTAGTGGTTGCAGTATTACATAAGTTAATGATATACAGTCATTCTCAAAAAGGTTGTCCAGATGAAGACTACAACACTACAATAAAGTCATGTGATTCATTATGTAATCAATTTCCTCGCGTGGAATTTCAATTTGAGATGCAAAAGTACACGGGATTGTGAGAATTGAATGTAATGCTGCTGGTATCAACTCGCAGTTCCACGCGCATAAATTAAAAACATAATGAATCACGTGACTTTATTGTAGTCTTTACATCTGGACAACCTTTTTGAGAATGACTGTATATGATATGTAATGTAATATAATATGCAGTATCTTAGTTTGTATTGATGTAAATCCTTTATTTAAAATCACAATAAAAACCTTTAACAAAAAAAATGTAGTTTAATGATATGCCATCTCTATAGGGTACACACCCTTTTTGGTTAGTACACTTTTTCCTATCAACTTCTACCTTTCATCACCTACCCCCTCCACTGGGCCCCTAGACCTCTAGGGCACACATCCTCCACCTCTAGGCCCCTCCACCTCTAGGCTCCTCCTCCTCTAAGCCCCTCCACCTCTAGGCCCCTCCACCTCTAGGTCCCTCCTCCTCTAGGCTCCACCATCTCCAATCTCCACTTCAAGGCCCCACCACCTCCACATGACCCTTCCAGCACCTAGTATCAGTGGCTTCCCCGATTTACGACCATTTAGCCTACATAGCGGCTCTGACTGCCCAGACCAGAGCCGTCCTTTAAGACCATGGTTAGCAAATCAAAGGCTTCCCTGGGATTGAAGGTAATCTAAAAGAATGCCAAATCCCTTACCCACTATAGACCCCACAGTAGTATACTGTGACATTCATGTTAGCTGCTAGGGTGGGGTGAGTGTAAATATGAGTGTTAGAGATAACCATAATATACTACCCAGTGAAAAAGGATGATAGGATGACTCTTCAAGACTTGTGATCAAAGAAAACTAAGCTGTTGCTGCTGCCGCTCTAACTAATGCCTCCCCCTTCCTAATTACAGTGAATACATTCCATTACTAATGAAATCAAAATACAATAATTAATGACTTGGAAGAACAAAAAGAGAAACACTATGAATTACTGTATGCAGGTTGGACACTGATTCATAAAGAATCTCAAACAGCCATGTGATGGTTACTATGGTTACTACTATAAATAATGGTTCCTTATTAGATATGCAAATCTAATTTATTCAATGCTGATGAAATATTTGTTATTAATTCATGAAGAATTCCCAGAGGAATACCTAATTTGATATGCAGTTTTAATACTTATTTCATGCATGTACAATAAATTATTCACTGATTCCTTGTTATATGTCACGCATGACCAGTAATTCGAACATTTGAAATCAACATTTCAAATAATGGTATGAACATTTCAAAGTCCAACGGAATCTCCTACAGACCACTAAATATTTTCTCAAAAACGTTCTTAAAATTAAAGTGGATGAAAATTTGTGCCAGCTAAGTCTACATACTCTGCAATCACAACAGCCTGAGTAAATAGATATATTCATGGAGATTTGATTTTTATGTCAGAATGTTCGAGATGTGAGTCTAGTTCATTTGAATGTTCCAATTTACTGATCACACATGACAGTTTGCCAGTTTTCAAAAAATTGAATATCAAATGAAAAATGATAATGAACACTTTATCATATGACCCATTTTTCCTGACTCGCACGCTCTTAATAAAAACATTGGAAAAAGTCATATGATGGGGTCCGACGTGATGTCATAAGTCGGTCCGAAAAAAGCTGTATTTCCCGACTTGTGCGCTCCATTGAAAAAAGAGGGTCAGATTTGGGTCATATGATAAAATGCTTATTGACTGAGTTAGGTCGGGCAGGACAGGAAAGGATCTCGCCAATGACCTCAAGCCAAATATTTTCCCATCCTTCCCTCTAACTTTTAATAAGCACATAATATTCTACAATCGGAAGCACAAGATACTGATTCTAATAATGTTATCTACAGTTGTATTTGAATTTAGAATTGTAATTGAATAATAATTGTTCACAAGTTCTCTTCACCAGTGATGAAATTTACTGCCAATCAAATTAAAATACCAAAATAGTACCGCAGTTTAATCCAATCAGAACTCAAGCAAAGTTGATCATAATTTCAATATTTATTCATCTTCAGTCAAGAACCTCCGTGAATGCTGCTCAAGTGCCTTATTTGTGTAAACAACAGTTTTTGCTTGTTACTCAATTACAAATCACTGAAATGCCATATATTAGTCACAGTCGCTCGATTTCAATTTGTCTTCAATTTTACAATAGCAGTATTTCACATTATCTCTAGACACTGTTTGAAATCGTTTAAGCTGCTGAGAAATATAAAGCTTTTCTACTGATTTTTCTGTCATGAATTATTCACAAGACCTCATTTAAAAATCAGTTATATTAATCAGTTCAAGAATGTATTCAGCTGATCACAAGCCTTAAATGCATTACCCGGCATCACAATTCCAAAGTACAGCATAGCATGATTGACCCTGTACCCATATTTACACTAACCTTCACTCTGTTGGCTGATATGAATGACACCAAGATAGAGGCTAAATCACATGGACCAGAGGCAGAACGACTAGGGTTTAATAGGGTTAGACTACTGCTTATGTACAGTCCTTGTGTTCTATGTGATGTAACCTCTACCAAGATACATCCATGAAGTCTGCACAGACGACCTCGAACACGTGTTTCATTCCAACACCAGGGAAGCCTTCGATTCACAGGTTATGAACTCAATTCTGACTCCAATGAGAAACAGTACTCACCCGAAATGCCTGCCTACTGGCCCACGAGGTAGTATAACCTATAGTAACTGGCCGAACCAGAGATGTTGTGACCGACAAACACCAACAACACCAAACAACATGGACGCCGCCATATTGAATTCATAAGTCCCGTATGTTCAAAGCGTGAGGGACTGGAAACTTTTTGCAAATTTTTTTTTCAAATATGAATTCAAATGATTTTCTTGACTCTTCAGTGCATCTTTCAAATTACCGCAGTGTCTTTCTCTCCAATCAGTTGCTATGAAAACATGTTTTTTTCGTTTTTTTTCTGCGAAGCTTTGGGTTCCCTGTTCCCTGTTGCAAAAAGTGCAACACTGTACCACAGGAAACCCAAATCTTTACAATTCGCAAAAACAATCGAATAATTTTACTGATAATATTATTAGAGGAAAATACTTAGCACGCACAAAGAAAGCACCGAGGACTACGGAACAGTTTTAGTTGCTGCGGTTTTGTTGATTTTTTTTTTGCATCTGAAAATTCAAGCCCACCTCAGGGAGCCCAATATAATCAGAGTTTGGAGAGCTTAATTTTTTTTCACTTTTCACATACAGCTCTGAAGTGCATCACTTATATGATCGATTAAACACAACGTGGAAGAAACAAACAATATAAATATAAAGATACTAATTTTTATTGCATATATGAATACTCAGTTTGTTACTTTTAACTATTACAGTGCGACTACACTAACCAAGGCCATGCACCCAAACAAATTTTGAATCAAATTTTCTAATCACATTTGTGACGCTGAATAACAGAATGATGTCAAATTCTACAATTTAATCTGCTTCTTGTTTCACTCTTGATCATATACATACACATATAAAGTTAAATATATGCTTTTAAAGCGTAAATTCGACAATTTGTGCAGATTCTATTGTTTAAATACTCAATTGTGATTGGATAATTTGTATGAAAATTTGTTTGGGTGGCCTTGGTTGGAGTAGTCACACTGTAACTTATTTCAAAAACACAGTTTAAAACACATGGTCATTTGGGGCCAAAAGGTGTGCAAAATGGCCCAAAATGAAAATATTAATCTAGTTATGCTATTATTAAAGATATTATGTTATCAATATGGTCGTTGGAGTTTCGTGAAGACAATGGCTCGTCGATCGGCGCGATATCAAACAGAATATTGAATCTGTTGAATATTTTCTTTCTACGTATCACAGTATTATCGCATGTATTTATATATATAATTCCCATTTCGTCCCATTCCGGCCCGTTTCGTTTCGTTTCGGAAATTACGGTAAGCCTGCCTCCGGCCTCTTTTCAGAGTGACATAATGCATATTTTTTGCTTACGCTCATGCTTGCATTGCCTGTCTTAACACAGTATTTGTAATTCAACATTTCTCATGCCTACTTTTGTTATTGCCTGCCGTACAGTTCCAGTTCTTTGACCCTCCATGATATGATAAGCTACATTTGTAGATAGATCTATCAGTATATGACAGTGCAATCAATTCTCTCTAAACTCCCAAGATATGCATACTTTTGTCGGGTTCCTGCAGCAGCACATCCTTGGGAACCAGGGGTATTTTCCAGATGTCGCTCGTGAGAAACGAGCAACAGAATATACATGTACCTCTGGGTTGATCCCAAGGATGGTAACTGCACTATTTACCGTGAACTAAAGACGGCAACTTAGTTTAACATTTTTATTACATGTAGTGTAGTATCTAATGGTGCCAAATAAAAATTGTCATTGGTAATATGCAAAACAAACAAGTGTGACCACCTTCAATGTATTTGAAGACTTTGGTCTCAACCTAAAACTATCGAATGTCTCACCATGTTGAACGATGAGTTAAAATAAAAATTGTCATTGTCATTGGTTAATATGCAAAACAAACAAGTGTGACCACCTTCAATGTATTTGAAGACTTTGGTCTCAACCTAAAACTATCGAATGTCTCACCATGTTGAACGATGAGTTAAAATAAAAATTGTCATTGTCATTGGTTAATATGCAAAACAAACAAGTGTGACCACCTTCAATGTATTTGAAGACTTTGGTCTCAACCTAAAACTATCGAATGTCTCACCATGTTGAACGATGAGTTTACTCTGTTTTTCGTCTTGTAAATATCTTCATCTTTCTTTGCTTTGGATCACGCATTTGTCCTTCATAATCACTATGCCTCATTTCTTCTCTCCCATCCCTTTCATTTTCTCTTTCCTGTCTTCTTGTGAACCTTATTCTTTGGTTTCTTGTAAAAACGCTTTCCTTGCCTGTTATTACTGTGCTTCGCTTCTTCTCTTCCATCCCTTGCATCACTTCCTTGTTCCCTTTCTTGCAAATCTTTATCCTTCTTTTCAGATGTTTTTGTGGTGTCTTTACTTTCCTTTTCATCATCCTTTTGTCCCTCGTGGTCGCTATGCGTCACTTCTTTGCTCCCATCCATTTTACCACCTCCTTGTTTCATTTCTTGCGATAATTCTTTTTCCTTCTTTTCAGATGTTCTTGTGGTGTCTTCACTTTCCTTTTCATCATCCTTTTGACCCTCGTGCTTCACTTCTTCTCTCCCATCCTTTTCACCACCTCCTTGTTTCGTTTCTTGCAAATCTTTATCCTTCTTTTCAGATGTTCCATCTGTCTCTGCACTTTTCGTTGGGTTATGTGTTTGTCCCTCGTGATCACTATGCTTCCCATCTTCTCTCCCATCCCTTTCACCATCTTGTTTCATTTCTTGCAATTTTTTCTTCTTCTTTTTAGATATTCCATCTGTCTCTGCACTTTTCGCTGGGTTATGTGTTTGTCCTCGAAAATCTTTATCTCTGTTTTGAGATGTTGTTGGTCTATCTGCACTTTTCCTTGGATCATTTGCACCCTTTTGTCTCTTGTAATCACTTTCTTCTCTTCCATCTCTTTCACGTCCTACTTGTTTCCAGGGAGGTTGTCTTCTATCATTTGTGCTACCTCTTTGTTCTGTTTGGTGTGATGCTCTTGGTTCCTCTACACTTTTCTTTGGATCATAATTTCGTCCCCCACGATCACTATGCTTCCATTGTCTTCCGTACGATGCACTACCTCTTTGTTCTGTTTGGTGTGATGCTCTTGGTTCCTCTACACTCTTCTTCGGATCATAATTTCGTCCCCCACGATCACTATGCTTCCATTGTCTTTCGTTCCATGCACTACCTCTTTGTTCTTTTTGGTAGTTTTGTTCCTTTGGATACCTTTGGAAATCTTGTTGTCTTGTGTCCTGGCTTGTGTTCCTTCTGTTGCCTCTTTGGTTGTCATCATAATGGTAAATAGTTATTTCAATACTTGTGTCTTGATAAACACGGTTAATAATATCTAACACATTGTCCCAGTCTAGTCTGTCGAGACCACACCCTATTTTGGGCATACATAGATGAGTGACGCCATGATCAAGGTTGTGCTTTTTCATTTCTTGCAGTGAATTGTTGATAGTTCCATATGATGGCTTCTTCCAATAATTTTCTTTTGTGACCTGAATGACAAATTAATTTGCAGGATGAAGAGAAGGAAGACAGGAATGGAGGAGGGAAGGGAGGAGGGAAGGGAGGAGGGAAGGGAGGAGGGAAGGGAGGAGGGAAGGGAGGACGTAAGGCAGGACGTAAGGCAGGACGGGAGGCAGGACGGGAGGGAGGGAGGGAGGGAGGAAGGGAGGAAGGGAGGGAGGGAGGGAGGGAGGGAGGGAGGAGGCAGGCAGGCAGGCAGGCAGGCAGGCAGGCAGGCAGGCAGGCAGGCAGGCAGGCAGGCAGGCAGGCAGGCAGGCAGGCAGGCAGGCAGGCAGGCAGGCAGGCAGGCAGGCAGGCAGGCAGGCAGGCAGGCAGGCAGGCAGGCAGGCAGGCAGGCAGGCAGGCAGGCAGGCAGGCAGGCAGGCAGGCAGGCAGGCAGGCAGGCAGGCAGGCAGGCAGGCAGGCAGGCAGGCAGGCAGGCAGGCAGGCAGGCAGGCAGGCAGGCAGGCAGGCAGGCAGGCAGGCAGGCAGGCAGGCAGGCAGGCAGGCAGGCAGGCAGGCAGGCAGGCAGGCAGGCAGGCAGGCAGGCAGGCAGGCAGGCAGGCAGGCAGGCAGGCAGGCAGGCAGGCAGGCAGGCAGGCAGGCAGGCAGGCAGGCAGGCAGGCAGGAAGGAAGGAAGGAAGGAAGGAAGGAAGGAAGGAAGGAAGGAAGGAAGGAAGGAAGGAAGGAAGGAAGGAAGGAAGGAAGGAAGGAAGGAAGGAAGGAAGGAAGGAAGGAAGGAAGGAAGGAAGGAAGGAAGGAAGGAAGGAAGGAAGGAAGGAAGGAAGGAAGGAAGGAAGGAAGGAAGGAAGGAAGGAAGGAAGGAAGGAAGGAAGGACAGTGGAATGGAGGGAGGTAGGAAGGAATAAATAAGATAAATGGGTGTTAGTGTTGGTTCATGTGTTGATATAAAGGTGGATGGAAGAAAGGATGGATGAATGGATGTGACATGATGAATTGTATGTACTTGTACAGTAGTGTACTAATCAATGATCAAACAATCTATATTTCTGCAAACATAGATTTATTTTACCCACCAAGTAGTAAATAAACCGTTGGTCTCTTTCAAGTACTGCCATTCCTCCTCGTCTTTGTTCTATCAGAGAAACCATATGAAATGCAATAAATAAATGGAAGAATTTCAAAGGAGAATTTGTATTTTGATCACAAGTCACTTACGAGCTGTTCTTGTATGGACCCATTCAATTATGACATGCATAATGTATGATTCTCATCACATTCAATAATTATTGCCATTGTGTAAGGGAGGAGGATTTGTACTTGTCATGTTCCCATAACATAAAACTTATTTCTAATAAGTATTTTTACTTTGCAGAATTAAACATCAAAATAATATCCCCACATGATGTCAACATGCCCACCATTGTAGAGGTCTTCCCTGTCACCTCCCTCCCTTGGGATTAACAGCTGATACATATGTACACGTAGAGTTGCACATGCATTAGATACACATCAATTAATGACAATACCATACTTTGATCTAGCAGCTCTTGAACACCACCAAACATCTTCTTAAACATGACAGCAATTCCTTTACCCATATTTACATCGGCACTAATACAGTGAGCCATTGAGTAGTTGGCAGGACAGGTGAAAAGGTCACCTGTGATCTCTTTGATGCTTGCCCTTTCTTGTTTGGGCTGAAATTGATAAGAAGCATTTAGTATAGCAAGGAATTTTTCTTAAAAATGAAAATAAAATAAATTGAAATGGATACAATGGAACAAGAAAATGGGATGGAATGCAACTGGATTTATATGACTTTGTTGTCAGTACTTAAAACCGAATAAAGTAGAAATAAATGAAACAGAATAAAATGGGAGTGAATGACGGGAGAAATAAAAAATAAAAGATAAATACAACAGGATATTAATTATAAACTGTCATGAATTATAAACATGCTTACTTCATTATTGCAGGCCATTTTTCTTGACTTGTTATTTTTTCTTGGTGAATCGCTATAATTACTGTGGAATACAGCAAATAGGAAATACATAACTTATACATTTATAGATAACCCACTTTCTTTAAAGACTCTGTGTCGCAGCCCATGATGCTTTGCACTCACAAAGTATTTTCAGAGATTTTAAATCAGAAGAAAATGTGGAAAATTTTAGCATATCATGTGTTCTATTGACAGGTGCATGTAAGTTTACACAACAACAACAACAACAATAATTTTATTACCTAACGTTTTCTCTTTTACACAAAATCAAGCAACGCCTTGCACCATGGGCTTGGCATAGATAGGGTCTTCCCTAATAACTTACATACAATGTATTTCCCCCAACCCCTTTCCCCTAGGGATGTCCAGCTTGGTACAGGTAATTAACCAAATAATCTTGTAGCCTCATTGTCGGCATTTTATTTGTGGAACTTGGGTTTTATGATGTAAGGATTATAAGTGGTTATAGTCTCCCCTCTCCTCCCCTCTCCTCCCCTCTCCTCCCCTCCCATCTCCTCCCCCTACTTTTTCCGCATACTGACCACAGGTCGCCAGACCGAATGCAATAATGGAGGAATCAGTAAATCTCATTTATTGTGTACATAGTTAGTGATATGATAGAGTGCATTACCATATGTCTGTGAAATAGTACTATTACTAAATAGTACTAAATAGTGTTATCTCTATTGTTTTCTATTGTTTCATCAGTGCTATTTAGTACTAATTAATTAGTACTGTTTCACGGACATATGGTTTGCACTCTACAGCCATCGTTTCAAAAAGTATAATTATAACAAAAAGAAACCTACAAGATTTTAGAGCGATTCTACAAAAATGTAAAAAGTTATAGCGAGTTGAAATCACAAAGATTTGTATGGGAAATTGAGTTTTGGACTGACTAGCCTCGTTTCCATGCAATTGCTAGAATTCAAATGGTTATAACTTTATGGTGGTTTCATTTAAATTGATGGGCTTTTAGTGTATTACTAGACTATGTATGGTCTTTCAAAAAATGATATTATATTTATTAAATTCGTATTTTTTCTCAGTTTATGCAAATTATTCCGCCATTATTGTGCAGTCGGTCTATATATTCCCGGCGTGGGCAATTGATAAAATTGATAATCGATAATAATCAATAAAATCGATAAAAATTAGCTAAAATTATCGGTTAAATCGATAAAAATCGATAAAAGGGTTTGTTGTGAGTAATCGATAATTAACGATTCTCCATTTGACAATATCGATAAAATCGATAATTTAATCGATAATTATCGATACTTATTATTATTGTTATTATAATCGTAGATGTAGATTAAAATATCGAAGAAAAAAAGAAAAATGTCTAACAAATTTGATTTTGTACATGAATGCCTTTGCCAGTTACATGGACATTATCGATACTTGATACATGTATATTGAACGGAAATATTTGTGAACTAATTTATGACTATATATAGGCCAGAAATGAAATAACAGAGTGTAACCAGTTTTAATAATTGAATCTTTTTAGTCCCATCTGTTGAAGACTGTTGAATATTTAGATTAAAAAGTATATGAGAGAAAGAAGATGGCGTCAAGAAGCCCACACAAACTGCCACAAAATTGTAATTGATATCGCAGTGCGATTAAAACAGTGTTTGGTTGCTCATTGCGTGACTCGGTAGAATACTGATGCTTTCGGCTTTGTAAAACACGATTTCACAAACTCAACGAATCATAAATGACAAAGACAATAGTTTATTTGATACCATAAATATATCCATACAAATATAAATAGCATATAAATAAACTAGACATCGCAGCGTGATTAAACAATTTAAGATAATTCCTCTGTATATCTTCCCAAATTGAAAAATCGCTGAAATTTTGCAGGTGAGTTATTTTTGAGTTTTTATTGTCAGAAAAGTAAAAAAAAATGGGGGTCATTGCGCTTGTTTCAGTCACAGGAATAAAGACTTGAAACTGTGGTAGTGTCTTGTGGTCTTTATTTACTATACCTGTACAAATTTCCAGCGAATTTCAGCATTTTTTAATGTCTCCCCTCACCCTCTCCCCTGGGGTGTGGGGAGACACTAAAAAATGCTAAAATTCGCTGGAAATTTGCACAGGACTATAGTAAATAAAGACCACAAGACACTACCACAGTTTCAAGTCTTTTATTACAGTATTTACAGGAAAAAATATTTTTACGATATTCTCCACAAAACCACAGCTTGGGCTTCCTGTGGTTTCAGTAATTATTTGGTCAGAATACTGACCATGCGGTATTAGCCATTACCTAAACGAGCAGGGAACTGGGGATGAGTTAATTATTAGAATTAATGCAATTATGAAATTAAGTTATGACATGAAACAGCATGTTGAAATTAGTATCTGTGCAAAGTTTGATGTGATTTGAGCGAATTCCGCGCGTTTGCCCCAATTCAAAATGGCGGACGAAAGCGTGAAGTGGCTACAAACCGAGAATTGGATGCTTGTGAGTTGTCACTTTTAAAGCATCAATGACACCGTCGTTCAAGTATACTTCTAGTAGAGAAAGAAGTGCATAAATATAATAGAAATCCTTTCAATCAGTCATTGCATTAGAAACAAAATACCATAAACCGGGCATAAAAGGTCTTATCAAGGGCTGATTATAGTGATTTCATGTCATGGATATTTTGACATCTAAAAATACTTCATTTCTATCCTTACCACTTTCTTTTCATTGTCTGGATTACGAAGGGTGTTGAAAGAACCCTCGTTCCATGTAGAAACGGTGAAAATATCGTCCAAAATTCTTTATGACGTCCAACAAACATGCATCCACGTTTCGTGTAAACTTGGAAAATTCTAGGAAATTGTTCACCGAAGCGAGGCAGACCGAATATTAATAAGATTGATCATTATAATGTGTTACGGTATCAGTATTATATAAATAGTAATAATTAATTTTCGTATTTTAATCTTATTAGATTGTAAAGCGCCTCTGGACGTTTATGCAAGAAGCGCTATATAAGAAATAATATTGTTATTATTTATTAAAATTGATTTTTCTTTGTTTCGTTTGTGATACGATGCATTCGTCAGGATATTTTGCCAGACCACAGGCAGCCCAAGCAATCAACATGTAAAAGTTAAGAAAAATAAAAACTTCTATGAAATGAAAAATATCTTGTGTCTTAATTGCCCTATACCACTATGACGTCAAATCAAAACAATCTATTGTTTAAACGCTAAGGATCATGGTCGCTAGAGGGGGACAAAACAGCAACAACACAAAGGATTTCCCAAATAAATGTATTTTACAGACGGTCTGAAAGCGATAAAAGTCACCAAACACAGTAAATATTGTGGGAAAAGTATCGATGAACATAATATCTGGAAACTAGCCAATTTGAAATCAAGCGAACCTCAGCAGAGCAGATTTAGTTCAAATTTCTATTGTTCTTCACGATTCTGTCCCCCTCATAAATAAGCCGTTACGTCATAGTGGTATAGGGCAATTGTTGTATTATTTATAGATAAAGTCATTTCTGGTAGTTTTATCCACATTAGACGCTGTTTTTATTATTTTTCCCCCTCAGTACTAATACAGTGCCAAGGCAGGAAACTACGAGCGCTACCTCCAATAGCCTGCGTCACATCCGGACTTTTCTCTCGTATAGTCCGAGAGAAAAGTCCGGATGTGACGCAGGCTACCTCCAACGGCTACCGCTCGATTTTTTCCCCTAAAATCCCTCAATTTCCCCCAAAAACTCCACAGCACCAAAGGACGATGATAGGACATTGCCAAACTCTTACCTTGAGCCAAAAAATCGAAACTAACGGCATATTTTCTGCTCGTTTCATGCGATGAACGATCCAAATTTCAGTTCGTCTTCACCGTGTTTCATCCCGTGTTACTACTATTTGCATGAAGTCACATGATCAGCTGCAAAACTTCTAGAAGGGCTAGTGCGAATTACCGGTATGCACTCTTTTCTTCGCTGATTTTGGACCTTCAGTGATATTTATGCTGGGAGTTCAAGGTTCTCGGTGATTTTCAGGGTATTTCTTGTGATTTTGGAGGGGGTCTTAGTTTTGTATTTATTTATTTATTCTATAAAACGAAGACCCCCCTCGAAAATCTCCAAAATGCTTGAATATCGCACATTTGTTGATGTCTCACAGGCAGCCCAAGCTGTGATCTTGTGAATAATTGTAGAGAATGTATGTAGAATTACAAAATAACGTATAATGGCACATACGTTGTCAATAAAGGACTGAAAATTCACCACAGCGTTGATAATTTACTGTTCTATTGCCCTGATGTGTTAGTTTTGCGTTTTAGGCCGTTTTTAATTTTTTTCTCCCTTAACCTGTTTCCAGCCTTCTCTTCTCTATGGGATTCAAGGAAAATTCATTGGATGACTCGGAATTCACTCGAAAAGGCGATATCGATATCGATCTATTTATTGTATATTGTATATGCGATATCCCCATCCGGTTTGCTTCTCAGCCAATCAGCGCGCGAGTTTCATATGAGCTATGGGATTCTATAGGTAAATTCATTGGCTGACGAGGGAATTCCACGTTGAATTCACGAGAAAAGGCGATAGAACAGTAAATTATCAACGCTGTGGTGAATTTTCAGTCCTTTATTGACAACGTAAGTGCCATTATACGTTATTTTGTAATTCTACATACATTCTCTACAATTATTCACAAGATCACAGCTTGGGCTGCCTGTGATGTCTTTGAGAGTTCGAGATAGATAGATAGATATAGCGCACCTAGCTTAATTTAAACTCAAATAAAACAGCAGGGTAGTCTGAGTCAGTGGCTAGTACTGGCTCTGATATATATCAAAAGGAGCCCTGCGAGTCTGCGACACATATATACAAATATACAATAAATAGATCGAAAAAATAATTATTATAATAATAAGGTGGAGTTCCAGGTTATCGGTGATTTTCAGGGCATTTCTCGTGATTTTGGAGGGGGTCTTCGTTTTGTAGTTGTTGTTTTTTTTTTTTGGGGGGGGGGGGGGGTTTCTATAAAACGAAGACCCCCTTCAAATTGCTTGATTATCGCAAATGTGTCTATTTATTACAAATTTTGAGGTTGAATCACAATTTCGAGCGACTATCAGGTCATTTTCAGTCGATTTTTAGGGGGTCTTCGTTTTTGGGTCTTCCATATCTTCGGTTTTCGGTCTTCGTTTTCCGAGTACGTGACACTAATACAGTCAACTCTCTCCGAGCAGGACACCCTTGGGACCATTGTGGCAAGCAAGGTGTCCATCTTAGAGTGAATTTCTAGTAAAATGGTGCAACGATGCTCTCTCAGATGGGAGCCAGAGTTGATTGTAATACTCTAGGGCAAGGTGCATAGAACTTAATGCTGGGGGCATGTAACTGCTAATGCAGCGAACGCAGTACAATTCGCTATAATTTCCATCGGCTAGTGTTAACAATATTATGCCCATCATTAAGTTTAATGCAACTCGTCATTGAGATATTAGTATGTACAAATAAATATAATAAAATGCTCCCATGTCTCCTCTACCGTACCCTAAGACATGGCGAATACAAGCCTTGGATACCCTTCCCTCATATACTCCTAGCTGTATCTCCAGTGGAGGCACTCCTTGCCTTGTGTTGTTGATTGCCCAAAAATAATGAAGAAGTTTTATCTGAATGAATTAGTTTTATTTGGTTCAGATAAGACATCTCTACATGACCTATGCATATAAAGACATTATCTAGTCAGAGTGCAAACATGAAATCATGGCCATCTTTACACTGGACTCCTTAGTCTTGCTTAGCAACATGAAAGCGAGGCTGAGAATGCTCTTCTTTTTTTTGCAACTGAAATCATTTTTCGTGTTTGCTAAACATTCTCAGCGTCAAATGTAAAGTGGTCAGATTAGGATAGGCAATATTAATGACGTACTTGGTAAGTGTTTGTGCTTGGCATGATTAGCATTTGCACTCTAGCCTGGGAGCTACAAGATTATTGAAAATTTGTAATTGTTTTCAAAAATAGAAAAATAAAGATTGTTGGAGGATTGCATTTGTGTCAAAATATTGGGTGTGTTTTGCAAAATAATAATCTACATTTTAATTAGGTATCTATCCAGATAACTAATTAGGTATCTAAGCATACTACCTACGGGGTTATTTAAGTTTGCCCGAACACCTCTGTCCTCTCCCCCCAACCCCCCTCTCCTATCTCCTCCCTCATTTGCCGGCCTCCCCCATGTCAGCTACCACCCCTCCCCTGCTTGCTATTTGACCACCCCACCCATGCTTGATGATTGCTCTTTGCACCCCTCCCCCCTCAGCCGTGACCACCCCTCCCCACACATTCATCTGTCGACATGTTTATTACTGCATATCGTCAAACCCGAAATAGCAGTAAACAAAATTAATTTCTCCACAATTTATTTTTCTAAAAGAAAGAATTTACTTCACCGAGAATTGAACCCACAACCTTTGGCATGAAAACCCAACCACTAACCCATTACACCAACTAGTCAATGATGGTTGGCAGGCATTGAAATTTAATTTTATAGAAGACCAAAATTCCTGGAAAGACAAACTATCGACTTACAATGTTGAGCAGCTGAAACCAGCAATTCACCAGATGGCTTGGTGGTCAAGACAGCAGCATTCAGGACATAAGGTAAGCTCACAGGTTAAGGGTTCAGATCCAGTAGTAATCATGAAATCTTTCTTTCACAGGATTACTCGTTAAAAATTACAGGTATCTACGATGCTCTATGTGAAGACAAGTAAACAATCAAATATACATTGAAACATTGAAACAATTCGGCAAGTAAATATATCTAATTACCATATGTTTATAAATGAAAATGACCATTAATAGAAAAAGTATTACATTACCTTGAAGCTATAGCAATGTAGAACTTGTGCATTATTACCAAGAAGAAAGTTAACAGTAATTTGCAGTGTGTGTGTCCACCCCTGAAACATGCATGCTGCATGCAATGGTTGCTAAACTGAGTTAGAATCGATTTATACTTCATTAACATTGCATGCAACATGTTTCAGGGGTGGACACATGCTGCAAAAAAGTACATGTTGCACACACAACAAATAATAGTGAAAAGTACAGGAAAATGGCATTACATTTTGATCTTGCATTTTATGCATGTCTCTGGTCTCTTTTCAAAGTGACACAAGGCATATTTTTTGCTTACGCTAATGATTGTGTTGCTAGTGAAAGCCTGTCTTAACACATGTACAGTATTTGTAATTCAACATTTCTCATGCCTACTTATGGTATTGCCTACTGTACAGGTCCAGTTCTTCGACCCTCCATGATATGATAAGCTACATTTGATCTATCAGTATATGAGAGTACAATCAATTCTCTCTAAACTCCCAAGATATGCATACTTTTGTCGCGTTCCTGCAGCAGCACATCCTTGGGAACCAGGGGTATTTTCCAGATGTCGCTCGTGAGAAACGAGCAACAGAATATACATGTACCTCTGGGTTCCCAAGGATGGCAGCTGCACTATTTACCGTGAACTAAAGACGGCAACTTAGTTTAACATTTTTATTACATGTAATGTAATATCTAATGGTGCCAAATAAAAATTGTCATTGTCATTGGTTAATATGAAAACTAACAAGTGTGACCACCTTCAATGTATTTGAAGACTTTGGTCTCAACCTAAAACTATCGAATGTCTCACCATGTTGGAAGCCGAGTTTTCTCTGTTTTTCTTCTTGTAAATATCTTCATCTTTCTTTCCTTTGGATCACGCATTTGTCCCTCATAATCACTATGCCTCATTTCTTCTCTCCCATCCCTTTCATTTTCTCTTTCCTGTCTTCTTGTGAACCTTCGTATTTCTTTTCTTGTAAACACGCTTTCGTTCCCTGTTATTACTGGGCTTCACTTCTTTGCTCCCATCCATTTCACCACCTCCTTGTTTCGTTTCTTGCGATAATTCTTTTTCCTTCTTTTCAGATGTTCTTGTGGTCTCTGCACTTTCCTTTTCATCATCCTTTTGTCCCTCGTGATCACTATACTTCACTTCTTTGCTCCCATCCATTTCACCACCTCCTTGTTTCGTTTCTTGCGATAATTCTTTTTCCTTCTTTTCAGATGTTCTTGTGGTCTCTGCACTTTCCTTTTCATCATCCTTTTGTCCCTCGTGATCACTATACTTCACTTCTTTGCTCCCATCCATTTCACCACTTCCTTGTTTCGTTTCTTGTAATAATTCTTTTTCCTTCTTTTCAGATGTTCTTGTGGTCTCTGCACTTTCCTTTTCATCATCCTTTTGTCCCTCGTGATCACTATACTTCACTTCTTTGCTCCCATCCATTTCACCACCTCCTTGTTTCGTTTCTTGCGATAATTCTTTTTCCTTCTTTTCAGATGTTCTTGTGGTCTCTGCACTTTCCTTTTCATCATCCTTTTGTCCCTCGTGATCACTATACTTCACTTCTTTGCTCCCATCCATTTCACCACCTCCTTGTTTCGTTTCTTGCGATAATTCTTTTCCTTCTTTTCAGATGTTCTTGTGGTCTCTGCACTTTCCTTTTCATCATCCTTTTGTCCCTCGTGATCACTATACTTCACTTCTTTGCTCCCATCCATTTCACCACTTCCTTGTTTCGTTTCTTGTAATAATTCTTTATCCTTCTTTTCAGATGTTCTTGTGGTCTCTGCACTTTCCTTTTCATCATCCTTTTGTCCCTCGTGATCGCTATACTTCACTTCTTTGCTCCCATCCATTTCACCACTTCCTTGTTTCGTTTCTTGCGATAATTCTTTATCCTTCTTTTCCGATGTTCTTGTGGTCTCTGCACTTTCCTTTTCATCATCCTTTTCATCATCCTTTTGTCCCTCGTGATCACTATACTTCACTTCTTTGCTCCCATCCATTTCACCACCTCCTTGTTTCGTTTCTTGCGATAATTCTTTTTCCTTCTTTTCAGATGTTCTTGTGGTCTCTGCACTTTCCTTTTCATCATCCTTTTGTCCCTCGTGATCACTATACTTCACTTCTTTGCTCCCATCCATTTCACCACCTCCTTGTTTCGTTTCTTGCGATAATTCTTTTTCCTTCTTTTCAGATGTTCTTGTGGTCTCTGCACTTTCCTTTTCATCATCCTTTTGTCCCTCGTGATCACTATACTTCACTTCTTTGCTCCCATCCATTTCACCACCTCCTTGTTTCGTTTCTTGCGATAATTCTTTTTCCTTCTTTTCAGATGTTCTTGTGGTCTCTGCACTTTCCTTTTCATCATCCTTTTGTCCCTCGTGATCACTATACTTCACTTCTTTGCTCCCATCCATTTCACCACCTCCTTGTTTCGTTTCTTGCGATAATTCTTTTTCCTTCTTTTCAGATGTTCTTGTGGTCTCTGCACTTTCCTTTTCATCATCCTTTTGTCCCTCGTGATCACTATACTTCACTTCTTTGCTCCCATCCATTTCACCACTTCCTTGTTTCGTTTCTTGTAATAATTCTTTATCCTTCTTTTCAGATGTTCTTGTGGTCTCTGCACTTTCCTTTTCATCATCCTTTTGTCCCTCGTGATCGCTATACTTCACTTCTTTGCTCCCATCCATTTCACCACTTCCTTGTTTCGTTTCTTGCGATAATTCTTTATCCTTCTTTTCCGATGTTCTTGTGGTCTCTGCACTTTCCTTTTCATCATCCTTTTCATCATCCTTTTGTCCCTCGTGATCACTATACTTCACTTCTTTGCTCCCATCCATTTCACCACCTCCTTGTTTCGTTTCTTGCGATAATTCTTTTTCCTTCTTTTCAGATGTTCTTGTGGTCTCTGCACTTTCCTTTTCATCATCCTTTTGTCCCTCGTGATCACTATACTTCACTTCTTTGCTCCCATCCATTTCACCACTTCCTTGTTTCGTTTCTTGTAATAATTCTTTTTCCTTCTTTTCAGATGTTCTTGTGGTCTCTGCACTTTCCTTTTCATCATCCTTTTGTCCCTCGTGATCACTATACTTCACTTCTTTGCTCCCATCCATTTCACCACCTCCTTGTTTCGTTTCTTGCGATAATTCTTTTTCCTTCTTTTCAGATGTTCTTGTGGTCTCTGCACTTTCCTTTTCATCATCCTTTTGTCCCTCGTGATCACTATACTTCACTTCTTTGCTCCCATCCATTTCACCACCTCCTTGTTTCGTTTCTTGCGATAATTCTTTTTCCTTCTTTTCAGATGTTCTTGTGGTCTCTGCACTTTCCTTTTCATCATCCTTTTGTCCCTCGTGATCACTATACTTCACTTCTTTGCTCCCATCCATTTCACCACTTCCTTGTTTCGTTTCTTGTAATAATTCTTTATCCTTCTTTTCAGATGTTCTTGTGGTCTCTGCACTTTCCTTTTCATCATCCTTTTGTCCCTCGTGATCGCTATACTTCACTTCTTTGCTCCCATCCATTTCACCACTTCCTTGTTTCGTTTCTTGCGATAATTCTTTATCCTTCTTTTCCGATGTTCTTGTGGTCTCTGCACTTTCCTTTCATCATCCTTTTCATCATCCTTTTGTCCCTCGTGATCACTATACTTCACTTCTTTGCTCCCATCCATTTCACCACCTCCTTGTTTCGTTTCTTGCGATAATTCTTTTTCCTTCTTTTCAGATGTTCTTGTGGTCTCTGCACTTTCCTTTTCATCATCCTTTTGTCCCTCGTGATCACTATACTTCACTTCTTTGCTCCCATCCATTTCACCACTTCCTTGTTTCGTTTCTTGTAATAATTCTTTTTCCTTCTTTTCAGATGTTCTTGTGGTCTCTGCACTTTCCTTTTCATCATCCTTTTGTCCCTCGTGATCACTATACTTCACTTCTTTGCTCCCATCCATTTCACCACCTCCTTGTTTCGTTTCTTGCGATAATTCTTTTTCCTTCTTTTCAGATGTTCTTGTGGTCTCTGCACTTTCCTTTTCATCATCTTTTTCCCTGCGATCATAATTCACTTTTTTCCCATTCTTTTCAGATGTTCTTGTGGTCTCTGCGATAATTCTTTTTCCTTCTTTTCATCATCTTTTCATCATCCTTTTGTTTCGTGATCATCCTTTTTGTCCCTCGTGATCACTATACTTCACTTCTTTGATCGCTATACTTCACTTCTTTGTCCCATCCATTTCACCACACTTCCTTGTTTCGTTTCTTGCGATAATTCTTTTTCCTTCTTTTCAGATGTTCTTGTGGTCTCTGCACTTTCCTTTTCATCATCCTTTTGTCCCTCGTGATCACTATACTTCACTTCTTTGCTCCCATCCATTTCACCACCTCCTTGTTTCGTTTCTTGCGATAATTCTTTTTCCTTCTTTTCAGATGTTCTTGTGGTCTCTGCACTTTCCTTTTCATCATCCTTTTGTCCCTCGTGATCACTATACTTCACTTCTTTGCTCCCATCCATTTCACCACTTCCTTGTTTCGTTTCTTGCGATAATTCTTTATCCTTCTTTTCAGATGTTCTTGTGGTCTCTGCACTTTCCTTTTCATCATCCTTTTGTCCCTCGTGATCACTATACTTCACTTCTTTGCTCCCATCCATTTCACCACTTCCTTGTTTCGTTTCTTGCGATAATTCTTTTTCCTTCTTTTCAGATGTTCTTGTGGTCTCTGCACTTTCCTTTTCATCATCCTTTCATCATCCTTTGTCCCTCGTGATCACTATACTTCACTTCTTTGCTCCCATCCATTTCACCACTTCCTTGTTTCGTTTCTTGCGATAATTCTTTTTCCTTCTTTTCAGATGTTCTTGTGGTCTCTGCACTTTCCTTTTCATCATCCTTTTGTCCCTCGTGATCACTATACTTCACTTCTTTGCTCCCCCATCCTTCTTTTCACCACTTCCTTTTCATTCTTTTTCTTGATCACTATAATTCTTTTGCTCCATCCATTTTTCAGATGTTTCGTTTCTTTGATGGTCTCTGCACTTTCCTTTTCATCATCCTTTTCATCATCCTTCGTCCCTCGTGATCACTATACTTCACTTCTTTGCTCCCATCCATTTCACCACCTCCTTGTTTCGTTTCTTGCGATAATTCTTTTTCCTTCTTTTCAGATGTTCTTGTGGTCTCTGCACTTTCCTTTTCATCATCCTTTTGTCCCTCGTGATCACTATACTTCACTTCTTTGCTCCCATCCATTTCACCACTTCCTTGTTTCGTTTCTTGTAATAATTCTTTATCCTTCTTTTCAGATGTTCTTGTGGTCTCTGCACTTTCCTTTTCATCATCCTTTTGTCCCTCGTGATCGCTATACTTCACTTCTTTGCTCCCATCCATTTCACCACTTCCTTGTTTCGTTTCTTGCGATAATTCTTTATCCTTCTTTTCAGATGTTCTTGTGGTCTCTGCACTTTCCTTTTCATCATCCTTTTCATCATCCTTTTGTCCCTCGTGATCACTATACTTCACTTCTTTGCTCCCATCCATTTCACCACCTCCTTGTTTCGTTTCTTGCGATAATTCTTTTTCCTTCTTTTCAGATGTTCTTGTGGTCTCTGCACTTTTTCCTTTTCATCATCCTTTTGTCCCTCGTGATCACTATACTTCACTTCTTTGCTCCCATCCATTTCACCACTTCCTTGTTTCGTTTCTTGTAATAATTCTTTATCCTTCTTTTCAGATGTTCTTGTGGTCTCTGCACTTTCCTTTTCATCATCCTTTTGTCCCTCGTGATCGCTATACTTCACTTCTTTGCTCCCATCCATTTCACCACTTCCTTGTTTCGTTTCTTGCGATAATTCTTTATCCTTCTTTTCCGATGTTCTTGTGGTCTCTGCACTTTCCTTTTCATCATCCTTTTCATCATCCTTTTGTCCCTCGTGATCACTATACTTCACTTCTTTGCTCCCATCCATTTCACCACCTCCTTGTTTCGTTTCTTGCGATAATTCTTTTTCCTTCTTTTCAGATGTTCTTGTGGTCTCTGCACTTTCCTTTTCATCATCCTTTTGTCCCTCGTGATCACTATACTTCACTTCTTTGCTCCCATCCATTTCACCACCTCCTTGTTTCGTTTCTTGCGATAATTCTTTTTCCTTCTTTTCAGATGTTCTTGTGGTCTCTGCACTTTCCTTTTCATCATCCTTTGTCCCTCGTGATCACTATACTTCACTTCTTTGCTCCCATCCATTTCACCACTCCTTGTTTCGTTTCTTGTAATAATTCTTTATCCTTCTTTTCAGATGTTCTTGTGGTCTCTGCACTTTCCTTTTCATCATCCTTTTGTCCCTCGTGATCGCTATACTTCACTTCTTTGCTCCCATCCATTTCACCACTTCCTTGTTTCGTTTCTTGCGATAATTCTTTATCCTTCTTTTCCGATGTTCTTGTGGTCTCTGCACTTTCCTTTTCATCATCCTTTTCATCATCCTTTTGTCCCTCGTGATCACTATACTTCACTTCTTTGCTCCCATCCATTTCACCACCTCCTTGTTTCGTTTCTTGCGATAATTCTTTTTCCTTCTTTTCAGATGTTCTTGTGGTCTCTGCACTTTCCTTTTTCATCATCCTTTTGTCCCTCGTGATCACTATACTTCACTTCTTTGCTCCCATCCATTTCACCACTTCCTTGTTTCGTTTCTTGCGATAATTCTTTTTCCTTCTTTTCAGATGTTCTTGTGGTCTCTGCACTTTCCTTTTCATCATCCTTTTGTCCCTCGTGATCACTATACTTCACTTCTTTGCTCCCATCCATTTCACCACCTCCTTGTTTCGTTTCTTGCGATAATTCTTTTTCCTTCTTTTCAGATGTTCTTGTGGTCTCTGCACTTTCCTTTTCATCATCCTTTTGTCCCTCGTGATCACTATGCTTCACTTCTTTGCTCCCATCCATTTCACCACTTCCTTGTTTCGTTCCTTGCGATAATTCTTTATCCTTCTTTTCCGATGTTCTTGTGGTCTCTGCACTTTCCTTTTCATCATCCTTTTCATCATCCTTTTGTCCCTCGTGATCACTATTCTTCACTTCTTTGCTCCCATCCATTTCACCACCTCCTTGTTTCGTTTCTTGCAATAATTCTTTTTCCTTCTTTTCAGATGTTCTTGTGGTCTCTGCACTTTCCTCTTCATCGTCCTTTTGTCCCTTGTGATCACTATACTTCACTTCTTTGCTCCCATCCATTTCACCACCTCCTTGTTTCGTTTCTTGCAATTCTCTATTCTTCTTTTGAGATATTCCATCTGTCTCTGCACTTTTCGTTGGGTTATGTGTTTGTCCCTCGTGATCACTATGCTTCACTTCTTCTCTCCCATCCCTTTTACCGCCTTGTTTCGTTTTTTGCAATTTTTTCTTCTTATTTTGAGATATTCCATCTGTCTCTGCACTTTTCGTTGGGTTATGTGTTTGTCCCTCTTGTTCACTATGCTTTATTTGTTTTCTCTCATGCCATTTTCCTCCTCGCAAATCTTTATCTCTGTTTTGAGATGTTGTTGGTCTATCTGCACTTTTCCTTGGATCATTTGCACCCTTTTGTCTCTTGTAATCATTATGCCTCCTTTCTTCTCTTCCATCCCTTTCACGTCCTCCTTGTTTCAAGTGATGTTGTCTTTCGTACGATGCACTACCTCTTTGTTCTCTTTGGTAGTATTGTTCCTTTGGATACCATTGGAAATCTTGTTGTCTTCTGTCCTGGCTTGTGTTCCTTCTGTTGTCTCTTTGGTTGTCCTCATAATGATAAATAGTTATTTCAATATCTGTGTCTTGGTAAACATAATTAATAGAATCCAACACCTTGTCCCACTCTAGTCTGTCGAGACCACACCCTATTTTGGGCATGCATAGATGAGTGACGCCATTATGAAGGTTGTGCTTTTTCATTGCTTGCAGTGAATGGATGAGTGTTCCATATGTTGGCTTCAACCAATAATTTTCTTTTGTGACCTGAATGACAAATTAACAATAATTTGTTGCAGGATGTAGAAAAGGAAGAAGAAGGAAGAGAGGAAGGAAGAGAGGAGGAGGAAGAGAGGAAGGGAAGAGAGAAGGGAAGAGAGGAAGGGAAGAGAGGAAGGGAAGAGAGGAAGGGAAGAGAGGAAGGGAGAGAGGAAGGGAAGAGAGGAGGGAAGGGAGAGGAAGGAAGAGAGAGGAAGGGAAGAGAGGAAGGGAAGAGAGGAAGGGAAGAGAGGAAGGGAAGAGAGGAAGGAGGGAGAGAAGGAAGGGAAGAGTGGAAGGGAAGAGAGGAAGGGAAGAGTGGAGAGGAAGGGAAGAGAGGAAGGGAAGAGAGGAAGGGAAGAGAGGAAGGGAGAGAGGAAGGAAGGAAGGAGAGTGGAAGAAGGGAGAGAGGAAGAGGAAGAGAGGAAGGGAAGAGGAAGGAAGGGAAGAGAGGAGGAAGAAGAGAGGAAGGGAAGAGAGAGAAGGGAAGAGGAAGGGAGGAAGAGGAAGGGAGAGAGGAAGGGAGAGAGAGGAAGGGAAGAGAGGAGGAAGGGAAGGGAAGGAAGGGAGAGAGAGGAAGGAAGAGGAAGGGAGAGAGGAAGGGAAGAGAGGAAGGGAAAGAGGAAGGGAAGAGAGGAAGGGAAGAGAGGAAGGGAGGAGAGGAAGGGAAGAGAGGAAGGGAAGAGAGGAAGGGAAGAGAGGAAGGGAAGAGAGGAAGGGAAGAGAAGGAAGGGAAGAGAGGAAGGGAAGAGAGGAAGGGAAGAGAGGAAGGGAGAGAGAAGGAAGGGAAGAGAGGAAGGGAAGCGAGGAAGGGAAGAGAGGAAGGGAAAGAGGAGGAAGGAAGGGGAGGAAGGGAAGAGAGGAAGGAAGGAAGGGAAGGAAGGAAGGAAGGAAGGGAAGGAAGGAAGAGGAAGGAAGGAAGGGAAAGAGAGGAAGGAAGGAAGGGAAGAGAGGAAGGGAAGAGAGGAAGGGAAGAGAGGAAGGGAGAGAGGAAGGAAGAGAGGAAGGGAAGAGAGGAAGGGAGGAAGGAAGGAGGAAGGAAGGAAGAAGAGAAGGAAGGAAGGAAGGGAGAGGAAGGAAGGAAGGGAAGAGAGGAAGGAGGAAGGGAAGAGAGGGAAGGAAGGAAGGGAAGAGGAAGGGAAGAAGGAAGGAAGGAAGGGAGAGGAAGGAGAGGAAGGAAGAGAAGGAAGGAAGGAAGGGAAGGAGGGAGGAAGGAAGGAAGAAGAGGAAGGAAGGAAGGAAGGAGAGAGGAAGAGAGGTAGGAAGGAAGGGAAGAGAGGAAGGAAGGAAGGGAAAAGAGGAAGGAAGGAAGGGAATAGAGGAAGGAAGGAAGGAAGGGAGAGAGGAGAGGAAGGAAGGAAGGGAGAGGAGGAAGGAAGGAAGAGAAGAGAGGAAGGAAGGAAGGGAAGAGAGGAAGGAAGGGAAAGAGAGGAAGGAAGGAAGAGGGAGGAAGGAAGGAAGGGAATAGAAGGAAGGAAGGAAGGAAGAGAAGAGAGGAAGGAAGGAAGGAAGAAGGAAGGAAAGGAGAGAGGAAGGAAGGAAGGAAGAGGAAGGAAGAAGGAGGAGAAGGAAGGAAGAGGAAGGGAGAGGAAGGAAGAGGAAGGAGAGGGAAGGAAGGGAAGAGAGGAAGGAAGGGAAGAGAGGAAGGAAGGAATAGAGGAAGGAAGGAAGAGAAGAGAGGAAGGAAGGAAGGGAAGAGAGGAATGAAGGGAAGAGAGGAAGGAAGGAAGAGAGGAAGGGAAGGAAGGGAAGAGAGGAAGGAAGGAGAGAAGAGAGGAAGGAAGGAAGGGAAGAGAGGAAGGAAAGGAAGAGAGGAAGGAAGGGAAGAGAGGAAGAAAGGGAAGAGAGGAAGGAGGAAGGAAGAGAAGGAGGAAGGAAGGGAAGAGAGAAGGAAGGAAGAAGGAAGAGAGGAAGGAGGGAACAGAGGAAGGAAGGGGAAGAGAGAGGGAAGGAAGGAAGAAGAGGAAGGAAGGGAAGAGAGGAAGGAAGAGAAGGGAAGGAAAGAGAGGAAGGGAAGAGAGGAAGGGAAGAGAGGAAGAGGAAGAGAGGAAAGGAAGAGAGGAAGGGAAGAGAGGAAGGGAAGAGAGGAAGGGAAGAGAGGAAGAAGGAGAGGAGGAAGGGAAAGGAGAGAAGGGAAGAGAGGAAGGGAAGAGGAGGAAGGGAAGAGAGGAAGGGAAGAGAGGAAGGGAAGAGGGAAGAGAGGAAGGGAAGAGGAAGGGAAGAGGAAGGGAGAGAGGAAGAAGAGGAAGGGAAGAGAGGAAGGGAGAGGAAGGGAAGAGAGGAAGGGAGGAAGGGAAGAGAGAGGAAGGGAAGAGAGGAAGGGAAGAGAGGAAGGGAAGAGAGGAAGGGAGAGAGGAGGAAGGGAAGCGAGGAAGGGAAGAGAGGAAGGGGAAAGGGGAGAGGAAGGAAGGAAGGGAAGAGAGGAAGGGAAGGAAGGAGGAAGGGAAGAAGGAAGGAAGAGAGGAAGGAAGAGGAAGAGAGGAAGGAAGGAGAGAGGAAGGAGAGGAGGGAAGGAGAGGAAGGAAGGAAGGGAGAGAGGAAGGAAGGAAGGAGGAAGGGAAGAGGAAGGAGGAAGAAGGAAGGAAGGGAAGAGAGGAAGGGAAGGGAGAGGAAGGAAAGAGAGGAAGGAGAGAAGGAAGGAGAGGAGGAAGGAGGGAAGGAAGGGAAGAGGAAGGAAGGAAGGAAGGAAGAAGAAGAAGGAAGAGGAAGGAAGGAAGAGAGGAAGAGAGGAAGGAAGAGGAGGAAGGGAAGAGAGGAAGGAAGGATGGGAAGAGAGGAAGGAAGGAAGGGAAGAGAGGAAGGAAGGAGAAGGAAGAGAGGAAGGAGGGAAGAGAGGAAGGAAGAGAGGAAGGAAGGAAGGGAAGAGAGGAAGGAAGGAAGGGAAGAGAGGAAGGAAGGAAAGGAAGAGAGGAAGGAAGGAAGGGAAGAGAGGTAGGAAGGAAGGGAAGAGAGGAAGGAAGGAAGAAGGAAAGGAAGGAGGAAGGAAGGGAAGGGAAGGAAGAGGAAGGAAGGAAGGGGAAGAGGAAGGAAGGAAGGGGAAGAGAGGAAGGAAGGAAGGAAGAGAGGAAGGAAGGGAAGAGAGGAGGGAAGAGGAAGGAAGGAAGAGAGAAGGAAGGAAGGAAGAGAGGGAGGAAGGAAGAGAGAGGAAGAGAAGGAAGGAAGAGGAGAGGAAAGGAAGAGAGGAAGGAAGAGAGGAAGAGAGAGAGGAGGAAGGAAGGGAAGAGAGGAAGGAAAGAAGGGAAGAAGAGAGGAAGGAAGGAAGGGAAGAGAGGGAGGAAGGAAGGAAGGGAAGAGAGGAAGGAAGGAAGGGGGAAGAGAGGAAGGGAAGAGAGGAAGGAAGGGAGAGAGGAAGGGAAGAGAGGAGGGAGAGAGGAGGAAGAGGAAGAGAGAGGAAGGGAAGAGAGGAAGGGGAAGGAGGAGAAGAAGGAAGAGAGGAAGGGGAAGGAAGGAAAGGAAGGGAAGAGAGGAAGGAAGGAAGAGAGGAAGAGGAAGAAGAAGGAAGGAAGAGGAAGGGAAGAAGGAAGGAAGAGGAAGGAGGAAGAAGGAAGGGAAGAGAGGAAGGAAAGGAAGAAGAGGAAGGAAGGGAGAGGAAGGGAAGGGAAGGGAAGAGAAGAAGAAGAGGAGGAAGGAAGGAAGAGGAAGGAAGGAGAGGAAGGAGGAGGAAGGAAGAGAGGAAGAGAGGAAGGAAGGGAGGAAGAGAAGGAAGGAAGGAGAGGAAGGAAGGAAGGAAGGGAAGAGAGGAAGAGAGAAGGGAAGAGAGGAGGAGGAAGGGAAGAGAGGAAGGAAAGGAGAGAGGAAGGGAGGAGGAAGGAGGAAGGGAAGAGAAGGAAGGGAAGAGGAAGGAAGAAGAGAAGAGGAAGGGAAAGAGGAAGAGAGGAAGGAAGAGGAGGAAGAGAGGAAGGAGGAAGGGAAGAAGGAAGAAGGAAGGGAAGGAAGAAGGAAGGAAAGAGGAAAGAGAGGAAGGGAAGAAGGAAAGAGAGGAAGAGAGGAAGGGAGGAGGGAAGGGAAAGAGGAGGGAAGGGAAGAGAGAGGAAGAAGAGGAAGGAGAGGAAAGGAAGAGGAAGGGAAGAGAGAGGAAGGGAAGAGAGGAAGGGAGAGGAAGGAAGGGAAGAGAGGAAGGGAAAGGAGGAGGGAAGAGGAGAGAGGAAGGGAGAGGAAGGAAGAGAGGAAGGGAAGAGAGGAGAAAGAGGAAGGGAAGAGAGGAAGGGAAGAGAGGAAGGGAAGAGAGGAAGGAAGAGAGGAAGGGAAGAGAGGAAAGGGAAGAGAGAGAAGGGAAAGAGGAAGGGAGAGGAAGGAAAGAAGAGAGGAAGGAAGAGAGAGGAGGGAGAGGAAAGAGAGGAAGGAAGAGGAAGGAAGGAAAGAAGAAGGGAAGGGAAGGAGAGGAAGGAGAGGAAGGGAAGAGAGGAGGAAGGGAGGAAAGAAGAGGAAGAAGAGAAGGGAAGAGGAAGGGAAGAGGAAGGGAAGAGAGGAAGAGAGGAAGGAAGAGGAAGGGAAGGAAGGGAAGAGAGGAAGGGAGAGAGGAAGGAAGAGAGGAAGGGAAGAGAGGAAGGGAAAGAGAAGGAAGAGGAAGGGAGAGGAAGGGAGAGAGGAAGGAAAGGGAAAGGAAGGGAAGAGAGGAAGGAAGGAAGGAAGAGGAAGGGAAGGAAGAGAGGAAGGGAAGAGAGGAGGGAAGAGAGGAAAGAGAAGGAAGGGAGGAAGGAAGGGAAGAGGGAAGGAAGAGGAAGAGAGGAAGAGGAAGGGGAGAGGAAGAAGAGGAGGGAAGAGAGGAGGGAGAGAGGAAGGGAAGAGAAGGAAGGAAGGAAGGGAAGAGAGGAAGGAAGGAAGGGAAGAGAGGAAGGAAGGAAGGAAAGAGGAAGGAAGAGAGGAAGGGAAAGAGGAAGGGAAGAGGAAGGGGAAGGAAAGAGGAAGGGAAGGAAGGGAAGAGAGGAAGGGAAGGAAGGGAAGAGAGGAAGGAAGGAGGGAAGAGAGGAAGGAAGGAAAGAGAAGAGGAAGGAAAGGAGGAAGGGAAGGAAGAAGGAGGGAAGAGGAAGGAGGAAGGAGAGGAAGGAGGAAGGGAAGAGAGGAAGGAAGGAAGGAAAGGAAGAAGGAAGGGAAGAGGAAGGAAGGAAGAGAAGGAAGGAAAGGAAGAGGAAGGGAAGAGAGGAAGGAAGGGAAGAGAGGAAGGAAGGAAGGAAGGAAGGAAGGGAAGAGAGGAAGGAAGGAAGGGAAGGAAGGAAGGGAAGAGAGGAAGGGAAGGAGGAAGGAAGGAAGGGAAGGAAGGGAGAGGAAGGAGGAAGGGAAGGAAGGAAGGAAGAGGAAGGGAAGAAGGAGAAGGAAGGAAGGGAAGGAAGGAAGGGAAGAGAGGAAGGGAAGAGAGGAAGAGAGGAAGGAAGGGAAGAGAGGAAGGGAGGAAGGAAGGAAGGAAGGGAGGAAGGAAGGAAGGAAAGAAGGAAGGGAAGAACATATATTTATATTACTCACCAAGTAGTAAATAAACCTTTGGTCTCTTTCAAGTACTGCCATTCCTCCTGTTGTTTGTCCTATCAGAGCAACCATATGAAATGCAATAAATAAATGGAAGAATTTCAAAGGAGAATTTGTATTTTGATCACAAGTCACTTACAAGCTGTTCTTGTATGGACCACTTCAATTATGACATGCATAATGTATGATTCTCATCACATTCAATAATTATTGCCATTGCATAAGGGAGGAGGATTTGTACATTTTCCCATAAAAGAAAACTTATTTCTAATAAGTATTTTTACTTTGCAGAATTAAACATCAAATATCCCCCAATTGATGTCAACATTCCCACCATCGTAGAGGCCTTCCCCGTCACCTCTCTCCCTTGGGATTAACAGCTAATATGTGCACCTCTACGTGTACATATGTACATGTGTATGCATTAGATATCATATACACATCAATTAATGACAATACCATACTTTGATGTAGCAGCTCTTGAACACCGCCAAATTGCTTCTTAAACATGACAGCAATTCCTTGACCCATCTTTACATCGGCACTAATACAGTGAGCCATTGAGTAGTTGGCAGGACAGGAGAAAAGGTCACCTGTGATCTCTTTGATGCTTGCCCTTTCTTGTTTGGGCTGAAATTGATAAGAAGCATTTAGTATAGCAAGGAATTTCTCTTAATAAAATGCTTCATATTCTTTGTAGTGTTTATTGCTGCGAAGCCGTAAGGCGAGCAGCAACACTAATCTTGACGGTTTCCCTGTGTTATGTTGGTATCCCTGTGTGCTAGATGCCAGCAAAAATCTCGATTTGTGTTTGTCCTGTCGGATTTTTCGGAGTGTGGTCGGCGCAACTTCGACAATGCTCGGACAGCAGTATGTTCTGAGCATGCAGTACATGTGTCCAGCGGGGTTCATCATAAATTCCTACGTACATTGTACGTTCATGTTGTTCAGACTCAATGAATAGTAGACGATTTTGGAAGTTCATTGTTGTTTGGTCCGAGGTATTCGCCGTGTAATTATGTCAAGGTCAAACTTATTTATTGCTGAAAGTAATGTTTAAAGGCCGACAATGAGGACTGGACAGGGTTTCAAGTCCGAGGTGAAGCCGAGGACTTGAAACCCCGTCCAGTCCGAATGGCACATTCCAGCTATAATTTATGCGCGCGGGGATTTCTGGGAAGTGTGGTATCATCTTCAAGATGGCGGCGATGTAAACAAACAAGTGTTTCAATTGCTTTCACATTATAAAATCACTGTATACTACGCTCTTTTGTTCTCTAAGTTAAAGTTAAACAATGGAAATGGATATTAGCCAATCTTCTCGAGTAATGTGGACAAAGAATATATCGGATCTTCCAGATTTTTCACATGAATTTCTTGAAAAACATCTTGTATCTGACGCGGGAATCGATCGACAACCTAAAGGAGCCGGGAGACACAAAAAGCTCGGTTATCAGCTGTTCAAGTCGGGCTATGTCAATGGTGTTGCAGTAAAACCTCGTGTAACGATGGGTGATGAAGACTATTTTCTGGTTCGTGGTAGAGTGAACGCTCAAATGAAGAAATGCGAGTATAATGTGTATGTCCACTTCAAGCAACGATCAGGACAAATTTCTTACGCACGATGTGAATGTCCAGCAGGAAAAGGAGGCTGTTGCAAGCACGTTGCTGCGCTTTTATTTCAAATGTTAGATTATAAGGAACTTGAACTCGAAGAAGTCCCAGATGCCATGTCGTGTACCGAAAAACTTCAAACGTGGAATGTACCGGCTGGACACGAGTCGACAGGCGCTGTACTTTTTGAAGAGTTGCTGTTTGAACCACAGGCAGCCCAAGCAATAGACTTCTGGAGGCCTTTTATGAAGAAAATTTTTATTTCAATAAATTCTATTAAAACTTATCTGAGTTGTTTATTGTGTCTTACTTTATCATCCTGTACAGTTTCAGCTCGATCCGAGGCCTATTTACGAAGATTTTCAATATCTGCTCCTCTCCACATGAATATGTGGAAGGCTGGAGACTCCGACTCATCTCAACCGCTATATTCGCCAGGAAAAAAAATATATATGCCCATTTCAACGCTTGTCTCGCTACAATACCTACAGATATGTTTAGACCGATAATCCCTCCATCAGGCAGTGATTTCAAATTGTCATCAAACCAAATATTCCTCGAGAAATCCGTGGTTTTAAACCGAAGTTTTGAAATCTTTTGAGGCTTGTGATCGCTGGGGTTCAAATGGGGTTTGAAGTGGGAGTGAATTGCACGTAGCTGATTGGACAGAATTATCACCTGACTAGTGCGAAAAGCACGCTCCCCACTGGGCCACAGGAATAATTTTAAAACAAACATTAGACTTACCAGGGTATAGCGGGGAATAATTTTTGTTCATCAATTGTCCTAAACAAGCCAAACACGACAGCAAGCGATGACTAGGGGAAAACCTCGTACGCCGGTTGTTGTTTTGGTTAGTTTTCGCAGGTAAATTCGAGCAAATTTCAAGCAATTATGCCTAAAATACCTACAGAATTGTTGCTGCGAGCCGCCAGGCGAGCAGCGAAACTAATCTTGACGGAGTTCCTGTGTCATGTGTGGTCGTGTGGGATCTGGGCACTTATGTGGATGCGGCGAGAGTCGAGACTGCATTTCACGGAGTGGGTTTGTGTGTGGAGATGATTTTGTGAGCCACGGTACTTTTGATCAGCGCACACTCGCAACACGTTCAATCGATATTGAGTATCGTTTATTTTTCGCTGATTCAAGCCAGGAAAGTGTTCGTTTTCTACAAATCCATGATGTCAAATGCAACTTTATTCATTGCTGGAAGCATTCATCAGGGTCATGAACAATTTAGTGACATTTCAAGGCGAAGACCATGTTCTTTTATGAGTTTTCAGCGCTGTTATGGTTGTGTGCTCAGTCACGTCCAGTTCCACAATGAAGTACATAAGCTTAAGTTACTTCTACAGTGAGTCGATCAGAGTTGACCGAAGGAGACAGCATGTACTTGAATGCTTTTGAAAGACACAGTTAGTATCCCCGATGCTGACCTATCTACCTGATCGAGCTCGTTGGTCTTCGTCAAACCAATCCGGCCCATGCCATTGGCATTGAGGCAACTACTGAATCAAATTATACGATCCATCCTGATGTACTTTTATCTTCTACAAGTCTGCTATGAGGCTTCGACATCTTTCCTGATATCTGGCCAGTAACATTGTATATAATATACACCAAACACAATTCTCTATTTCATTGAATCCATATTTGTATTAATTTAATACTGCATATCAGTAGAGTACAAACTATTACAAGCGTGTAACATAAATAGTGCAAAGTATTGCATGCTTTTAGTGCTGGTACATGTCTATAGCTGTCTGTCCATGACCAGATTATTATAGCGGGTGGGAATGATAATTAATAGAGACATGGAATGGAACAATGTGACCGGGATGGGAATGAGAATCAATGGAGATGTGGGATGGGAACAATGGGACAAGGGTGGGAATGAGAATCAGTAGATATATGGGAGGGAAATAGGTTTCTTGTAAGCTAGAACACATGACACAGTAATAAAGTTATTATTATTATTATACCGCATTTTTATTATTTTATTTTACAATTAATGCACCTTGCTGAAAATTAAGGGACAGCCACATGTATGCATTGAAAGCTACATTTCACTTTTATGTGTTACCATGTACTGTACGGCAGTGCACAACTCGCAGCACTTCACTTTCTACCAGAAACGACTAGTTTTAAAATTATTCCTGTGGCCCAGTGGGGAGCGTGCTTTTCGCACTAGTCAGGTGATAATTCTGTCCAATCAGCTACGTGCAATTCACTCCCACTTCAAACCCCATTTGAACCCCAGCGATCACAAGCCTCAAAAGATTTCAAAACTTCGGTTTAAAACCACGGATTTCTCGAGGAATATTTGGTTTGATGACAATTTGAAATCACTGCCTGATGGAGGGATTATCGGTCTAAACATATCTGTAGGTATTGTAGCGAGACAAGCGTTGAAATGGGCATATTTTGTTTTTTTTCTGGCGAATATAGCGGTTGAGTCGAGTCCAAGTCTCCAGCCTTCCACATATTCATGTGGAGAGGAGCAGATATTGAAAATCTTCGTAAATAGGCCTCGGATCGAGCTGAAACTGTACAGGATGATAAAGTAAGACACAATAAACAACTCAGATAAGTTTTAATAGAATTTATTGAAATAAAAATTTTCTTCATAAAAGGCCTCCAGAAGTCTATTGCTTGGGCTGCCTGTGTTTGAACATGCAAGTTACGAAAGAGATCGCACAGGTCGCAAACGTCCTCTAGTTCGAGGTAAGAGAGAAGACTATAAAGCAGCACCCTCCTTTGCTGAAAAGGTTAAAAAGGAAGATTTACAACGATTGCGAGATGGCCTTGTCAAATGTTACGAGAAAAGCCCTCTTGTTAGTGTGCTTGATGACCACGAATGCAATCCTTTTGACTATGACAACTATCACGATACTTTGCCATCAAAAAATAAAACTGGTGACAAAGAAAAACGCTTTGAGCTGTCTGAGCTCAGAGAGTGTTAGAGATCATATAGTAAACAATCTTGATAACAGTCTAGATTTGAGTCACTTATCACAAAGCGAACAAACTTGTCTTTCATCAAAAAACATTCAAGTTGATTTAAATCAATTACAAGAAATTGAAAGGAACACTAGAGGACAAACAGATTGTCCAGAGTGGTTTGTAGAAAGGAACAAACGGTTAACCTCATCAAATTTTGGCTCAGTCATCAACAGAAGGGAGTCAATTCATCCCAAATCAATAATTGACAGAGTGAAAAATTCTAGTCTGTCTTCAAAAATACCAAAAAGTTGTAAGTGGGGTAAAGAAAGTGAAGAGAATGCACTTCTGAAATATTATGATTCAAAGCAATGTGAAGATAATCCTGTAGAAGTTTGCAGATCTGTGGGTTTTGTCGTCAATCCAAAATGGCCATGGCTAGGGGCAAGCCCTGATGCACTTGTATACAGTTCTGTTGAACCATTTCCATATGGGGCTGCAGAGATCAAGTCTCCTTCCTCAAAAATTAATAAGACCATTGGAGAGGCATGTCAAGATCCAAATTTTTGTCTTAAATATTTAGATGGAAAACCAAGTCTAAAACAAAAGCACATTTACTATTTTCAATGTCAAGGAATTATGGCTATCTGCCAATTGAGGTGGATAGATTTTGTCGTTTATACAGTGAAAGACCTCCGTATAGAACGTATTTATTTTGATGCAACAAACTGGGAGAACAATATGCTTTCAAAGCTTACTCAGTTTTATTTCAGTTTTCTTGTATAAATAATGTAATTTTATGTAAATATATATACTGATATTTCAATTTTATGTAAATAACTGATATGCAAATTTTATGTAAATAACTTTCAATTGATACAGTTACTACTAGAGTACAAACACTAAAAGCGTGAAATAGTATTAAATCTAAATAGTACTAATTGGTGAAATACAGTTGTATCCTTTGTTTTCTATTGTTTCATCACTCTATTTAGTACTATTTATGTGTAGTTTGTACTGTTTCACGCTTTTATTGTTTGTGCTCTATTCCAATAATATATAAATAATTTTGATATCTCACTAATGTAAATAATATTGATATCCCAATAATATAAATAATAAATAATTAAATAATTTTGATATCCCAATTTTATGTACATGTAATGCAGCTGAATTTATGCAACATATAACATAATGTGCCTCGATTCTCAATATTTAGAATGTAAAAGTAGAGTAGATTTATTTATTCAGATAGATTTCATGTGACTGTGACAAAACGTGGCATTTGGAATAGGTATTGAAATCAAATGTCACACAGCAGAGTGCAGAACTTTTCCATGCATGCTATACATTTACAGGAATGACAGCCTGTCACAGCATGACATGGACCATGCCATGGAGTTTTCACAGTCATCTTTACACAAATCTGTTTTTTCCAACTTGGTTATTTAATTTAGAAACCCCACTATTTCGAATATCAATAAATTAACTTATTTCCCTTTGATCATTTCTTCAGTTATTTACTATTGGTTATTTCAAACCCTGCTATATCGAACAATGGTAGTTCGAAAGAGCAGGATTTGACTGTACAATAATTGTGTTACATATATTGTTAGTGCTATAAATTTGTATTCATTCAATATGTTGATCTCAATTAGTGTCATTTTCGTATGAGTGGGAAGTAGTTACGATCCATGCAATGTCTTGGCCATGATTGCCAGGTACCATGTCTGAGCTTTCTGATTGGCTGAACAGTGATTTTAATATCATTGGTTATTATATAAATAGATGATGTTGATTCTGTAACTCAATCAATGCTGTAGGTTTCTCACTCATAAGAAAATGATGCAATAGATTTTCAATAAAATTAATACTGTGAATTTGACTTCTTAATCTGACTTATCTGTGATAATAAGTGGCTTGAAAAATAATGTGAGGTAACTACAAATAATCCATATCTTATTTGTGTCTGCGGCCATACTTAAAGGAATGTTTTGCTGAAGAATTCTGAATTTTTTTATTTTCTCTATTGCTCTTTCCACATGGATTCTTTCCTTGGCAATTCTTCTTGTTTTTATTTCATCTTCAAGGCAAAACTGGCTCTGTTGTTTCAAAAAAGGTGGTCTGTTTAAAGTAATTCCATCCGGCAAACACTCATCAATGGTAAAACCTTTGTCAGCCATTATCTCATCTCCTGCTTCCAGTAAATTAAGTATGCCACAATCTTTTGTAAGTTCTTTGTCAGATGTTCGGCCAGCATACAGATCAGACACAAAAGTTATTGTTCCAGCAGGGGAAATCCCAATGAGTCCTTTTGCAGTATTGTGATGTTTGTATGATGAAAAGGTGATACTCTGTGTTATGGGTGCAGAAGGCATCTCTATGAAAATCTCGGTGCAGTAAATAATGACTCTTGTTTGAGGAAAGTTGTCTTTGAAGCTCTTTGACATAGTAGTGTCGATAAGTTCTCTTGAAGGCCAAATAGGTATAGATCTTAATCGGTCATAAAGGAAATCCAACCATGTGATCATTATGTTACTAACTTGTGACACTGAGATATTATACCTCAAGGCAAGGTCTCTCTCTAATAAGCCACACCTTAATTTTGAAAGGACCAGAAAAAGCTCTTCCTCAGGTGATAGCGATCTTTTGCGCCCACGTTTTTTTGTTGTTCTTCTGTTGCAATGCAGCCATTGTTGGATCCTCTGTAAGACAATTTTGTACAGGCGGGACTTAAAAAATTTAAAAATGCTATGAATTTTTCATAGCTCTGAAAACCCGTGTAAAAAACTCAAAGTCAGCATCACATGTTTTAAATCTGTCAATAGAAAATTTACTGTGTCTTAACTCCTGTTTAAGTTCGTCGATTTCATGTTCAAATTTCGTCTGTGAATTAGCAAGTTCGTGTTTCAGTCTATTTATTTCAGATTGAAGATATTCCTCTCTTGTAATATCTTTGTTTCCATCGATGGTCGTTTGAGTGTTCTGCGTGTTAGTAGTGTTACTGAGGTCTACAAGTGGAGGGCGATCACGGCATCTCTGTGTCTGTCTTGGTTTAGAAGGAGTAAGTTGTAGTAATTTCGGTGTAACAGTCGGTATATTGCTGAGGTACGTCTTCTTGCCATCAGGAAAATGCTCTGAGCACACTCGGTGATGATCATTTGGTATCAAGTCCTTTCTCCCAATCCAATGAATCCATGAATTTCTTATTTTTCTCTCTTTGGGGAATTTATGAAAAGAAAACTTGCTGTTTTTGGTGGTATTTCTACATAAAGGTACACAACAAGCCGTCCCTCCACCTCGATATTTTTTCACTTGAACAGTTGTGGCAACGGCATAATCAACGTTTGAACAGCTTGAAATGTTTCCTGAAGGCTGTGGAGATGTCTCGGTTTCCATTACGTATTTAGTTAAAAGTGTACTTTGTCGTAACTAGTCATTTTGCAGTAATTTTCGCGTCCACGACGCATCCGACATTTGTTTACATCGCGGCCATTTTTTTTGTAAGATGATACCACACTTCCCAGAAATCCCCGCGTGCATAAATTATAGCTGGAATGTGCCATTGGAGGCCTTTGAACTACTTCTAAAACGAATTAATTATTCAGGAGGAATTTGTTTATTGAAATGGCAATAGTTTTGTATTTGTTTATTAAACAAAAAACAATATTCAATGACACATTAAAATAATGCCAAGATAAAGGTGAATCAAATTCCGTGATAACCATCGAACTACCTGATGGCATAGTGGTAAGTAAAGGGATTAGCAATGGAGTGTTCCGGGTTCGAATCCCCGCCGTATCGAGTTTATGAAATTATTAAATGCGTTTTTTAAGCAAATAAAAATCATGCATTCCCAGTTTTTTAAGAAAAGTTAATTTGAAATAGTATTTCCAATCAGAAACTCAGTTATTGATTTGTATGATATTTCTATTCCAAGGACTTGAACTGATATTTCCAGTCCCAGAACTTGAAAATATTTCAAAGTACTCCAGAGCGGACTTGAAATCGTTCCAAAGTACTCAAGAGCGGACTTTCCGGGGTATCCAGTTCCATCATGTGACCAAATTGAGGGCACCTGGTTGGCTGTTTACCTCATCAATAATTAATGAGTTTTTGAAGCATTCATCAAGGCCACAAACGCTTTTAAGCTAAAATAGTGACATTTCACGGGGAAGACAATGTTCTTTTATGAGTTTTTCAGCCCTGTTATTTGCTTAGAATTTACCAATTGAACAATGGACCGCCGGCCACCATGGCAGATCAGATCCTTGTCGAAGGAGATCAACTTGATTATCTGGATGCTCTTCGAAGTAGATCCATCCCTGACAGAGAGATGTTGTCCCTAAACTATCTGCCCATTATGGCATATTGGTCTTTGGAGACTAACAGTAATCCCGGGAGTAATGTAATTTTGGTATTTGGGACTATTACGGCACAAGCACATGATTGTGATGATTCGCTTATTTGGGCAGAATAACAAACAAATAATAATGCATTTACTTCTCGCAGCACTTCGCTTGCTTAAAGCAATGACTAGTTTAACTTTATATCGTTCACGCACTACAAAGATCAAATAGCGATGACTACAATGTAGTTTCGTTCCTGTATGAACCCCTTCAAATCGCTGATACAATGCGCATTGATCGCTATTTGATCTTTGTAGTACGTGAAAGATATAAAGTTCAATAAACACTACAAAGAATATGAAGCTAAGCAAGTCTTTCGCGGTCTCAAGAGAAATATTATAAACATGCTTACTTCATTATTGCAGGCCATTTTTCTTGACTTGTTATTTTTTCTTGGTGAATCGCATGTAACTGTGGAATACAGCAAATAGGAAATACATACACTTATACATTTATCAGGGCCTCTGATATGGTGCGGGGGGGAAAACGGAAATTGTGAGGGGAAAAAGACGAAATTGTGCGGGAAAAAAGGGAAATTATGGGGAAAATTATGCGATTTTTCTAATGGTTAATTTAACCTTTTCATAAAGGAATGTAATATTATTTTGTTTATTATAAAATGCTCTTTCTTTTTAAGCATATTTGTGATTCAGTCAAAAAAAAATCGGCCTTTTTCCCGGGCAATTTTTCCCTGCGCCATTTTATAGCTCGGTCATTCCACAGCCCAAATAAGAAGCCCAAATAACTAGTGCCAGGCCTCCAAGACAATCTACATGTACGTACGCATAGAACGCCTAGAACATTCTAGTACGTACGTTGTTTGATTCTTACACATCTCGAACGTGTTGTAGAGGGTTTCTAAGGTGTTTTCAAAGGAAAATCACTCTGAAATAACGATCAACTGTCAATGAAAGTTTAAAAAACTCGCATATTTGCTTTGGATTTATTCACATTGTGCAGGAGCCCATAAGTAGGAGCCTCCATCTACCGTACTGGGTTTGTGAGACGACCTGTGACCGGATCAGGCTATTTTTAGAACATCTTTTCCTGCGAACTAATCATCAACCATTAGGAATCCCCCATGGGAATTAAACAGAGCCAATCAGCTTCATGAGGGAGATGATTTGTGTTTATTTGTGATATATGAACAAAATGGCGGACGAAGAAATTGGCGAAATTGAAGAAACTGAAAGTCAAGAGAGCGAAAATGATAGTGATAATTACAGTCTGTGACTCTTTTGCAGAGTTTAGTACTTCATCGGAAAGTGACCAAGGAGACTTCAAGTTCGTGTTCTGTTTCTCAAGGAACTAAAAAATCATCAACTAGTAAACCTACCAAGCCAAAAGCTAGAAACTCCGTAACAAAGCCGAAATCAAAAATCCCTGGTGTTAAAATTTCGCGGGGAAACTGGTGTTCTAAAAATAGCCTGATCCGGTCACAGGTCGTCTCACGAATACATCCCAGATGGAGGCTCCTACTTATGGGCTCCTGCATTGTGCTATTTTTCATGAATTATGCGGCTATCGGTAAATTATGCGATCGGATGCGATTTGAGGCCAAATGTGCGAAATCGCACCATCGCGTAATAGATAACCCACTTTCTTTTAAAGTGCCTATCACCCTTTTTATTGTTATCATGAAAATGTATTCCTTCATTTACTTCATGTTGAAGTGATTTCTAAAATAAAAACATAAGGGTGATAGGCACTTTAAAGACTCTGTGTCACATCCCATGATGCTTTGAAGTATTTTCAGAGATTTTAAATCAGAATAAAATGTGGAAGATTTTAAAAACATATCATGTGTTCTATATTTACATTTAGCAGGTGCATGTAAACACAAAACCAAGCAATGATGCAAGGCATCATGGGCTTGGCATAGGGTCTTCCCTAATAACTTGCATACAATGTACAAATGCATTTTCCCCATCCCCCAACCCCCTTGGGCTGTCCAGCTTGGTGCAGGCAATTTACCAAATAATCTTGTAGACTCATTGTCGGCATTTTATTTGTGGAACTTGGGTTTTATGATGAAAGGATTATATATGTGGTTAGAGTCTCCCCTCTCCTCTCCTCTCCTCTCCTCCCCTCCCATCTCCTCCCCTTTCCTCCCATCTCCTCCCCTCTCCTCCCCCTACTTTTTCAACACACTGACCACAGGTAGCCCAATCGCTGTTTAAACATCAGCTTATATATTGGATGCTTGTGAGTTGTCACTTTTAAAGTACCCTGGTTCCAGAGGCTTTGTCAAACTCTATAATACGATGTTTGAGCGGCGTCCCGCGAGCTGCTTCGCAGCGGGACGCCGCGAACATCGTATTATAGAGTTTGACAAAGCCTCTGGAACCAGGGTACTTTTAAAGCATCAATGACACATCTTCAAGTATACTTCTAGTAGAGAAAGAAGTGCATAAATATAATAGAAATCCTTTCAATCAGTCATTGCATTAGAAACAAAATACCATAAAAAACCGGGCATAAAAGGTCTTATCAAAGGGCTGATTAGTGATTTCAGAGTGATTTCATGTCATGGATATTTTGACATCTAAAAATACTTCATTTCTATCCTTACCACTTTCTTTTCATTGTCTGGATTACGAATGGTGTTGAAAGAACCCTCGTTCCATGTAGAAACGGTGAAAATATCGGCCAAAATTCTTTATGACGACCAACAAACATCCACGTTTTCGAATTCTCGTAAACTTGGAAAATTCTAGGAAATTGGTCACCGAAGCGAGGCAGACAGGAAGTGGAAAGGGTCATACGTCACTTCCTTTACGAAGTGAATTTTTTTTTTTAAACGGCCCAAAACATTTTTCAATCAAAATTTTAGAAAAATATGTTATGTTTTTGCATAAGAGAGAGATCGAAATGTGATAACTAGTGAATGACGTATAAAAAGGGAGTTTAATTCAGTTGTTTCCTTAACACCACCAAAGGAAGCCCAAATTTGATAAATAATATGCAGTCTTTCAAACCAGCGGACGTACGCGTGAGTTTAAAATCCAATATGGCGTACCGTCATGTAGTGAAAAACCCAAGATTACAATCGCGAATATTTCTTACAAACTGGTTCATGAAGATAGTTAGACCTGGTAGAGAGTTAGATAACAATGTGGTACAGTTCCATGTACCAATGGAGTAAGTATATTCGATCACCACTGCCTGACTGTCATCAGCTGAGTTGCAGGATTTATTCGATGTCTCCTATCTTTATTTCAGCATGTCCAAGCTAGATATCAAGAATTACTTATGTAGTATATATAATGTTGACGTAGCAAGAGTAAATACCAGAATTCAAGAAGGTAAACGTTAAATTTGTATTCTGTGTCAGATTTTAGATTTTATCATTTTATCCATGGATTTTTATTGATTTTTTTTCTTAGGAAAAACTAAAAAGATAGCCAAAGGCGACAGATTAGTCAAGAAAAAATATCCTGATTATAAAGTTGCTTATGTGACACTAGTGAGTACCCCCCCCCCCCCCCCCCCCCCCCCCCCCCCCCCCCCCCCCCCCCCCCCACAGAACCACATCCTCTGCCTCCCCTACCCCACACACACAGTGCAAAAATTACTCATTTACAGTGTGTCTTGACATTCTGTCATTATTTTGTAATAAATCAATCAATCAAAATCAATAGACCAAGATGGTGGCCATCTTGAATTATGGAGAAATTATGGGATGCCCAGGGTGCAAGCTACACAAATGTAGTAACCATTTGGCCATGAAAAACTACGAAAACCTAATTTAAAGCAATGAATTTTTACAAAAGTATACAACAATACACAACACATGTAGATAGTAAGTCATACAACACCATGGTTAGAGTGACATAGAAAAATAATATATTGACACGACTCCACTCTACAGTTTTTGGGTCATTTGCACCCTGAGCATCCCATAATGTTTTAGCCAAAACAATAGAATCCAAAATGGCCGCCATATCGGTAAAAAGGTCTATTGAGACAGAAGTAGATAAACACATACCATTACATATATGGGTGGTCATGTGTTTATATGTTGGCACTATAAATGCACTAGAGTGCAATTTAGAAAAGCTTGAAAACTAAATAACTAATTAGTACTAAATAGCACTAATGAAACAATAGAAAACAATAGAAATAGCACTATTTAGTACTATTTAAAGTTAGTACTATTTCACGCTTTTCTAAATTGCACTCTACGTGGCAAAGTTATCCATCAAAGTCTTTAAAACTACAATCAATCGTTCAATAATTGACATATTTTATTCGCAGGCTGAAGGAACATTTAAATTTCCTGACATGTTTCCCAAGAGCGAGCAACCCAGTAAGGACCAAGTGACTGCCGATGAAACCACTGCTTCCCAAAAGGAAACTGAAAGTGAACCTCTAAGATGGTTTTAATAGTCCCACACAAACTAACTAGTCTGAAAATTGCATTGTAACTATTTTGATTGTAAATATAACTTTCAATAAACATATTACTGAAATCATTTATGGATCAGACTCCCCAGGGCCGTGGTACGCTAGAAGTTTGACACGTTAATAAAGTTTATGTATGTACTCATCAAAAAGCTTCCGATGGGGTGATCGTGGGACGTCCAAAAATTTAATGTGGTCCTCTTTCAACAGAATTTGAAAATGCCTTCAGCATTAATGGCGATTGCCTTTAGGGGTAATTTTCCAGGCACTGAAAGAGTGCAAGTAAAGATTGAAATGACAGACAAAAATGTTTGCAGTAATAACTAATATTAGGCAGTAACTGGGTTACCTGTGTTCAAGGTGTCAAAAAAAGTAAGGGAGGAGGAAGGTTTGAAGACTGTCAAATCCATGATGAAGACGATTGCCAAGGTGCTTGTCAAATAATGAGCTTCCCCATCGCTTTTAGATGGGAGTCGCTTCACTTAAAGCCTGGAAGGGGGGCATATCGGGGGGGGGGGTACTCCCCTATATAAGCAATTCGGGTATGTGCCGCCCGATAGGGTATGGTTTTCAAGCTTCTCAGTTCTGGGATAGGGTATAGATTTTCAAGCTTAGGTCTGGGATAGGGTACGGAAAATTTCCGTTTTTAGGTCTGGGATAGGGTAAGGTTTTTGGAGTCATGGCAGCACATGTACCCCTACCCAAAAAATGGCCGAGTATCCCCCCCGGGCTTAAAGCAGCCCAATGAGATTTCAGACAAACTTTACATGTAAGTTCATTTTATTATATTTCTGAAATAACAGCTCCATTCTAAACATTGTAGCGTAAGAAACTCAATAATTGGAATTTAAAATCATTATTCTCATGTATAACTTTCAAACTTGTCAAATTAATCATTTAAAATGCAAAATCTGCCACTACTGACATGGTGCCGTTTCTGTCTTGAATGAATCATTAATATTAATTCTGTGAAACCACAAGGCTGTTAATTCCCTGATAAATAATGCAATGTATATTCGGTATTTAAAGAAATTAAGGACCTAAAGTTCATTCTATATTAAATACAACATAAAAGTACAACAAAAATGAATGAAATATCAACTGAGGACAGGGGGGTCTGGCTGCTCCTATTGTGTGCCAGTCTTGAGAGAAATGAGGCGCAGAAGTGAACATTGAATAGTTGGGAGATGGTAGCTCAATGTCGATGGCAATATTGTTCCAGCATGCTCCTGTAATAATTGTTGTGGCCAAAGTTTATACTAATAAAAGTACAATAATGTTCTGCTACACTTTGAACAACACGTTGCAGAGGCACATGCTGAAATCATGTTGCTGTCAATATTGCACACGTAGTCAGAGAGCTTTAGATTCGACTACGAGTTTTGAGCAAGCACTAACTTGTTTTCGTAATCGTGCTCGCGCAAATTCAAAATTTAGATTCATAAACAAACAAACGAAACTTGATGGCTTCAGCCTTTTCTTCAAATTTTAGTAAAAATAATACTGACTTTAATTCTTGCTTGTCACAACAACAATCATTATAGAAGATGTTATTGAGCATTCTAGATTTAAAAGACCGAAATATTTAGTCAAAATGTCTCACTCAAAACTCTAGACGAGTTTTGCAAGAAATCTCGTCATACTCGAACTGACGACGACGAGATTTTCAAGCTGGCGTGACAATGTCACGGTTTTACGCATGCGCACTTATTCTAATCGTAACGGCGAAAACTCATACTCGTTGTCAAATCTAAAGCTCTCTAATGTTGTATAACTTAACTCTGACACAAAAAAGTGGAAGCTTGCTTGATGTCTTCTTGAAATAATGCAATTTTGAATTCTAACAGTATTTACGATAATATTAATAAGTTTAAGGCTCAACTACATGTAGCTAAGTCTAATTTATACCAGACTGCTCGACATACAACACAATATTGGCATTGCAACTGGCACAAGTTTGACCACACTGCTCAAAGACTATGTCTGAGCCCACGATGCCTCGAATGCACAACTTAATTCCATAGGCTACCAAAAGTGAAATTTAATTTAAGACAGAGTACTTTATAATCTGAAGGGTCTGAACGATTTGGTGTCATTTTGAACCATTCTTGAACAACAGACAATACTACAGTCGAATCTCTATTAAGCGGCCACCCTCTGGGAATTGGCTGCTAAATAGAGGTTGGTCGCTTAATAGAGGTGTACTGCTAACAATGCTATTTTAAAATAGCACTCTTTCAAAACCGTCATTGACCACTGGCCGCTAAATAGAGGTTTGACTACATGTTCCAAAGTCATTATAATTATATAGTATATCAAGCAGTGCAAACACAAAATCAAACCATTGGCACAAGGCATCCTAGGCTTGGATATAGATATTGAATGGAATATAGATAGTATTGGACATAGTGGGTCAATCCAAATGAGGTGACACTTTCAGTAAGTTGACAGTCTATTATACATTTTGAATGATCGATTGCTGTAAACAGATGCCTTCAAGTTTAAAAAGCAAAATAACTTGAGTTGTATGTAGTATTAAAAAATAAAATAATCTGATCCACAGGATAAAAATACTCAGCTAAAAATGTTGAGCTCTCATCTGGGGAAATAATGACTTTGTATTTACCAGATAAATATTCATTTAAAATTCTTATCTAAACGTCAGACAACTGAGGAAGGGATTTGGAAGGATTTCAGCTCGTGCAACCAATTCACTCTAAGCTGTGAAACGCCTTGTAAATCTTCTGTATCACCATTCACATCGTTACCATGACCATCACAATGAAAGTCTGGTAAATTTGCAACAGATCAAGCTGCAATTAGCATATACAAGTTCTAAATTAGTCTAATTGCAAGCTTATGAATTGGAAGGCTCCATGCAAGAATGAAGTATAAGTGATCTCTAAGCTCTTTGAGTTTCAAAGAAAATCTTGGATTTTGATCCAAGTCAAAGTCACTTACTCTGTTCTTGCGCGGACCCCTTCAGTTCCCACCGTCATATGGACAGGCACATCGTATTTAATGCAAATCGATTGAAGAAAGATGTACATGAATAATGAACTTAGGGGTCCCTGCAAGAACGGAGTAAGTGACTTGTGATCAAAACCCAAATTCTCCTTTGAAATACCAAGAATCTCAAGGAGAATTTAGAATTTGATCAGAGATCACTTACGTTGTTTTTGCAGGGAGCCCTTTAATTGTATGTTCAGTGAATTCATCAGATGTGTTCTTAATCATGAAAGGTTCTACTTGGGTTGTTACAAGACGGATACATACATTTTGTAAATATGTACATGTGTACATTGTTAATTCTATCGTAGGATTTATGTTTATCTATTCACAAGCCAACTTGCTGTCAAAACTACTAAGAGCAATAGCAAAGGATTGCACGGCACACATGGGATAGCTGTAATCCATAGTGAAGACATCCTCAGCCACTCTACCAAACTGCATTATAATATAGTCCACTGGAAATATAAATTGTTGCAAACAATAAATATCAAACCAACAGCTAGGACAACAATAAAATTACAAACAAAGCAGAAAACTATTAAGGTTGCATGATCGCTCAAGAAACAAGAGCGAATAGAGTTGTCTGGTTTATACCAAGGTTTGGTAACTCATTTACTTCAGTCAGTAAACCACCAAGTGTAATCAAGTAAGTAAGTATAATACTAAGTATAAGGCCTAGTTCAGACGTCGTGCTAATCATGAGTCGTTCTTAATTACTTCAAAAGAAGCCGCCTCATTATCTATTGTTTGAAATGAGAACGGCTCATGATTAGCACTACGTCTGAACTAGGCCTAAGTACATGTATGTATGTACTAGGTATGTACTTAGTACATACATGAAGTACAATTGTATATTAAGTAAGTACATACATTAATTTTGTAAGTACATGTAGTACTAACTAAAGGTAAGTAAGTGAGCAACGTAAGTATAAGTGCTGGTAAGTAAAGTACTAGTAGTACCTAAGGACGTGAAATTGAAGCAAAAACTATTTCCAATAGGCAGTGCTCTAGAGAGGAGAGGGATAGAACAATACTACTAAGTGAGCACCGTAAGTATAAGTGCCGGTAAGTAAAGTACTAGTAGTACCTAAGGACGTGAAATTGAAGCAAAAACTATTTCCAATAGGCCGTGCTCTAGAGAGGAGAGGGATAGAACAATACTACTAAGTGAGCACCGTAAGTATAAGTGCCGGTAAGTAAAGTACTAGTAGTACCTAAGGACGTGAAATTGAAGCAAAAACTATTTCCAATAGGCCGTGCTCTAGAGAGGAGAGGGATAGAACAATACTACTAAGTGAGCACCGTAAGTATAAGTGCCGGTAAGTAAAGTACTAGTAGTACCTAAGGACGTGAAATTGAAGCAAAAACTATTTCCAATAGGCCATGCTCTAGACAGGAGAGGGATAGAACAATACTTTTCAAGGACTCTAGGACTTTTCAAGATAACTGATGAAATTCATGACCTTGATCATACAAACCTTGAATAGTAATCTCTGCACCACAACCATGACTGACTGCACCATTAGTTTGTACCCACCCACCCATATATTATTATAATTAATAATAATAATAATAATTATTATTATATATTGTACAACAAGTACGATATAAGAAACACTTACCATCACTGTCATGTACAATCTGGAAGTTTTTGACAGAAGCCTGCGTAACTCTGCCATGGAAGTTCAGAACGTAAGATTGTGTATCTGGAGAAAGAGTCAGTAGGTAGCAAAGTGAGACATTAACACAAGCTTGAACAAGTATTTAAGTTTACTCATTTAAAAATAATTGAAGAGGTCCGTGATCTTTGATCAAAATCTAATTTCTCCTATAGGCACTTTGATTCTGCATGATTGTACATGACTTGTAGAAGAGAAATTGGATATTGATAGTTGCTTAATACACAGTTCTTGCATACACGGACATGTAGATGACCCCTTCAATGCAATCACATTACTCAGTGATGCCTACCATCATTCCAGACAGGTGTTTTGTTGTGCAATTCTACCAAGTTTTCAAGTTGTCTATTTCTATGCCGTTCCAATATTGTATCTGCTTCCTGTTAGAGAGGAGATAAAAAAAACAATAAATAAAGTATAATTTATACAGCATAATAAATTTGAATTAATTCCAACTGCAATGGAATAGAAAATCAGCCTGGTTTTTAATAATAAACCAAGTATTAACTCACAAAAAAAGTATTAACCCACAAGCAGTCGAATAATGTTGAAGTTCGAAGTCTATATGCCTAGTGCCCAGCCTACACTATACAATTCAACTGTTGTAAGGGATTTAGGATTCATAGGTGTGTGGCGACCTAACATCCCGATTGAGGGAAATTATATATTCAACTGGCCATATCTCAGACGCTATTCAACAGATTCTGTCAAATTGAGCATGTACATGTAAGGTTCTTTCTTGATGTTCTTTCGAAAATGGAGATCAAAGCAATTTTTTTTTGTGAAGTCACACTTCGGTACTCAGTATTCTCGACAATCTAATAACAGACCTTTGCAGTCTCATAGTTTAAGAAGATTGTTGTTTTTCTTCATTATTATTTTTATTCTGTAAAGCGCATTAGATCATATTTACATGTAATTTTTGCGCTATATAAGTATTAAATTATTATTATTATTATTATTATTATTATTAAAATCACATCGGTCAAGTCGCACCCAGCTTAAAAAAGCCTAGTGTGTGTACACAACCGATGTGGAAACCATAGGAATGCAGATTAACAATAAGTACCGGTATATTAAAATAATACTTTTATTAATATTAAATATTCATTAATTATTCATTAACTATTAATCTATTAATGTCATACTTACTGATCTTGGTCTTACAGGTACTCTCTGTTGGTCAAGCCCCATACCAGGTAATACAACAGTCATTTTACGTGGCCCTTTGAAACCAAGTACATTAGTGTCCTATAAAAACAAACAAACACAATCATTACCTAGTAAAGAATAACCAATTTCATCAAAATTCAAATTCTCCTTTGGAATTCAAAGAAGCTCTAGGAATTTATATTTTGATCAGATCAGAAATCTTTTTTTCGTTCTTGTACAGGTTCACCACTTCAATTATATTCCATTTATGTTTTATTTAATGACCAAGATAATGTCATTGTAAAATCTCTTTTGAGAATTTACATATATAAGTATGAAATAACTTTCCTCTAACTACCGGTAATGATTGTGTGCATGCGCATAATCAACATTTTGGTCCCCATTATATTTAGCCTGCGTAGCTTGGCTTTCCGAGGGAAAGGGGACTGGAAAGGGGACTGGAAAGGGGACTGGAAAGGGGACTGGAAAGGGGACTGGAAAGGGGACTGGGGCGAGGAAGTGGGAGACCGAGGGAGGGAAAGCCTGCCACAATCCCATTGAATGTCACATTCCGCCCCTTGATGTTAGCGGGAAAATAAACCAATCACATTGCCGGAAGCCTTGACCGCAAGTTAAGATAGACTGCTGTCAAAACTGAAAAGTGTTTCCGCGAAGTGAAGATGCTTTGAGATGATCATGAATGTAACAGATCGTTCCTGGAGCGAGAATATCAAACACTAAACAAAACGGTGCACAGACTGTTCACGTTGGGATTAAATTACTTCACACACTCTCACTTGAAGGCACGAAAATATGATCGAAAACATGCTGGAATTAACTTTATACTCAGTTATAGAGTAATAATAAGTCCAAGAATTACCAGTGTGGAGAGGTCAAACGGTCACGACAACTAACGTAATATTATTCTGTCAATCATTCGGACTCTCTCAGTCTCCCTACTCGGCAGAGAAGACAGCCCCCTTACAACAGAATATTTTGCTGTCTAAGTTAGAGAAAAAACTCTCTCAGAAGAGTAGAGAGATGATTTAGAATGTAAATTAAATTTAACGGAATGCGCCCAATGCTTCGGTCTGCTTTCAAGATTGTAGAGGTTTTCGATTGGTGTGAGAACAGCTAGAAAATTAAACTTTTGGCGAAACCAGTGGGCAAATTAAAACTGCAAGAATATCTCGACCACACAAAATGTGCTCAATGGCCTGATATTGTTCATCTTTTAGTTTCATTTCATGGCCCAAACGAGCGGATAAATCACATACAATATTATTACCTTATGACTACCGTATTTGGTTTGGTAAACACACGACATTCAATGGGATTGTGGCAGGCTTTCCCTCCCTCTGCCTCCCCCTTCACCCTCCCTCCTTTCCTCCTCCACTCCCCCCTCCTTTCCCTCCTCGCCCCAGTCCCCTTTCCCTTGGAAAGCCAAGCTACATTATATTATATTATATTATATTATATTATATTATATTATATTATATTATATTACATTACATTACATTACATTACATTACATTACATTACATTACATTACATTACATTACATTACATTACATTACATTACATTACATTACATTACATTACATTACATTACATTACATTACATTACATTACATTACATTACATTACATTACATTACATTACATTACATTACATTACATTACATTACATTACATTACATTACATTACATTACATTACATTACATTACATTACATTACATTACATTACATTACATTACATTACATTACATTACATTACATTACATTATATTATATTATATTATATTATATTTAATATTATATTACATTATATTCAAAGTATCGAAAAATTGGACAATTCCTTGCTGGTGAGGGATTTAACCCTGACCATTATGTAGAGGTGACCATCACTAGAGAGAAATCGTTCATTAAAATAAAACACTTTACAGTCCACTACACAATCATATTAACAGGGGAACTTATGCAAAATTATAGGATGGGAACATGAGGACGACAGCGAGCGCACTGATGAATACAGCTCAAAATGAATGTTGACGTCCGCAACGGCAATCTACGACGTGAAAACAGGTGAAGTGCCGTCGTAGATTGCCGTCGTGGACATCAACAGTCGTTTTGAACCGTTATTCGTCGGTGCTCGTGCTGTCGTCCTCACGTTCCTATCCTAGAATTTTCTCGTGCGTAAGGTCCCTAATGTCAGGGTATGAAAACTTACATAAATAATTCCAGCTAATTCCTCCCTAATGTTAGAACCATCGGACATCACACCACCTTTCTTAGGATTCACTCCCTGGTCAAACACTGTGAACTTGGTGCCTACAAGATTAGCTCGTAGTTTCCCTATAAAACTTTCACCACCTCTGGAGAGATCAGTGGCATCGGTACTGATGAGATAGTTAGATGTGGTGCTCTTTTTTCTTTTACGACCAGCCAGTAAAAAAACCTGCACAACATAACAGGATACAAAAATTATTAAAGTCGTTTTCATATCAGTGGCCGGAAACCTATACTGAGTTACGGTCATGGTACGGAATTGAAGACATCTATTCAACCAATCACAGCACGTAAAGTCATTGCTCAACCAATCAGAATATATGTTTTGATATGGCATGGTATAATACATACATACATATACTTTATTTCATGAGGGTGACAAATTCAGTGAGTACAAACAAACTGGTTTTCAATTTGGCCCACAACAAAAATGTTTTAATTTTAATTTTACAAATTTGAGAAAATGATATCTATATATCACAGCACAGCACAGTGCCACAACATGGCATGTTGTAATGGTGGTAGATGATGGTAGGATTGTGGTAGGATAGTATTGGATTATGGCTACTAATTAATATTGAGGCTTATTTTGGCCCACCATGGATACCTTTTTCCCATAAAAAAATGAACTAGAAGTTCTTGGAGATGATAATTATTATTATTAATATTAATGATAATAATATTAATAATAATGATAATAATAATGATAATAATGATAATAATAATGATGATAATAATGATGATAATAATGATAATAATAATGATAATAATAATGATAATAATAATAATAATAATAATAATAATAATAATAATAATAATAATCATAATCATAATGATGATGATGATGATGATGACTTTATTTAGCTTTTCAACTAGGTGGCTCTTCATCTGAAGTCCTAACTAAAATTACAATGAGATGTGTACCTTTTTCCCATCTTCCTTCTCCAAGTGTAAGAAATAAGTAGGATACATTCCTCTATCCATACCCTTTTTATCTCTGGTAATACGACATTTAATTACTACGCCTTGTGGGGCAGGTCTGTAAGAAAATACAATCATGCTATTGAGATTTGGAGAATAGTGAAACTCACTTCTCTTTCTCCCGAGTCTTACTTCCTGATCCTATTTAAGGGTTGATTAAGTCCATGTATCTCTCATACTGAACAGCAAGGCACAATGGAATGTTTAATTTTCTGGGGAGTAATTAAATTTATTATATTATTTTTTCACAAATCAGTGAGCATTATTCCCTGGAGCGTCGCTCTGAAACTATAGTATGAGTGACAAGTGAATAATATATTGAAAGTCAACTAAATTATTTGGGAGTACAATGTACTCCCACCTCCACCCACTAATACATGTACGTGTATACTGTTCGAACATCCCCTTCAATTAGCTAGAGTACCAACCTTAACACAAACTTTTCCAGATCATCTATTTCAACATCGGTCGAAGGAATAGCAGTGAGTGGAGGTGATTCACTTGTCTGTAAAACAAAACACAAACAAATCAATATTTTTATGTTTTATAAAAGTCTGTGAGTCATTTACCTCACTGCTGGCATGGTTACCATGGTTACTGTGATGTACATGCACCTTACTGTTGGCATGGTTACCATGGCTACTGTGATGTACATGCACCTCACTACTGGCATGGTTACTGTGAAGTACATGCACCTCACTGTTGGCATGGTTACCATGGCTACTGTGATGTACATGCACCTCACTGCTGGCATGGTTACTGTGATGTACATGCACCTCACTGTTGGCATGGTTACCATGGCTACTGTGATGTACATGCACCTCACTGCTGGCATGGTTACCATGGCTACTGTGATGTACATGCACCTCACTGCTGGCATGGTTACTGTGATGTACATGCACCTTACTGCTGGCATGGTTACCATGGTTACTGTGATGTACATGCACCTCACTGCTGGCATGGTTACTGTGATGTACATGCACCTCACTGCTGGCATGGTTACTGTGATGTACATGCACCTCCCTGCTGGCATGGTTACCATGGTTACTGTGATGTACATGCACCTCACTGCTGGCATGGTGACTGTGATGTGCATGCACCTCACTGCTGGCATGGTTATTGTGATATACATGCACCTCACTGCTGCCATGGTTATTGTGATGTACATGCACCTCCCTGCTGGCATGGTTACCATGGTTACTGTGATGTACATGTACCCACAATTTTTATCATGAAAATTTATTCAGTCTACATGAATGTACAAATGTATTAATTAAAAGGTGAATACAGTAGTTGCATGGTTTGATACTTTGTGATTTGGGGCTTTGCATCTGTAAGTAATAATGGTTTGAAATCTTAAAATGCAAATACAGTGATGTCAAATGAGGGATAAATTCTACTTGATATAAATCACATATTTAATTAATTTAACCTTTTTAGATACATCGAATGAAGGTGGTGGTACTGACATAGGGAGTGGCGAGGGTGTTCTACCCTTGGTTACAAGAGGTGTGACGGCTTGTGAGTGACCTTGAGTATCATCAACTTCATCATCATCATCATCATTGTAGCTCGCAAAATCGGCACTGGATGATATGCCCATGGCAGCCAACTTTCTCTCGGTGTCTGTTGTTTGTTTCACTCGCGGTTGCTGTGATTCATTATTGTCTGTACCTACATTGACAAGCAAGCCACCTGTTGGTATCTCTGATGATGAACTATTGTTTAACGAGCCATCTATTCCTGAAGAATATAAAATTTTTGTATCATATTTAGATAGGGAAACCTCTCTCATCAGAGATGATTTTCAGGAGGGCCCTAATATACATAATTTATATACCGCCGGTAGTAAATATTAAAATAAACAATATTACTTGGTTTCAATCAGCTGTTAAAAGTCCTTGGATCTCATTATTTGCCTCAAATGATGGGCAAACACTGTGTATTATTCTTAACTAGAGAACATTCAAATGAAAAGTTGAAATCCAGCTGATGAAAGTTCACCACAAACATGAATTAACATTACATGTATACAGTAGTTATCAGGTTCTCTGCTAGATTTTTGTTCAAGGAAGTCCTAAATTCAGAAACATTTGTAAATGTACAATGTAGTGCTTTTTTAATGTTAAAGTTCCATTCTACAGTACTTGTTTATTGTTATACACCGACACAGTCTCTCTACTACGTGTACATGTGTACCTTATTATCACTTATTTTTGCGCTTCTCTAATTTTGCAATTTTCGCGTTTGAAAAAAAAATTGCAAAATTAAAGACTCGCGAATAATAATTACCGCGAAAATTAACGACGCGAAATTTAATGACATGCGGTGAGGTCTTTTTTCAGCAATTATTCCATGAACGAACATTGTGATAAAAACGAACGTATTGCTTCAAACAAAATAGCAAACGTTGTGCTCCTAAAACGAGCACACGTATATACCTACATGTATATGTATCTATTGTTTTGTTACATTCTTGTACATAGAATAACGTTACAAAAATATGCCAATATGTGAATTGTTAAATCATTTACCTGATTCAAAACAATCTGTTTGTATACTGTGCCAGATCATGATTTTTATAAAAACGTTAAGTTCCCTTATACATGTTTTTTTCTGCAAAATCGCGAAATTAAAGCCTCGCGAAATATGCCTCTGACATTTTCGCGAAATTAAGGGCGCGCGAAAATAAGTGATAATATTATTAAAGGTATAGTCTTTAATAACAGCTAGCCTCACTCTTTATATCAATGTGAATATTTTAGGGACTTTGAGAGTGTCAGACCACTTCAATACATCTTATTCACGCGTGCTGGTTTTCGAGATCAGAATACTTAAGGATCTTTCACATACAAATGACCACTGCCATCTGAAAAAAGCAATTATTCATCAATATTTTTGGAAAATTTCAATAGTAATTGGATAAAATGCCGAGAAGATATCGTAAATGACATTTATAGAGTTTAGTATATTGGGATTTTGCCTTCATGCGTACACAGCCTCGTTCTGGTGTATTTTCAGAATTAAAAACGTTCATAACTCCGCAAGGACATGTCATTTTTCTCTAAAACTTTAAATTTACACTGTTAAACCTTGAAATTAAGCAATTTCGAAAAATTTGGTATGCATGACTGCAAAATCCCATACTAAACTCTATAAATGTCATTTACGAAATCTTCTCGTGATTTTATTAACCAATACTATATTGATGAATAATTGCTTTTTCAGATGGTAGTGGTCATTTGTATGTGAAAGATCCTAGAATTCTGATCTCGAAAACCAGCACGAGTGAATAAGGTCTACAAGGACCACTAAATAATTATGGATTTGACAGTTATTGTCAATCCTTATTTCTCCAAGGACATGTAACTATAAAAATTGTAAAATACCCTGGATATACAGCATTTCGACCATCATCATCTGTACAGTGTATATAATTATTATAATAAAATATTTGGGATTGTACACTGCATGTGTTCTCTGATTGGCTGGCTACCATATTTATTATAATATATCAGAGGACAGAAATAATCATTGAAAAATATTCTATAAAGTAATTTAAAGCAATATACAATTTAACAGCCGCTTGTTTACTGTCACAGTGTGAATAAACACTCTGGGAGATGTACATATGTAGAGCACTCGAAAAGCAGGTGAAACACTCAGCTTTCCCTAGTGTTCCTAGGCTTTCTTCCACACTAAATGTATGATTTTTAAATTATTATAAGATTGAATACACATATTTTAGTTCTTGAAAAAATTAGGGCCGGAAGAAGAGGAAATTCAAAATTATAAAATACAGTACTCAAATTCCTACAACAGACTAATTAATAAAAGTGTCCTATCACCCATATTTTTTTATTTTAGAAATCACTTCAAAATGAAGTGAATATTGGTACATCACAGATGCAGTGTTACGGTATTTTTATTTTTTGATGCGGTATTGCGGTATCAGCTACCCCCCCCCCCCCCCCCCAATGTCCCCCTCCAAATCAGAATGGTTAAAAAAGAGAGTAATAATTATCATAATATTAACAGATAGTCTACATTTATTGTGAAAAGTATTCTAGATTTTTTTTTTTTTTTTTAAACCCTGCAGTGTTCAAAAAAAAAAAAAACTGTATTGTACAAAATAAGATGTATCAGTTCGTGTTATATATGCTTTGTAAATAGACTTTGTAATGAATCTTTATTTGACATTAAACATTATTTTTTTTTTTTAAATAATAATAATAATAATAATTATAATTATAACAATAACAACATATTTATATACATGTAGCACCAAATAATAATAATAATTATAATAATAATTATAACAATTATATAATTATAACAACAACAACATATTTATATACATGTAGCACCTCTAACAAGAGCTCTAAGCTCAATAATCAAGCAAAATAATACATATATATATTATCCAACAACTATATATAGTCAGACTACTGTATACAAAAATACTGTTCAAAACACCTACATTTACTACAGGAACCATTAAAACTACAGTACTTAATGCTAATAGTTTATATGTACAGTACATTATACATGACAGTATTATATATCTATATATAAAATATATCTGTATAACAAAATACTGTTCAAAACACCTACAAACTACAGGTATCCATTAAAACTACAGTACTTAATGCTAATAGTTTATATGTACAGTACATTATACATGACAGTATTATATATCTATATATAAAATATATCTGTATAAAAAAAATACTGTTCAAAACACCTACAAACTACAGGTATCCATTAAAACTACAGTACTTAATGCTAATAGTTTATATGTACATTACATTATACATGACAGTATTATATATCTATATATAAAAAATATATCTGTATAACAAAATACTGTTCAAAACACCTACAAACTACAGGTATCCATTAAAACTACAGTACTTAATGCTAATAGTTTATATGTACAGTACATTATACATGACAGTATTATATATCTATATATAAAATATATCTGTATAACAAAATACTGTTCAAAACATCTACAAACTACAGGTATCCATTAAAACTACAGTACTTAATGCTAATAGTTTATATGTACAGTACATTATACATGACAGTATTATATATCTATATATATAAAATATATCTGTATAACAAAATACTGTTCAAAACACCTACAAACTACAGGTATCCATTAAAACTACAGTACTTAATGCTAATAGTTTATATGTACAGTACATTATACATGACAGTATTATATATCTATATATAAAATATATCTGTATAAAAAAATACTGTTCAAAACATCTACAAACTACAGGTATCCATTAAAACTACAGTACTTAATGCTAATAGTTTATATGTACAGTACATTATACATGACAGTATTATATATCTATATAAAAAATATATCTGTATAAAAAAATACTGTTCAAAACATCTACAAACTACAGGTATCCATTAAAACTACAGTACTTAATGCTAATAGTTTATATGTACAGTACATTATACATGACAGTATTATATATCTATATAAAAAATATATCTGTATAACAAAATACTGTTCAAAACATCTACAAACTACAGGTATTCATTAAAACTACAGTACTTAATGCTAATAGTTTATATGTACAGTACATTATACATGACAGTATTATATATCTATATATAAAATATATCTGTATAAAAAAATACTGTCAAAAAACATCTACAAACTACAGGTATCCATTAAAACTACAGTACTTAATGCTAATAGTTTATATGTACATTACATTATACATGACAGTATTATATATCTATATATAAAATATATCTGTATAACAAAATACTGTTCAAAACACCTACAAACTACAGGTATCCATTAAAACTACAGTACTTAATGCTAATAGTTTATATGTACATTACATTATACATGACAGTATTATATATCTATATATAAAATATATCTGTATAACAAAATACTGTTCAAAACACCTACAAACTACAGGAATCATTAAAACTACAGTACTTAATGCTAATAGTTTATATGTACAGTACATTATACATGACAGTATTATATATCTATATATAAAATATATCTGTATAACAAAATACTGTTCAAAACATCTACAAACTACAGGTAACCATTAAAACTACAGTACTTAATGCTAATAGTTTATATGTACATTACATTATACATGACAGTATTATATATCTATTATAAAAAATATATCTGTATAACAAAATACTGTTCAAAACATCTACAAACTACAGGTAACCATTAAAACTACATTGTGTACAGTACTTTATAATCATTATGGTAACAGTTAGAGCAGATTTCGCATGACTGTGAAAAACCACGGCGCACGGCACGTATTCATTCGAAATCCTAAATCATCACAGTCACGGCACGATACAAAATCTGCTCTAATATGTACAGTACACATGACAGTATATCTATATCTATATCGATATTTTATTCTATATTAATGATTTCATTCAACGCCAAATTCTGGTGGCCACTTTCAAATTCAATGCTCCCTACTTTCCTCAGTCCAACCAGCTGATATTTAATACCGGTATGTTTATTCAAAATCTTTTAATCATCACAGCCATTTATTTACTCCAGCACATTACCATCCACCTGCTGCAATTTCTATTGAAGCCAAGTGTAGAGTTTCACTGAAGAATTATTACTAAATTATATTAAATATTAAATAACATGGAAATTATCACCCAATTTGTAAATTGAACTAATACAGCATAGAGTACATTTTTTATCATATTGTGAATTAGGTTGACAGAGAACATTATATTGATGGTTATCAATTGAAGCAAGAACATTAATCTAAATCTTGTGATTAAATCCCTTAATTCTGTATGCTAGTAAGTATACATGTATATATGTTAATATCCAGAACATATCCAGAATATAATACAGAATGATGCTGCGATTGTCATTTCTTGAAAATAACAACAATTTGAAAATAATCAAATTTGAAATAAAAAAATATATTAATTAATAAGTAAATTGAATACAAACATCCCTGTAGCAGCTGCCTTTATGGGTAATACAAGATGACTAATTCCAATTGTAAACATTACATGTATTTGGCTAGTAGTTTTATTTATTTACAATAATCATCATCGCAAATACATAGTGTTGAAAGCATTTGTCTTTGAAGACATCAACAATGAATGATTGTTTGATCAAGCAGTAGGTCGATCTGTCAGTACGCAACTGTACACATTATTTACCATCTTACCTCCATTCGAAATTCTGGCAAATTTGTGGCACCAATAACTAGCTATGTTGCACTACAAACACTACTTATTTCACTGCTGCTGAACAGTTGATGATCCATGTACAGCCCTCAGGGTCACTGATAGACCATTGCATGTACTCAAGCAAAGCTCACAGTCAAATGAGTGATAAATATCTAATGAAATACTAATGCTTCCTCTTTGAATCTCTCAGTCTGAGGTACTTCCTTAGTTGACACAATGTAGACTAAGTTTATCAATTCTGTTATTGAATGTCAAATGTGCAAACTAAAACAAGACTAAGCCACATGTACCAAGAACTCAAGAAGGTATCAAAGCTGAGTAAATAACTATAGCTTTAAACAATCAATTATAATAATAATTGTACTTATATAAATTGGTACATGTATTTTTACCCTGGACTTGTTATTACAGTAATAATCTTTATGTTATTATATATTTTATTGAACAGAAATGATAACAAGCTACTGGTGATTAAGACTAAATGAGTAATAACTACATGATTGTACATGTACCGTCAGTATCGCTGAATCTTACTTCTTATTTCACACCATAGAAGTGCGATATGTATAATAAACACGAACAATTCAATCTACGGTTAGATCACAGTTTTGAAAAGATGATCACACTTAAAGGAAACACTATGCAAATCGCACTGGTTGGTAGATGGTGAAAAAATCAAGTGAGAGGCATTTACATATCCACAATAAAATTGGCATTTCAACTTAATGGTTTGTGAGTTTGATTAACAGTAGTGAAAGTCCACATTATTTTATTAATTATAATAATTTTATCTATATCATAATACACTAAGAGTTAAATATTGATATAGGCTAGTAAGTATATAAACAAAATATAAATATTTTAATATTAAACATTTTCGATAAATTAAACGTTTTCGACCAAGGTCATCATCATCATCAGAACGAAAACATTTAAGCACACTCTTGAGAAGCTCTTGATTCTCTGCATTTTTTCCTACTGTTTATTTATGTGTTTGCTACGTGATTTTCTTGTTTATTGGAATATCTTTTCACAATGTAAACCCTGATGAAGAGCAAGTTGCTCAAAAGCTTGGTATGATTAAATTCATATAAAATACAGGCTGACGACTCGAGTTGTATTGATTAATATTATGATTCATATTTATCGAATTCATGAATAATTAATGAGGAAAATACAATAGAAATCACTATCGTGAAGGACATCTGTAAATCGGATATAGAATCGTCCTCATTTGCAAAGATTTTAAGTTGAATTTTCTCGGCCAAACTGCTTCCTAGATCAAAATTATAGTAAAATATCCAGTTATACATCGTTGGATTTGATAAGTTAAATATACAATATTCGCATCTGATCTGTATGGGATTTAAAGTAAATCCCATACAGATCGGCCACTCATATTGTATCTATATTACATAATGATAATAAAAACTTATTTCTTGAGCGCATCACATTACATCTCCATGCTCTTACAAATGGTGCTAATAAACAATAAATTAATCATTGCTTACAAATGCTGCAAATGCTGTAAACTACTTTAATAATAATTATAATAATAATTAATTTTATTTATTTATTTATATAGCGCTATTTCCAAGAAATTGCCCAATAGCGCTTTACAATGAAATTAATCTACTTATCCAATGAACAGCTGCTGTAGAATTTCATATTTATCAACATTTTGAAAATACAGTTGACAAGTTATTTTCCTTGAGAAAATTGATGTTAAAGTAGATGCAAATGAGGATAATTTTGTATCAGATTTACAACACTTGTCACAGTTATGATTTCTTTTGAGTTTTTACAACACTAAATTGTCACAGTTATGATTTCTTTTGTGTTTTTACAACACTAGTCACAGTTATGATTTCTTTTGTGTTTTTACAACACTAAATTGTCACAGTTATGATTTCTTTTGTGTTTTTACAACACTTGTCACAGTTATGATTTCTTTTGTGTTTTTACAACACTAGTCACAGTTATGATTTCTTTTGTGTTTTTACAACACTAAATTGTCACAGTTATGATTTCTTTTGTGTTTTTACAACACTTGTCACAGTTATGATTTCTTTTGTGTTTTTACAACACTTGTCACAGTTATGATTTCTTTTGTGTTTTTACAACACTTGTCACAGTTATGATTTCTTTTGTGTTTTTACAACACTTGTCACAGTTATGATTTCTTTTGTGTTTTTACAACACTTGTCACAGTTATGATTTCTTTTGTGTTTTTACAACACTTGTCACAGTTATGATTTCTTTTGTGTTTTTACAACACTATAGTCACAGTTATGATTTCTTTTGTGTTTTTACAACACTTGTCACAGTTGCATTGGATGGCATGCGCAAGAGCTTACAATCCAGCACATTTTCCTATACGAATCTAATAATAAAAATTGCAATTTTATTTCAATGTCATTTCTCCGGTGTCAGACAATATGAGCTGAAACTTCTTCCTTTACTAATACTGAGCTGCTCTTTTCATTTCTGGAGTTCATTTTGACACTGCTGTTCGATTTAAGGGGGTTGGGGTCACGTGACCTCTTTATAGTGCAAGTGGCCTTTTCAGTCACTCTCTCCTTTCATCCAAAATGAAATGTAATGCCAAAGGTATGAATTACTTACTGCTGACATTACTCTCCTTTTCTCCTTTCTTCCTCGGAGAAAAGGAGACTGTCAGCAGGGAATGTGAATTATTTACTGCTCAACAATAAATCTTATTTCAGAAATAAATGTCCCAGTGAGAGCAATTAAATTGGAATGGCAGGGTTAAATTTTAAATCTTATGAATTAGAACAAGACAGTATAGTAATCATATACCACTACTTACCATGAATTGTTGTTCCTCCTACGACAAGAGGCGTTCTGTCACTTTGCCGAGATGTTGGCCGAACCATGTCGTTAGCTTGGACCATTACTGCATTTAATTAATGACATGGAAAGTTCTCTTATTGGTTAATTTTAACAACCAAGTTATCAATTTATTAAGTATGACTTTCAAGTGGTCAGCAATTTTGAAACAATAATTTATTAATAAACATTAACATTAAAGTTTTACATTGCAAAAATCATTATAAATTAAAGTAAAAAATAGAGAATCTATGAATATGAAATTGCTTTCTTTAGGGCTCTATTCACTGATTCGACGCTAGAGCTCACGTGGTGTACTTCATGTTACTGTCACCAAAAAGTTCGTACATTGTCCGTGAATTGCCGTACAAACGCACTAACTTTTGTAAAGTTTATCGACTTGATTTAGTTGTTCGATTCTCAAAATATTAGCAAAATCTTGTTTATAAACCTTTTTTTAAATAGTTAAATTTGCTAATAATTAGAGAATGGAAAAACTAAATCAAACTAAACTGTACAAAAGTTAGTGCGTTTGTACGGCAATTCACGGACAATGTCCGAACTTTTTGGTGACAGTAACATGAAGTACACCACGTGAGCTCTAGCGTCGAATCGATGAATTGCACACATTCCCCCTGGTGTCACAGACAGAGGGCTAAACAGAACTAATTTTAATTAATTTTAATTAATTTTAATTAATTTTAATTAATTTTAATTAATTTTTTAATTTTAATTTTAATTTTAATTAATTTTAATTTTAATTAATTTTAATTTTAATTTTACCTTAAAAGGTGACTCAAAGTAGTTTTTTACTGACCACACTTACACTTTTCATTTGGCGAAATTGATAGACTTATATATCCTAGACTGATCAAAACAACTTTTGCACCAGTTATCGGGCAAAGATGGAAATTTAGAATTATGTCAATTTCAGTTCGATCGAGGTTTCCTTGGCAACGACAAACAAAGATAAACAAAGATCGTTGAAACCAAGGGGGGCGCTTATAAATATATTTTTTAGACCTAGGGGGGGGGGGGGGGGGGGGGGGGGGGGGGGGGGGCTTAATCGAGGGGACGCTTATTGGAAGCAGGGTGCTTAATCGAGGATTAACGGTAATTCTAAATTTCCATCTTTGCCCGATAACTGGTGCAAAAGTCGTGTCATTTATTAATATAATAATTTGTAACAAAATTTCAATAAAAGCTCAGTTCAAGAGCTTGTGTCCAAGGCCAACCTTGTGCCAATGTTAAACCAAATAATTATTAATATATTATATTTAATAGAATACCGAAGTGATGATGTCATAAAAATAAAATTTTCGCTTTATCAACTTTAGATCACTATTAAATTTGTTGAAAGAACATCAATAAAGAAGCTTACACGCCAAATTTGACAGTAATCGGTTAAATATCGACTGAGATATGGCCAGTTGAATATTTAATTTCCCCCCACAAATCACTGTAAATTCGGCTTAATAAATTGGTTCCTAACGTTATGAACCAAGCCGAAATTACAGTGATTTGTGGGGGGATATTATATATTCAACTGGCCATATCTCAGCCGCTATTTAACCGATTGTTCTCAAATTTGGCATGTAAGCTTCTTTTTTGATGTCCTTTTGAAATCGAGGATTGAAAGTTGATAAAGTGAAGGAAAAAAATTTGTGACGTCACACTTCGGTACTGACTATAGTCTTTATAATAGAACATAGAATACTTTGTGCATGCAATATATCATGGTATCAGACACAAGGTCTTCTCTAACATATTAATCATATTATTTAAAACTGTGGAGTATACATGTACATAATCTACATGTACGATATAGTAATTTTTTTTTTTTACTTTTACACATCACTCAATCAGTTAATAATATTCTAAGTAAATCGTTTACTAGCTACTTTACGAGCATTATTAAAACTCTCTACAAGGATTCAACTTACGTGGTTGCGCCCGCTTCATTTCATTTTTTCTTCGAATAATTTCTCTCTGAAAGATTCATAACAGAAAAAGGGACGTCATATTTTGTAAATACAACACCTGCTCAGATCTTGTTGGTAAAAATGATGAGCACTGATGAGCTAACAGAGAAACTAGGGCTATCATTCAATTTTGATTTAAAAGCTGGGTTCTTCAGGCTAAGTAGATAATGTAGATGGGCACTCAGCTTGAGAAGCGAGGGCCGCATGAAGCCCCAAACCTGTAGGATACAATGTAATTCTTACTGAGAAAAAAAATTGTACTGAATTTGTATAAAGTGCACAAAATCTCAAAAATGCATTTTCCAGTTTCATGAGGAAACTGTTATTACCAATTACTACAGGTATATTATTCTAAAGTCCCCTCACTTACCCTTTTTTAACTAAACATTAAAATAATAAAGTTATTTTCTGTTAAAGGGGATGGCTGCTTAAAGGGGTTCAAATGTACAGTAAAAACCCGCATAAATTAAAAGAACCCCTATTTTTCGAAGTCAGGCTGAAATGGTTCTTATATAATTATTGAAATCAGGATGTGTAGGTTCTTAACAGGTTCTTATTTACAGGGCAAAACAAAACAATTGTTCCTGATACAGTATCATGGTGTATTTCCTTACAATTTGTTTTAATTAGTGAACTATTGACCCTGAAAGGTCTATTTATTCACACTAAACATTAACAACCCAACTGTATAGTAAATATAATATTTGCATGTTCAGCACCGACTGTACCTGTGTGTTCAGAATCTGAGCTTTAATCATTTTTCACATATAAGAACCTGCTTCATTTGTCAGGCTGAACTAGTGGTTCTTATATATTGGATGCTTAATTGGCTAAATTTCAGCCTGGAGGTTCTTAATCTGCAGTTTCTTATATATGCGGGTTTTTACTGTATTGCAAATTTAGATTGTTATGTCCATATTTTATGACACTTTTAATATAAATTTAACTGTAATAACTTTTATAAGTGTTCAAATTAAAGGGGCAGTGTCAACCTATATGACCGCATAAGCCTGTGTACGAAGAAGTGAGAAATAATAAAAGGCCACCGTGGACTTTTATTATTATGAATCAATGTTTTCAATCCGTTTCCATCGACCTTAATCATGTTTGCTCAAGCGTCTAATTGATCACTAGTAACAAGTCAAAGTATGTTTTTCATTTTCAACAATTCCTAGTGGGGTTTATTTCATCTTAGAACTGACTTTGAAGCTGTGGAAAAAAGCGTCTAACAGCCGTAGAGGCAGGCCGCCATCGTTTTAAACCGGCAATTCTGGTCGATTGCAAAGGCATCTTGATCATCAATCGTGGGTGCAGTACTGTTCAAGACTTTTGAAGAGACTCACGTAGAACGACTTGTCAACCCGGTGAGCTTCCAACTCTATTTCTGTGTTGGGCTTCCTGTGTCTTATTGATCGGCCATTGGAAAACTAATATGGCCGTGATTTCACTTCTAGAATTCAGTCCTTTTGATATTTTGAAGTTCTAAAATTGCTTTCTAAATAAAGATTAAAGTATCTATTTGAGTCCTGTAGGTCATTTATTTAGCCATGACGAGCCGCAAGACCGTTTTTAAGGGACACCACATGATTTCTTGGTTGTTAGGCACGCTTCAGCTAATCTGATTACTGAGAACACCTCCAAGTTTTAATCCAGTTATCGTTCAGAAGAACAGGCACCGATACTGACAGCCCCGTCTACACTCGACACCGATAATTATCAGGCTGCAAAGTTTATATGAAGGAGCTTTTAAATAGACCAAGGCAAACATATATATAATGCAGATTATGTAACGATTTCAAATCCCTAGTATATGTGGATTTTTATTATCTTTTACTTGCCGTATTTCATAATAATAATAATTGCATTTATTATTTACTGTATATAATGTTGGTATTTTGGATAACTGAGTTATTATATTAACTAAATACTCAAACCAAACTAAAAGCTCTTCGAAACACCCACGAATCTTGCTACAATTTGCCGGATTGATTATGGAAACGATACCATAGTAGTTTTAAAAACAATATACATGGCTAGAGAGCGTTGCGTGACGGCTCACTGATGAGAATAAATCTACTGTAATAAATGACCGATACCGTAATTGCTAATATACGGGAATTACCAATGTTTTGCTTAAAATATACACACCACCCCCCACCCCTCCTGGCATGACATTTCCTTCGCCTCATTGGCATATGCATAGCTACAAAATCTCACAAAATCACATGCAGGCACTTAGGAGATACATATTATAAACATTAATTAATCTATTAGTATCAGCTCAGTAAATATTGTTACGTATCTCACAAAATCACAGGCTAGTCGCCCAGGCGATTCTGTTGCAAGCACTTAGGAGATACATATATATTATAAACATTAATTAATCTATTAGTATCAGGTAAATATTGTTACGTATCTCACAAAATCACAGGCGCGTCGCCCAGGCGATTCTGTTGCAAGCACTTAGGAGATACATATATATTATAAACATTAATTAATCTATTAGTATCAGCTCAGTAAATATTGTTACGTATCTCACAAAATCACAGGCGAGTCGCCCAGGCGATTCTGTTGCAAGCACTTAGGAGATACATATATATTATAAACATTAATTAATCTATTAGTATCAGCTCAGTAAATATTGTTACGTATCTCACAAAATCACAGGCGAGTCGCCCAGGCGATTCTGTTGCAAGCACTTAGGAGATACATATATATTATAAACATTAATTTATCTATTAGTATCAGCTCAGTAAATATTGTTACGTATCTCACAAAATCACAGGCGAGTCGCCCAGGCGATTCTGTTGCAAGCACTTAGGAGATACATATTATAAACATTCTTAGCAGTCAAACAAGGAGGCCAAAACCATGGCAAGATACACCGTTTCGCGATGTAGTGTCGAAGTACTGAACCACGAAAATGGCGGCAAAAGGGAAAGCTCGTCTTGGAGTTCAGTGTGTTCAGCGATGATATGCAAAATGCATTTGGCTTACAACCGCAAAGAGAAGAATTTAGAGCATACCACATCTTACTTGCGTCCAATTGAGAAGAATAAACTTTGTTCAACCGAATGTCTTCATGATCAGCAACCTTTCTCACAATGCCGTACTGATGTTTACAGTACGTGCAGTACATTGTATACCGTTTGGCTGCCCGTCAATTTGTACATGGCGAATATCATTCTCACCCAATCGCTGACCCGAAACGGCTCAAACAATTTTATTTGCCGGTTCATCGGAACTCTTAGAAATTACGAAAATAGGCGAGAGCATGCTAAATATAAGTGGAATTCCGAAATAATTTGACATAGGATAATAAATACTACACAATAACACTACTTATTCTCCTGCTAGCAAACGTAACCTACTGTGAAAAGAAATACGATGACAGATGAAACCCAAATATTCCTTATTCAAAGTAATTTGAGGTGGGCATTTCAGATGCCCACCTATGTCCGTATCCAAGGCGTGCGGCTCGTCATGAGTTAGAACGGTTTTTAGGAGGTTTCGGGACAAAGTTCCCGGGCAAGGTAGGCTTCTTAACCGTTTGTTATTGTTTGAATGAATGAATGAATGAATGAATGAATGAACTTTATTTAGACACGGAATCAAAATCACTAAAATTAAAAAATTAATTACAAAGTGCTCTCCCTTTGAGCCGTGTAAAAAGATAATTCTAACTAATTATTATAATATATGGAATATAACCCATTCGCTCCTGAGCTATTTTGAGTTTTTTAGCGATTTTCTGGACCTAATCACGTCATAGGAAATTTCGATTCCATATAAGGGGTTTCCATGGAAATCTTGACAGTTCTGAATGCCTGTGGGCTCGCGTCTTCACGTGTGCTGCCTTTCTTCTTGGGAGTTCGTAGGGGCTAGTAGTAATCACTACTCGAAAAGGCCAATTTTGCATTTTTAGAGTGTTTATAGCCATTATTCACCACAGAAGCCCCCAGGACAGCATCATTAAGCTTGACTGGTGTGGTAGAGACCGTTCTCCTGGAAGAACTCAGGAGGAAGATACGAATTCACGAACACATTTCGGCAGCTCGATCAAATTTTCCAAAATGGCGGACTCAAAGTGATATCGTCTCTCTGGTCTTTCTGTGGTGGATTCCAGGACCTACAAAGGCATTTTTGGCGACTTTGGACTTGTAAAGAATGCAACCGGTGCAATATTTTGCCTGTAGGACCGAGTGGCTCGACACTCTATATATTCTTAAAAGAGGGATTTTCGGGGGAGATCTATGCCGAAATTCCCGGATGTTTCCCGGCATCCTTTTCGGGCGTGCAGAAGGAAAACACGTGTTAGCGAAAGTGGTCCTAAGGAAATGGCTATTGTTCGGCGAGTTAAGGAAAAGAGAGGGCAAAATTCACGACTATATCAAGAAGAGAGATGGAAGTTTGCTGAGAAAGTGGCGTTTTGTTTCGCAAGGATGTATTTTGGAAGAAAATCCAAGTCAAATGTCGGTCATTTTCGAGGTGTAAAATTGCGTCAAAAACACGCATTTTTGATTTTTATGGCAAACAAATTGAACTAATGCCCAGAAATCGGACCTGTAAGTCAGTTTACTTGAGGTTAAAATATGAAGAGTTATCTAGTTGTCACTAATAACTGGCCATGAGATCGATGTTACGAAAATTCAGAAAGTTAGAATTTTTCAAAGCACTATCGATGTTTACGGCCGGTTTCGGCCGGTGTAGGAGCGAATGGGTTAAAGAGGTTAATATATATTGATAGTTAAATGTTGTTGTTGAAGGATTGTTAAGGTGGTAGCCTGCTTAGCTTTAGAGGGAAGACTGTTCCATAGACACGCTCCACGATAAACAAAGCTCTTTTTTAGGGCTTCCGTTTGAGGCCTTGGAATAGAAACATTTTCATTTACGCCTCTGATGTTATGAGAATGTACCGTATTCGTTCGAAAAAAATTTTCATGAAGATATTCCGGTACTTCTTTATTCATTGTCTTGAACATGAGCTTCTTGAAATGTCGAGAACGTCTCTCCTCTAAAGACAGCCAGTTTAAGTTCTGAAGGATCTGGGTAGATCGAACACTATAGTCAGCACCTGTTATTACACGGGCTGCCCTATTTTGTAATTTTTGGAGGTTAGTAGTAAGACCTTTACCAATATTACCCCAAACAGTGCTACAGTAGTCTAGATTTGGTAGAATTAACGATTTGTAAATCGTAATCAGCACTCGTTGAGGAAGAATTGATTTGAGTCGCCTTAGAGCAGCAAGCGTTTTAGAAATTTTGCCTGATATCTCAGATACATGTGTTTCCCATGTCAGTTTTTCATCTAAATGCACGCCTAGGCATTTGTAGGTCATTACACGCTCAATGAGTGTCCCATTAAGATTAATATTGACCAGTCTCAGAGGGTAATGATAAAATTTTCTGTCTGGTGCCAATAAACATGCATTTAGTTTTCATGACATTAAGGCTCAGTTTATTAGCATCGAGCCATTGTTTCAATTTAATAAGATTGTGATTGATTTTAATGCGCATGAGGCTTGACACTGCCCCTTTAATTAATGATGAGGCATATTCAGAGAGGTGTCGATAACACTTACACTTTGGATGTAAAGTAGTGGGTGACCCCTAAGTACTCAGGTGTAGCATTCAATAGCCCACTTATAATAACTTATAGGGTATACACATTTACATGCTGCACTGTAAGTAAGTAAACTTGTACTCAGAATGTTCCACTTGTCACAAAGTATACAGTGCAGTGAGGAACTTGGAAATAATAGTCAGACCTTGCGGCGGCCATTTTGGATGCTATTGTTTTGGCTAATACATTATGGGATACTCAGGGTGCAAATGACCCAAAAAAACTGTACAGTGTGGAGTCGCGTCAATATTTTATTTTTCTATTTCACTCTAACCATGGTGTTGTATGACTTACTATCTACATGTGTTGTGTATTGTTGTATAATTTTGTATAAATTCATTGCTTTAAAATTAATTAAGTTTTCGTAGTTTTTCATGGCCAAATGGTTACTAGCTTGCGACCCTAGCATTCCCATAATTCAATATGGCCGCCGTATCGGTAAAAAGGCCTATTATAAATTTATGCTTTTATCTTTTCAGGAATTAATGAGCATTATTTCCCAAAGACTTTTTTCTCCAAACCTTTTGTGAGGAAAGTAGGCTATTGAACAAATGTAGGCAGACCACATACGTACATGTTCATGTATAAGTGACAGATGGTATGTACGTAATATATAATAACCTGTCCAAAATGCAGTGAAAGTTATATAAATGTACATAATGTGATTGCTGTAAATGTGTAATAAATAAAAGGCTTTAAAAAGTTTTAAGTGTTCAAAACGTTTTCGACCATTGGGTCATCTTCAGTGAATGAAGCATTCAGTGTTCAGTTATATGGTATCTACGATATTCCCGAGGGGAACAGTCTGGCGATGTTAAAACAAAGTACATGTACTTGTTTGTTTAAACGCTTCATTCACTGAAGATGACCCAATGGTCGAAAACGTTTATTTATTACAGTTAATATATAAAATAAATGTTTATAAAATATTTGCAATATTACGCATGCTCTGATTGGCTGGCTACCATGTTACTGTATATCAGAGGACAGTGACATGTTTGCACAAAATCATCAAACAATCAAAATCTCGCTCCCTCAAAACCCTCAAAAATATTTTATAAAATGAATATGGTATAAAATGTCCATTTTTCTCAAACAGTAAGTCAGAGAAACTCAGCTTCGCTTAATTATTGCTTCTCTTTCATGCTCTACAACTCCCATCACGTTTACATTACAGTATATAGACACATGCAGCTGTTTTAAGGGCCGTTTACACAGGCGATTTTATCGGAGATTTTGTCGGCGATTTTATCACCGCGAAGTTGTTGCAACCACAAATCGCCTGTGTAAACTACCGGCGATTTCAGTAAGCGGCGATAAAATTGCAGCCAAATCGCTGCAATTTAGAACATGCTCGAAAGTTTGTGCAACTTCGTGGCGATAAAGTTGCCGACAAAATCGCCAATAAAATTGCCCATGTAAACCGCCCTTTATATCCCTTACTTTTATGTCAGATGTCATGACCATACATACCTGTTGTTCCATTTTTCTCTGGCGCAAACTATTTGGACTGACTGGTCGGTCGCCTTCTTCAAAAACACTGTGTCAATAAAAAGAAATATAAAATAATGCAATTAATGTGGATGACCAGAAGTACTTCCACTTGATATTATATCTCTATTTATAGGGGAAGCAGACATGCCCGCCACATGAAGGTGTGCCCTGTTAAAACCTGCTCCAACAGAATTTCCAGTATCTCCTGATCTGATGCCCCCCAAAAAAGAACATCTTGAACAATTTTAGGAGACTGTGTCCTTATCATGTACTGTACTGTATGTACAGTCAACTCTCTCTAAGTGGATATCGATCTAAGCTGGACACCTGTCATTGTGTAGACTATGTCCTTATCATGTACTGTACTGTATGTATAGTCAACTCTCTCTACGTGGACACCCATCTAAGCTGGACACCTGTCATTGTGTAGACTATGTCCTTATCATGTACTGTACTGTATGTACAGTCAACTCTCTCTAAGTGGACACCCATCTAAGCTGGACACCTGTCATTTTGTAGACTATGTCCTTATCATGTACTGTACTGTATGTATAGTCAACTCTCTCTAAGTGGACACCCATCTAAGCTGGACACCTGTCATTGTGTAGACTATGTCCTTATCATGTACTGTACTGTATGTAGTCAACTCTCTCTAAGTGGACACCCATCTAAGCTGGACACCTGTCATTGTGTAGACTATGTCCTTATCATGTACTGTACTGTATGTATAGTCAACTCTCTCTAAGTGGACACCCATCTAAGCTGGACACCTGCCATTTTGTAAACTATGTCCTTATCATGTACTGTACTGTATGTATAGTCAACTCTCTCTAAGTGGATATCGATCTAAGCTGGACACCTGTCATTGTGTAGACTATGTCCTTATCATGTACAGTACTGTACGTACAGTCAACTCTCTCTAAGTGGATATCAATCTAAGCTGGACACCTGTCATTGTGTAGACTATGTCCTTATCATGTACAGTACTGTATGTAGTCAACTCTCTCTAAGTGGACACCCATCTAAGCTGGACACCTGTCTAAGACAGACACTCTTATCTACACTTTTAATTATAATATTTGCCTTGTTTATATCTAAGTTAAGCCAGACAGCAAATGCTAGTTGCATGAGAATTGACTGCAAACTTATAACATTTGAGCAAGATTGAACATTTTAATTGGCAGATGCAAGAGTGCAAGGATGCATTTCAAAAAACCTGCCAGCTTCGCACATTTGTATATCCTAGGTAACTGTGGTGAATGGTCCCCAGAATGTTACGAATCTCACAAAATTTATATAAATTATATATATAGCTTTCTTTTCAGACATGTATTTTAATTCCTCTCCATTTGTAAGGCAGGCTGATGAAAGTCTCTAATCAATCAATCAATCAATTAATCAATCAATCAATCAATCAGGTCTTCACAAATTTCTGGAATGACCGTATCAAAGTCTTGTTTACAAGCCAAAATCTTAGCCAGGGATTTGACATTGTGATTTTCCAGAATCGTAATATTACATACATGTATGTTATCTTATTTAATATGTAAAAATATTATTTTGTGCATGTTTATTGTTACTGTTTTTCTTGCTTATGAGATAGTTCCCAATAAAGTTGTTACAAAAATGTCAAGTAATATTTCTTGTCATGCTCATCATTGAGCATATTAAAAAATTTCAGTCCAATAAACATACAATGACACATGTGTTCTAATCTGTGCCATATAAGAGATATTCTAATTTATTGCCAATGATCACTTTAATATAGATTCCCTACTGTGGTTTCTGATATTGAGTAGAGCATTTAAAGGGGCAGTGTCAAGCCTCACGCATGCGCATTAAAATCAAAACAATAACACTCGGTTGAGAAGACTACCTTGCCCGGTAGCGTGTTACAAAACCCCCCTAAAACCGTTCTAATCGCTAAATAAATGACCTACAAGACTCATGTAGATACTAATCTTTATTTAGAAAGCAATTTTAGAACTTCAATATATCAAAAGGATTGAATCCTAGATGTGAATTCATGGCGATATCATTTTCCAACGGCCGATCAAATAAGACACAGGAAGCCCAACACATAAGTAGATGGTGGTAAGCTCACCGGTTTACAAGTCGTTCTACGTGAGTTTTTCTCTTCAAAAGTCATGAACAGTACTGCACCTACGATTGATGATCAAGATTCCCCAGGTCGATTGTGAAGTTCACAATCGACCTGATTGCCGGTTTACAATTCGGTTTTCTTCACTCGAGGATGATGGCGGCCTGCCTCTCAACGGCTGTTCGACACTTTTTTCAACGGCTTCAAAGTCAGTTCTAAGATGAAATAATCCCCACTAGGAATTGTTGAAAATGAAGAATATGCTTTGAATTATTACTAGTGATCCATTAGACGCTTGAACAAACATGATTAAGGTCGATGGAAATCGATTGAAAACATCGATAATAATAAAAGTCCACGGTGGACTTTTATTATTTCTCGCTTCTTCGTACCCAGGCTTACGCGGTCATATGGGTTGACACTGCCCCTTTAAATAAAACTAGACGCTCTTCTAGCGTGAAGTCGGGCTTCTAAATGAAATTTAACCTATTTGAACTAAATATAGATATCTTATAGTGCGATTTTCAGTGCGATTGAAACAGTTTTTGGTTGCTCGTCGTTGCATGACTCGAGCTCGATAGAACATGCTTTCCTTGCAATTTCAGTACTGCGAACTTTACAGTATATCAGTAAAAACGTTAATAGCCCGACTTCACGCTACTAGAGCATCCTGTTTCAATCTAAATTTAGATTTAGACGAGAAAAGACTTATATTTTGGCCCCTTGACCTCCGGTGCTTTCCCTGATTGGTTTGTGCTTTGTAATCTTTCTTGGCCAGACTTCATGTCTAGGTGCATGCGCTGTAGAACCCAATTAGTCATTTGGGGTCAACGAAGAACGGAGCTCATTTTTAGAGTCGGAGCTTCCACAGGAAGCCCGACTAATAAAATGACTTCCACAAAAAAATAATTGAAAAAAAATTTCATTCATTCATTGGTCACTTTATAGGTCATAAACTAGTATTGGATTATTTTGTGATGAGTTTAAAATTTACGCTGGTAATAAATTAATACTTTTAAGTCTTCAGAAGAAGAAGAAGTTCAGAAGTTCACAACTAGACAGTGTTTGCCAACTACTTGAAGCAAGGGAATACAACAGCTGAAAGAAAATAATGTAAAATGCACTTTGCAATTTGCATGGAAAGAAAAGATGTGTGGCACCAACAATATTATTGTTTTATTGTTTTCCTGGTATTCCAAATCCTTATCAGATCAGTTCTTCGTTACAGACGTTACACTTCAGACAAGATTTTGTAATTTATTTAAGTACAGTTTGATGGCCAAAGGGAGTTTTGCAAACTAGATTTGTTAGGTAGGGGGGGTGAAGTTGAGACATGTCAGTCTTAAGCTTATATACAGAGGAAAGTGTACAGAATAGGTTTTGTATTTTAACACAAAGATAAAATTGGTGATGGAGCTCTTGCTATATGTTTGAAGTTTATTTGCTTCTTAGTTCAGGGAAAAGGCACTGCTTCGATTATTTTATATCACAATCTTAAAGCTAAAATTATTAGAAAATCATTCATGTGGTTCAACTTGTCAACCCATTTGTTGCCAAATTAGAAAATCCTGAGATTGATCATAAATTTATTTTAAAGCATGTGACTCATGGTGGTTTGAAAACTGTGAAAAAAACGTTTTCAGAAAATAATTCTATGTCAATGGACGTCTGCAGGTGATTTCAAACAGCTGTGCCTAATCCCATATCAAAGAAAATACAACAGGGAAACCAAAAAAATACCATCAGAAATAAAAAATGGCTAAAACGGTAAGAAATAATCTTAATTTTACATGCAAGAAAAAAAGTCAAATCTTCACAACTGACTATTGATTTCTGATATTTTCCAAAAAATAAAGATAGATCTGACTTCAACCAAGAAAACTAAAATTCATAAAATGGAAAAATGATTTCTGTCATTCAGTTTTTTCTGAGTCTGTTCTTTCTCTGTCTGTGATAAATTGCACTAGTCATTTGGTATCTAGAATTTTTGTAGATTTTACATTCGCAAGTCCTGCACATGTTAAGAAATAATCATATATCTTGTTGCCAAATTATATAATTGTAAATTTATTTTAAAAACAACTTGTCTGAATATACTGTGCCTCAAAAATGTCAAAGAATATAGCATTAAAACTGATGAAGATTGTTGGATGCATTTCTATTATATATTTATAATATTGGGCATAAATGCATGAAATTGACCGTGAAAATTGTAGGTGTGCAGGTAGGTCTGTAGACCTGTGTACAAGATTGTTGGATGCATTTCTACTATATATAATAAATAATAAATGCATGAAAATAATAAGGTCTGTAGACCTGTGTACACATAATAATAATAATAATAATAATAATAATAATAATAATAAATAATAATAATAATAATAATAATAATAATAATAATAATAATAATAATAATAATAATAATAATAATAATAATAATAATAATAATAATAATAATAATAATAATAATAATAATAATAATAATAATAATAATAATAATAATAATAATAATAATAATAATAATAATATTAATAATAATAATTGAAATTTATATAGCACATGTATAATAATTTCAGCAATACACTCAAAAGCAGCTCTGTTTAGAAATTTTTTGTATTATCACATTTCCAAATTTGCATTCAGTTGATATGCCCATCATTCTTTATGAAAAACCTGCCAGCCATACTGTGCACTGTACTAAAGGTTGGATAATTAATTAGCGATAAGTGTTCTCTTAAAAGACGCAAGGCACAGAGATCTACATATAAACATCGATGTCTGTAGCATACAGAAGCAGTTACATCCATCGCAATCAAACTCCTGAGTTTGACTTCGAGTTTGAATGAAATTCTTCATCAAAATGTAAACATTTAGTTTCTCCAACACTTTGGAATCGTTGAATTGAGAAATCGAGCTCAGGTCGATAAACCAACGTAGTTTATAATATAAAGGCAAAGGAAAGATAGAAAGTACGGACAAAAAACATGGACTAACTTTATATATTAATAGACAATGTTAAGCTTATATTAAAGCTTACATGTAATGACTATGAACAAAGTGAGTCAGCCATCCAATGATCCATGCTATTATTTTGCTAGTTTGTCTAGTCTACTGTAGCGGCTTCAACAACGTTCCATATTGGACTGACTTCAGGCACAACCTTTTCACGGTTTTATCTCATATTAAACGAGTAATTAAAAAGACAAAACTGAGGTTTAATTTTTATAAAAACATATAGTGAAAAGACGAGGCAATCAATGAGCAATGGCTTCGCCTAACGCTATAATGCATTATGTTCAAGGACACTCAAAGTTTATGTTTTTTAACCTATTCAACCATAAATATACGGGTGAAAGATGGCTAGGCTTTTCGTACCTTCCTGGTGGCCCGCTTGAGGTCCAAGCACTGTGAAAAACACACGTTAAAACAAAGTTGGCCAAGAATATATGCAAGAAAATTAGGTTACTAACGTACACAACGCAAGATGTCCTCGCCAACCAAACTCGCCATGAAAACCCGTAAAATAAACACGTTAGAAAGGTAAACTCACCTCTCTCCAAATCCATAAGACATGTTGTACGGCAGGCCTTCACTTAAGGGCTAAAATTCAACGAGAAAGTGGATAAAATTTCGCTTGAAATAATTTTAGCTCGAATTATTTGGAATCGATTACCAAAACTAAAGCGACTTCGAAGGGTGACTCGTGCTAGCGATGTGATTGGTCCATTTAGATCATGTGATTAAAATATGAGAAATCGCCAAGTTTGGGGAGACTGGGTCATGCGCCTGATTAGTTTACTCCGTATTATTTTCTAAAATATAATTATCCTAATTTTGAGTAAATAAGACATTTGGGTATATATTTGCTTTTTCAATTGGTTATCGTTTGCTCCCTGTGGATGTGGAATTTTCAACTGTAAAGAATGTCTTTGAAATTCATTGCCAAAGTTGAATGTTTATCCGGTTGTCATGGCAGCATTGCGATGGTACAAAGAACTTCCTAGTGAATTATACGTCACGGTCCGTGAGCTATTTTCCTCGCCTACTCAAATTGTATTAATATTTTTTAGCAACAGAATAGAAGAATAGTAATCCCATTGACGTTGTCTTCAATTAACTGGTTGACAAACCCCGAGCTATCAGATAACTGAATCTATATGCTCAAAAGCCGGGATGCATGGAAAGTAAATTTCCGCACGTAGTTTTTGGCAAAAAAAAAACATTAAAGAAAATTTTATTTTGGTTTCTGAATCTGAACGATCCATGGCCATTCGGTTTTGAATCACTAATCATTTCATTACGTACACACGCCTACAGACTTCTACATAGGCTGAAAAGTGACGGGACATTAAATTTATGCCGACGTGTGTCATCAGCGCTCTAAATCACGGAACTGGGTTCTAATTAACTCAAAATAGTCAGAAAATCTATGTAAACGAGCCAATTAATCAAGGAACTAAAATTTAAGCCAAAAATAGTAAAAATTATGGAGTATTTCACTGAAAAAGACAACAATACTGAAGAAAATGAATGGCGTCAGTAGCGCGAAAACACAACATAATCCTCAACTTTTTGTCATTTTTATCAGACCGGATGCAATAATGGCGGAATAATTTGCATAAACTGAGAAAAAATACGAATTTAATAAATATAATATCATTTTTTGAAAGACCATGCATAGTCTAGTAATACATCAAAAGCCCATCGATTTAAATAAAACCATCGTAAAGATTCTAGCAATTGCATGGAAACGAGGCTAGTCAGTCCAAAACTCAATTTCCCATATACATTTTTGTGATTTCAACTCGCTATAACTTTTTACATTTTTGTAGAATCGCTCTAAAATCTTGTAGGTTTCTTTTTGTTATTATACTCTTTGAAACGATGGCTGTATCAAGATTAATTTACTGATTCCGCCATTATTGCATTCGGTCTATATCATAAAAGCAATAGAAGACAAATTTCCGTGGTTTACTGGCGAAATAGAGATCACTTGGGATGTTGGGAGAAGCTTCGCTTTTCGGCTAACTTTTTATTTTTCGGACCATTTCTCAGCCGCTGACACTATCTGCCGATATACCAGTCGCCAGTAGGCCGTAGGGGTATATTTACGACTAAATAGCCTGACATTTTTAACCAATCAGAGCACGCGGTCTTAGAATGAATGAATGACTGCATAGACTTTATTTATTGAGGGTAGCACGTGATAGTTTGTGTATACTGATGACCCTGTGGCCCTCCAAAAACTATAATAATAAAAATATATAAATACATTTGGTAAATATGGTTCAATATATATAACGGGTGACAATAAATATGATGGAAATAATACTATTCTATATTTATATTTATTAGTATATTTATACCTTATAGGAGATTGGCGAGTTGGTACTGTATATTAATCTACGTACCATAGACTATTCACCTCCAAAACTCGGGTATATTAGAGCCATTTATACGAGCGAAAATAGGACGCGTCT